>VXBB01007088.1:446112-598416 GCA_013399915.1 Illadopsis cleaveri
GCCTGGGAGTCCCCGGGCCAGGCAGGCCTCCCATGGAAGCCCGGGCCCGGGCCTAGGCAGGCCTGGCTGTCCCAGCCCCCCCTCCAAAGGAGAGAGAGCCAGGACTGCCTTACCTCCTGTGAAGCCAGAAGGAAGAGAGCAACCCCAGCTTTCCTTCTAACTTTTAAGGCTGTGTGTTTCCCAGAGGTGGATCCCTACATGCAATTGGCTATTTTAGTTGTCAGTTTAAAGGAATTCACCTATTGCACTTCACCATCTGTGCTAAACCAGCACAATAAGACAAAGCCAGCATCTCAAAGGGGATCCAGCACATCCCTGTGAGAGGGAGTAGGATGGAAGTGAGACTTGCTGACTGCAGACATGTCTGAGACATGGCAGGGTGGAAGACTGATATGCGGTGATGGGAAAAACTGGGAAATGCTGTGGGGAGACTTGCAACAGTAATGAGGAAGCTGAGAAATAGGAAGGCTGGAGCTTTACCTGGTCATAGGGATCTTCTATGGTAGTAGAAGGAGGTTCAGGAGTGTGGGATATACTGGGTTCCAAAAGATTGTGGCCCCTAGTCCTGTAGGATTCTGGTATGGGACTTTTGCTTCCCTTGCTATACTTTCTTTCTGCTTTGCTGAGCCTTAGCAGGGTGACAGAGTTATAGCCTTAAGTAAGAGAGCCTCAAGCACTCTTGCTGTATAAGCTTTCTAGGGTAGCCAAGGGAGACAGTGCCCTTTTTCAACTTTTCATGATACAGCTCTTATCTGTTTTAAAGATAATGAAAAATTCTTGAATTATGTTTCCCCTGAAGTATGTTTTCCTCAAACAGAAGCAAATAACAGTTTGTTTTTGGAATAACTTCCTATCTCATGTAATACTGGTTTTTAATGCTAGAAGTTACAGAAAACATTAAGAAAAATTCATGAGGTCTCTTGGTTAGAAATTACCATTTCACAATAGTCCCTCAGAGCTGCTATTGAGGACATAAACCCAAAGCTGATGTCTACACAGAAGTCAGCATGAAAGCACAGGACTTCACAAGGGGCTGCCCATTGCAAGAGACAAGTCACTAGAATTGGTCATAGATGCTACGGCAACCAGGAGGAAGAAATTTGTCTTTGATCTTTCCCTTAACAGTCTTCTAAGCCCTCTGGGAGTGTTCGTCCCAGCAAAGCTAAGGTCAGAGTGTTCAAAACTGAGCTGAGAGAATTACATTGGACAGGCTCTGTCTGCAGTGTCTGACACAGTTTCAAGTGCTGCAGACTTTGTGAAGAACCTTAGACAGTCAGTCCTTATTAACTGCTCCCAGCCTGGCTTTTTGAAACATCGTGCCTGAAATACCTCCCATAAGAATCTAATCTTATTTTTAATGATTCCCATGATCAGCCATTCCAAGAAGATGGAATTTACATAAATTTCTGGTTTCTTCTACTCTATTCCACCACTTTCACTTTGTTCCTTTTTATCTATTAGAGAACAGCTAGAAGGTAATACTGCTCCATTTCCAAAAGTTATTTTTTTGTTTGTAATGGAAAAGCAAACCAATAAATTCCTGCAAGAAAATTATTTCCCAAAGAACACAGAGCTAATGCCATAAAACATAATTATACAGAAAAAATCTGTAGTGAATTAGAGTTTTGTTGGATTCTGAGTTTGTCTGTGTGTTTTATTATTATGTTAGATGATATTCCATGGGACTTAAAATAAATGTTGTATTTCTTAAAGGTTTATGAGACATGGCAGGAATTTCTGAAATTACAGACACATTTTGGAGAAATATACTCATTCACTTTTTATCATGTTGGTGATTTTTCCTTTAATCCTATGATGGATGTAAAAGTCCTCTGCCTTCTTGGAGGAATGCTGCCACATAGAGATGCTTTAGACAACAGCTGAAAGTCTCCTTTCTGGGGAGAATCTGTGAATCTGAAGGGCATAATGCAAATAGTCATCCATCTGTTGTAAAATATAGTTAAGAGAAGCTTGCTATCCCAAAAAATTGTTTTAATCTAAATAGTTCAGGTAATCCATCTAGATTAGAACTGCAATCCCTGTAATGCACAATGATTCCTTTTGTCATTGTTTAAAATCCATGTCAGAAACCCCCAAACAAACCACAAGTATGAAACAGAAAATTAGTGATGAGGAAGAACTCAATGAGGTAGAACAATCTCACCTTCCATATGGGGTGCTAGTGGTTCTTTATAGCTGGCCAGTATGTTCCAAGTGCCAGTGCAAGTTTTATAAGATAAATATCCTTAGGACAAGGATCCACCTTCCTTTTCCCTTATCAGTATCTTGCTCTTTTTTCTTGTTTCCTTTAAGTATTTTCATTTCAGCTACTCAGTCTGATGTCATAACATCAGTTTCTCCAGGAAATTTTTCACTACTTTGTCACCTTTCTGTAGCAGTACAGCCTGTCCTTTAGTCATAAGGACAAAGTTCAGAATGGAAGGCACCAGGATTTAGAGTTTAGTCTTTAATAAAAGTTAAAATAAGCAGCCTTTCATTCTACTGTAAGGTACTTACTGACACAACGAGAACAGTTTATTTGCTACAGAAACTGAGAAAATTCTATTAAGTCAGAAAAATGAATTCTGAGCTTTTACCTTTGCTGTCTAAAATCTGGTTTCCTCTGAATTCCCCTCTTATAAAAGATTGTGGAGAAGTTGGTTACTCTGTTGATATTAAAGGGGATGGAAGTTAAATAAAGCCCCCAGGTGTTAGTGTGCTCAAGTGCCCTGTCAATGCACACAAACTGTTATGGTTTCTCTACAGCAATTTACTTAATCTTGGCATGAAAATGTTGTTGTCATAAAAGACCTTTCGGTCAAGACCAAGAGGGACAGGAAAATACTCTCTCCAGCGACAGGAACTGGAGGTTTATGCATGTTGTTTTTGGAAACAGACTTGTATACAGAAGATGACAGCTTTCCTCTGCCTCATCTGCAACATAATTCACTTTGTGAGAGGGGTCAAGAGATGTTACTGTTCTATAAAATATCAAGGGTTAGGACAACAGGTAAATAATGAATAACAGAGAGATTTGCTTGCTTTACTTCCATTTCTCTTTCAGATGCAACGGATCAGCAAACGAGTACCCTGTGTAATGCTCCAGAATTCTCTGAGGTAGTTGTTAAACCTTAAGCTACTTATCAGACGTCTTGTGTTGGTGCTCGAGAGCCTTGCTGGCCATAACTAATTTGTCCTCAAGTTCCATTGAAATGTCTTGGGCTCCTTGAAAGGGCTCTGCCTAATAATGCATTGCAAACACAATCCCATCTGTTTAAGCTTAGTGTATCTTTGGCCTTGCTATGGCTGCGAAATAATATGTTCCTGGAGTAATACTGCACGAGCAGTTTATTTGAAGATTATGTGGGTTTGACACAGACAGCAAACTATTATGTCTTTATAATTCTAGTTCTATCCTTGATGAACTCAGGAAAGTATTAAAAAATATTATTTTCAACTCTAATAAATAAGAATTTTTAATATCTTTATTCTACTTTTTTTTTTTTTTGATTACTGACCTTTAACCAATAGTTTGAATTAGTAAAAAAACCATATAATTAACATGGCTGTATATATTCATGGGAAGATAGCTAAGAATTATAATTACTAGATTTTTTAATAATTTAATCACATTTTAATTGTCAGCAGCTACCTGAAAATATCTTAATATATTGCAACTCCAAGTTTTTATTGTCTTGGCACAATCTTATCACAATTTTAGATTAAAAAAACTAAAACCAAAAACCACCACAAACCTGAAACTCACATTTCCCACACCAGTGAGCTCAGCAGAAACAATAACACAAGAATATCCTCTTCTTCCCATCTCTTTTCCTTATGAGACCTCGTAGATGAAGCTCAGCTGGGTAACAGCATCATGAGAAATATAAATACACATCATCCATTCTTGGCATACTGCTGTCCTGCAATAGTCATACCAGAGACTGGCTGAGCATATGGCTGTAACCCTCACTTTCCTACCAGCAGGATGTTCCATATGTTCGTCAAAATCTTGTAAACCAGATGGGGCAGGTTTCTTATCTTGTTTTCTTCAAACATTTCAGTAATGTCAGTAAGCTAAAAGTGTTCTGTACTCCCCAGGCCCTGGTACCAAGCTGCCCTTGACTGGCCATCACCAGCCTCATCCAAATTTTTTTCTGTCTTCTTAGTATGCTTTAACACCTAACACAAAGAAATGTTATGATTTTGATGCCAATTTACCTTAAGCAAGTTTGAGCTATGCTTTACCCTTATGGCCCTCATCTTAACACAGAAAAAGCTTTCGTGTCACTTTCATGTCACTGAAATATGTGCAGATTCAGACCCAAATTCACATAATTAATTATTACAAAGATTTCTAGGCCTAAAGAAGATGTGGTAAGGTATGTCACTGTATTTTTTTTCCCCTTTAGTATTCAATCACTAAATAAAATCCAGGGTAGAGGAGAGGAGAACATACCTCCTTTAACTGGTATCTAGTGATGTCTGAGGCTGTGACACTCACCTTTGAGTTACCTCTGTTGCAGATGTGGCAAACCTTTCAGAGAGACATTCTTTTGTGAAGATCATGAGTAAACATTTTCACCTTTGATCTTGTGAATTGGAAGCAAGATTGAGCCAGGAAGTCCTTCAGAGTGCTGTGGTATTGACAGTGTATGTTTTAAGTAGTACACACAAAAAGGTGAAGGTTTTTAACAACTTCCCCAGTGTGGTTGAGCTGAATGCTAATACAGAAAAGAAACAGTTGTCCACAATTCACAGAAACAGACTTTGCTTTTTCTTACTCTTTGCCTTCCACTCAGCCTAGTTCTGCTGCTTACTTTGTCTGGTAACAGTCTAATAATTCCACAGAAAGATGCTTTGATAAGATTTTAGCTGTCCAATGTGCTGTTACATCTGTACAGTTTGCAATGCAGTCAATTATCACACATTTGTACATATCCAGGGACAACTGCAGGCTTCACCCTTTAAAGAGAAATAATGTAACTTCATTGATATTTCTGGAGTAGTCTTTTAGCATAATGGATTTTTCTGAGCTGCACTGCTGGCATGGTTTGACCATGCTGTAATGAGAAGGTGTTGATGAGACATTAATTTAAAAACAACCTAAACCAGGCTTAATAAATGTAGACTATAACAGAGTAGAGTTCAGTATGTTTGGCCAGATTTGCACCCTCAAATGACAACCAAGCTTTTGCAGCAACCCAATAACTGAACACATAATCTTGCTCCAAAAAGTGTCTCTGGTGATAGAAGGTGCCAAGTGCAATCTTTTCAGCCAAGATGGAAGTTGAATGCAACTTCATTTGCACTTCCACAGAAAGAGAATTGTTTATAGATTAATATCCATTGAAATTATTTTGACTTCATTTTGATATATGAAAGTGTTCTGTATATGCACATTTAGTACTCAGAGTCTACTGTAACTTTAATTAAAATTCTATGGGCTTTTTTTGAAAAAAAAATCTTAGTAATAAATAATTAATTAAAATAATAAATAAGTAATTGTAGGAATTATGCATATGTGCTTCCCTTGGGTCTCTGCAGCGTTATTTTAAATAAGGCTAAGGTCCCTAGTTGAATAAATGAATGACAATAGGGATTTTTTTTAAAGTCATATTGATTCCTTCAATATCAATGTTTCACTGAGAAAGTTTATTAAAAAGAATGAAGTGATTCAGATAGATTTTTGGTTCTTGGCAAATACAATCTGTGTTCTTTCAAAAATCTAATTTTCTAGATTATTGGCTCGTATCTGATATTATAAATAAGTAAATACTTATTGCTTCTATAGTATAGCATGGAAAACAATGTAACCAACATGGATATTTTCTTGGGTCAGTGTTTCAGCAGTATTGATGCATAACATGCTGCAACTATACAATGCTTCTGAGAGCTGTGTATTTATTTAGTCAGGGCTCTGATTTTTTGACAGAATAAAAGGATTTTTTACAAGATATAGCAACATAAGCAGAAAAGCCTTCTAGCATTTCCACTTGTTTCTTTACAAAGTTGGTTATAGGAAGTAGTAGCTTGATTCATAAAAGAGGTAATTAAATAGGAGAATTAAAACTGGAAGGAGATCTCCATTTTTCTAGACAAAACTGCAGTATTTTGCTTTTAATAAATACATCTAGCTTCCATTTTTTCATGGAGTTGTAATGATAAAATGTCTTCACAGAGTAATCTACACATACAATGTAAAGAGATTCAAAATAATTAATGTTTAGAAATGAGCAGAGGATTTGACTCTCACAGCATGCATGCTGCACAAATCTCATTGACTCAGTAGGAAAGAGATCAGATGAAAGGAAAATGGGACTGGACAGTATTTTAAGTGATCAGTTTCTCCATTCCTTTGCCCTAGATCCAGATCAGCTTTAATCAACCCTGACAAATGTCTGCCAAACATGTTCTTAAAAACCTTCAGTGCTTCAATGTTCTATATCAGATTTTCCTATTATTTCACCTCAGTCTTTCTGGCTGCACCAAGACTCATTGAATCTTGTAAAGAGAATAATCTTCCTCTTTATATGCGCATTTTATGTACCTCAGGATTTACCATGTCTTTATATTCATGCTCAGCATTGAGGGGTTTTTAACCTTTTTTTCAGAGGTTGTGCTTTCTAGACCTGAAGTAATTCTGTTGTTTTCCTGGCATCCTTCTAGTCCATCTGTGTCTTTAAAAAACTATCCCCTAAACTGAACAGCCTTCTTGGGCTGTAGCTTTTTGGTAGCAGAGTAGAAGAATTAATTCACACATCCTATTTAGATGTCCTGGAATAAACTTAGAAAAATATACTTTGCCTAAAATATCCTTTGGCTCATAGTACTAAAGCCAGGAAAGAGCATAGAGAAAAAAGTCTGTGTGAATTGTGGGAGTGTTTGTGGTCTAAAATTGATGAAATATGCTTTTCATACAGATGCAAGCAGAATTTTTTCTGTGATTGATAGCTCAAACTACGTGCCTAACTTGAGATGACATTTGAATTTCATAGCTGGTGATGGTTTTGTGGTTTTTTCAAAAAAGGGAAAGGGTTTATTTTTCTTGTTACTTCCAGGTTTTAAAGTTAAACTTCCTCTTTTACTGGCTGTGTTTCATAGTGAAAAAAGAGAAAGGATAATGTTTCTATTGTAAGATAACCTTTAACATCTAGCTGCTAAAGGAGATAATATGAAACAGGGACTAGAAACTGTTCAGTAAACAGGTTTTTTTCTGTATTCTAAAGGATAAAATTTTATGTGCCCCCGAAGTTTCTGATGCTGTGAGTGCACAGGGCTGCTGAGTGTTCCACACAATGTCCCTGTCCTTCTGGTGTGCACTGTAGGGTCCAGTCCTGTGTCACACAATGGCTCAATATGAGCAGTAATTTAAAGTTTTTCATATTCATGAGGCTCCTCAACCTTTTCACCTTTGCTATACTACCTGCCTGCTCTGACAGCTGCTGCTGACAATGGACTAAAGTTTAATACCAGCTTTAATATCCTCTTTTAATTTTTTTTTTAATAAAATACACTAGCCTAAATGTACTTTGTCCTTTATTTTCTATATTTATGTGGGGTCAGTTCTGCTCACTTAGAAATATTGCCTTACTAATTGGTATTTGAATGTACTGTGTGGAGATCTGTATTAACATTTAGCCCCCAACTGGAATATGTGGTTTAAAATGCTGAACACATTACAGAGACGTGTAGTTTTAACCAACTTCTGCTCATTATCATAAAATTAGCATTATTGAACATGATGAAACTTTGCTTTGGTCGTGGACTGTACTCCAGTTTTGTAGTTTCCAGAAACTTAACATCTCTTAATTCAGTTTGAACTTTTATTGTGAGTAAGAAATCTTTCAAGCATTGAATACTGCATTTTCTTTCATAGAAAGAAACCCCCTTTTTCTCCAGCTGTAGGTTAGATTCTGTTTTCGCTCTTCATTTTCTTGGTTGCAACATACTTAGCTTGTAGCCAAATTACTTTGTAAACGTGCCTCAACAACCAGTAAGTAGTATGTATTTAAATTAAAAAAAAAATCCAAAACAAACTGACATAATTTTCATAACTTTTGCACCACTGCTTTAGTTTAACAATTATAGATCAATTATCCAGGATTCAAACCAATTAATCTTCTTTATTGCTACTCTTCTCTCTGTCCAATTCATCTGTTCAGGTCCTGTAAAAGGTCAGGATCCAGTCCAAGAACTGAAGCTGTGTTGATTTAATCATTGCCAAAGACATCTGATCACCTGAGGCTCAGGTCATTTCTGAACTTTAATCTTGGATATTGTGATGCCCTGACTAACTAGCTTAGAGCATGAGAAGGGATATGCTGAGCAGCACCAATGATCTGTGTCACATCCAGGCTCTGAGAGATGATGTAGGTGTGTATCTAGGCTGAGGGAAACAGAAGACAAGCACATAAAATACTTCCCCTTAACCATCTCCTCAGCTGTTTTCACATCAGGGGCTTTGGGATGATTTCTGGGAATGTAGTAATCCTCAATGCATTGCTTTTGCATTAGTTAATAAAATATCTCTGTTAGCTGAGCTGAAATTTGAATACCTACAGAATCCTTTAGTAGGGATGGCCACGCATCTGCTACCCCAAAGCAGGTGCAGGGCTGGAGAAAGTGTAGAGAATATCATGGTGGGTCTCCTGAATTATGGTGTGGATTATGTGGTGTTATGTGATGTAAACATCCTATCCACTAAACACTAAAAGGAGATTAGAGGAGTAAAAAGGAGGCAGATCACAAAGAAAACCTTTAATTCATAAATATGTGAACAAAGAGATTGTGCAACAAGGTTGCAAATGATGCATTTTTCTATTTTTTCTTATAACTCCCAAGTGAGACATTTAATAAAGTTACTGTGCTAGTAGACAGTGGAATTTGATGGAACTTGTAATGAGGATTACAAATATATGTGGAGCTACGAAGTGGTAACGAGTTTGGCAGAAGATATTAAACCTTTTGATTTCAGGACCCGAGCTAGTTTCTTGCCACTCTGAGTGGCTCCTTCCTCTGATGTGGTGGAGGTGACACACAGGCAACTTCTCACAGCTCCTTCAGAAGCACCAGGTGCCCTGGTGGCCACTATGAGCCAGTGAGAAATTCTCTGCTCAGTCTATTACTCTTTATTTGGACTCGAAACTTTCTTCCTTAAATGTAGACTCTTTCAATAATACTGCCTTTTAAAGATAATATCAAAAGAGTTTTCAGCTATGTGCATTAAAAAATTTAGCAAGTAAGTGGGTGAACTAAAAATGCTGAAACTTTCCCAGCTACTTTGCAATTTTTCAGTATTTGAGCAGAAGAAACTTCTCCATTAACTCTACAATGAGAAACAGGTTTGCTGGCTATGAAAAACCAGTGTAAAGAATCTGTTTTTTTCAGGTCATGATGCATAATGGGCACTGCTGTGTAACAATTTGAAAAACCTATTTAAAGAGTATGATCTTACTATTCTTATTAGTACCTTCCTGCAGTTCTCAAAATTTAATTTGTGGCTCTATTACCAAAAATATTTTCCAAACAACAGTAGAGGAAAATCCTCCTAAACACTGGATCTCAGATTTATTAATTTCATTATCTCACAACATGTTAAATGCAGAGGACAAAACATGTGGTGCCTCTCTAATGATAACAAGTAGCATTACATAAGGGTTTTTTTAATTTTAGTCATAGTTGTTTGTGTGGTTTCCAGCTGAGAGGGAGAAAATACCTGCTGGATGGCACACTGAACACATCCCTGGTAAATGTCTGTTTACTTAAGATAAGATAAAGGAGAACTAGGAATATATGAAGAGAAGCTGGGATTTTTGAGAGAGAAACCAGACATTTCCACTCACAGAACCACTTAGGTGGGGATTGTGCTGGGTTCTGTTGTAAGAAAAAATAAAGCCATATTCTGATATGATGTAAATCAGCCTACATATGAAGTTAGGGAAATATGTACCACCTAAAAACAGATCTGAAAATGTGGGTTTTTTTCATGTAAGTACATACTTAGGCTAAGACTTGAGGACTGACAACGTGCATTCATCTTAGTTCTGAACTTTATCTAGTAGCCAATTCTTTTTAATCATGTTACAGAAAGAGATGTGAAGTTTAACCATACCATTAGTGCTAATTGGGTGTGCAATTGTTAGTACAGGAGCATTATTGCTTTGTCTCCACTGGCAATTAATACAAGTAATTTTGACATGTGAAAGATACTGTAATTTGAGCAATTAAAACCTGTCAGTGCAATTCTGTGATAGGTAAAATATCATTACAAGCCTAATTGTATGCAATTTTTTTCATATTTAAGAGAATGTCATATAATTTTCGCACGAAAGGCATTTAATGAATCCTTTACTGATACCCCCGGCAGCAGATCCCACAAAACTCAACGTCAAAGATATCATTAGACACAAAAATGTCTGCATGCACAGAGCATCTGCTCAACTGACAGAAGTCTGCTCATTGTCTCTCCATTTCAGAACGAGCAGAAGGGAGAATGAGATTTCCTGAATCACTGATTCAATTAAAAGCTTCAGGAGCCTTAAAAGGTGCTTTCTCCCTTCCCTGGTTCTATCTTTTATTTCCTTTGACAGAGTGCAGAACAAAAAAAATAGCCTCCAATTTCAGGGGCCAGGAAACAGCCAGGTAGATCCTCAGCATTTTGTTGGTTTCATATTTCATTCTTTAGACACATGGACACAGGCAGTAAACACAAATCCGTGCAAGTGGATTAGAAGGATGATTGCTCGGTGATGCATTTAAATTGTGGAGATAGAAGTTCTTTTAGCTCATCTAGAAAATGGATTGGAGGTACTGACAAGTATTAGGCTAGATTTCAGTATAAATTCAGCCCTCCAGTTCCTAGGGTGTTGAGAATTAGCTAGTTTCAGATTAACATTGAGATAATAGGAAAAGCAAAGCAGGAAAGCATTTTAGAGAGTATATTTAAAAGCATATTTAGCATCCGAAAGCATATTTAGAGAGTAAAGCTAAACTTTGCAAAAAAACTCCCCTGAAAATATATGACCAATGCTTGCTTGTCTAGTGAGCAATTTCTCTCTCATTTTGTATCATTAATCCCAGACCATGAGGATCTAGCCATTAGCCATTCATAGATTAGCAAGTGAAGAGAGCTCTTGGACTTTTCAATGTGAGCTAGCAAAACAGAAATAATAAAAAAATCAGAGTGTATATTGGTGCTGCCAAAATGAATCCATTATCTTGTCATGTTTACCCTTTTAATAGGGTACACTGAGCAGGTCACACTGTGAAGTAAGAAACTACATTGGCAAAGGCACCAATTTATAGTCCAGTGGTTTTCATGGAATGCTTCAATTTCTGAAATGTGATAACCAGAGAACATAAGGCCAGCCATACATGAGGCAATTCTCTGTGATGTCGTGTGCAGCGTCGTGTGCTTTGAGGCTATTCTGCTGCACCTCCATTGTGAACAGGTCCCTGAGCCCATTAGTCTCTGGATTTCCATGGGATAATTGTCACATTCCAGTTGTCCAAATCAGCCACTGAAGCATGTTTGGTTGGCTGTAAGTAGCAGTGGATAGCACACCTTTCCTGGTACACAGATTTGTGCTATCCAGTAGCCAAACCCCCAGTCTAGTGGGAAAAGCAGACATATGGCTAAGTGTTTTCTTGGATGGGGGCCATAAGTGAGAGAATTAAAAAGTGGTGTTCTGTTTCTCCCTTTGGTGAGAATCCTACATAGCACAGGCAATGCTTTTCAAAAATGGATCTCTTAGTTCCACTGTGGATGAAAAGATGTTATCCATTTGCAAAATAATACATAGATGTTTATACCTTTGCAAGAACAGAAGGGGGTAAAGTAACACACAACATTAAAAAAAGAAAGCTAACAAGTCAATGAGGTCTAAAGCTGTAATTGTTGAGAAAATCCATCATTGTGTTTGTGTTCCGCATTACACAAAAAATTCGTGAAATGGATTCAGTATTTGATTAGTGGGTGTGGAAAATGTCATGGTCTGAAGTTACTAATGTAGCCTAACTTCAGATTGCACTGAAAAAAGATTACACAGTGAGGGCTGTGGAAACAAAGGGATTAATTTATATCTGGTTTCACACCCATGCAGATCAGCTGGCTCCATTGCTGTAACTTGCTCATGCTGCCATAATCAGGCTCCAAGGCTTGAAAATACAGTGAATTCATATTTCAGTACATCCAGATGTATTTTTTGAAGACCCAGAACTGGGAGCAATTTTCCTCAGAACAGAGATGTGTTTATGCTGCAGAATGCCAGACAGCACACAGCAGTGGTTTTGAACCTGTGGGCAAAGGAATCCACACAGCACAGCTGAGAAAAGCCTACTGTTAGTGGAGTAAATTTGCTCTCAGGGGGCTGAGAGTGCATCTCCGTTGGAAAAATTTAGGACTTTACAAGTCAGGAAAGACTGATAACTGCTTGTTCAGAGTCAATCAGTTAGCTTAGAAACCAGAGGAAATCTGCCTCTGTGTGGCTACGTAGAGCTTTGTTTTGTCCCATGTCTTTCAGGAAAATAGAGAATATTGGCAGGAACTAGATTATTTGAAAATAACCTATAAGGAGAGACAATTCTACTTAAGATACTTTTAAAAAGCTAATGCAGAATGAAAGGGGAATTTGTGCTCCTTAGTGTTAGAGAAATCACATCTCCAATGTGTAACAATTGTCATGGTTTCTTTCAGTTTTTAATGAAGCAATGATAATTACCCTGTGGAGAATTTTCCTACTTTTTTTTTCTTTGTTTTCAGAAAAATGCTCTGATTTCCCAGGGCTCTGAAGTATCAATCTCTTCCCTTCCTAAATAATTCTGTAAAATTCTTATGTTTGAACTGTGAGTTAGTTATTATTTATTGGATCCTTTCAGGAGCCAAGTCTGGCAGAACAAGCACAGAGCACGTTTTAAAACAAGGCAGAAAAAGGAATGCAGGAATGCAGTAACTTTCCC
Source organism: Illadopsis cleaveri (assembly GCA_013399915.1). Taxonomy (NCBI): domain Eukaryota; kingdom Metazoa; phylum Chordata; class Aves; order Passeriformes; family Timaliidae; genus Illadopsis; species Illadopsis cleaveri. Next base: position 459,073 of record VXBB01007088.1, read on the forward strand.
CAACATCTCAAAAAAGGTTTCTGTTAGAGGTGGGGTTAGCAGCAAATCCTTGTGCTCCAGGTGAGTCAGAACCCAGAGAAATCTGCGAGGAAACAGGTAAAGCTGGCTTTCCTCACACCACAGGAGTTATGCAGTACCAGATACCTGCTGTACTTCACAGGGGCACAGTGGAAGTTTCATCCAAAGATGAAGCTGTGGCTCTATGCATATCTTGGAAATATGGCAAATACCTTCTTTGTTTGGAACCTTACCTGCCTCTATCCTGGTGTTTATGGAAAACAAGATTTATTGCAAAGGCTAGCAAGCGTCCCAAACTAATTCCCTCCAAAAAGTTTACACCTCACTGAAAAAACCCAAATCCTTGGTCTATAGACTTTAGCAAATCTGTTAATTACTGAAAATCAACTCACTGATCCTTTTTCTCATATCTAATCTTCTGTCTGGTCCTCCCATATGTGGGGTTTGTTTTTTGTTTGTTTTTTTTCTTATACTCCCCTTCTGCATTTGCTACCCCACCCAGCCCAGAAACATCTCAGGGTGTGTTTGCAGTGGTCCCAACCAACAGGTACCTGTGAGTGGCTTTGTCATGGATGGCAATGACACATTCAGACCTCTGGCCACTTGATGGAGCTGCTGTGAAGAATGTGAAAGAGCAAAACTGCAGCCAAACCAGAAGTCTGAACAAAGTATTGGGCTGGGGCCACCTTACACACTTCTCACAAGAATTCATGCCAAGCACCCAGGTGATCAGGGGGTTAGGTGTAAAGCAAGTGTGAGAGAAAGAAGATCTTGCTATTTTAGATGACTTGTGCTTGGGAATGTTAATGGAAAAATGTTGCTTTCATTTTGTTCAGTTTCAATAACAGGTGATTTAAGGTGCATGAGCTTGGAGCACGTCAATAACACCGAACTGCTTGCAGAAGTGTGGTGAAACTGGATGTAGCTGCCCATGCCAGTAGCAATCTCACAGAACCTCCTTGGGTTTGCCTGATGAAATTGAAATTTTACACTATGAGGAAGAGTAAGAGCATTTTGTAATTTAGTGCCAAAAATTATGGAAAACAGGAAAAGTCTAAAGTGAAATTTTTGTAAGGCCTCCAATTTCAAGAATTATATTGCTTTTGAAAGAAATTCTATTTTTTAGCAAATAAAATATAGAAAAATTGAGTATTTTTTGAACATATGCTTTCTAGACTTGTCCATTTACCATGATTTTTAGAATGATTAGCCTGGGGGAGACAGTCACTGGCATGTCAGGATGTGGCATTTTTTTTCATTATTGCTGATTTTTTGCAATTGGAGAGGGTTTATTTTTCTTTATACAGTTCACCTGGATGGATTGAATCCTATGGGACACTCTCTATTCTGCCCTCCAGGAGGGCACAAGGATCCATGAGAGACCATGAACATAGATTAAGGTCATGCAGCACCTGAGACAGCTGGATTGGATTAAGATCTGTGTGGAGGGGAGGTGGGTTTGTTTTTCTGGGGGCAGCAAAAAATAAATTTAAAAATTCATATGGTTAGAAAATATGGTAAAATAATAGCCACAATTCAAAAAAATGTGTACCAGTGATTCTTTATTTCTGTTAATGTTTCCATTGGAATATTTACCAAGGTCCTCTACTCATATTTGAATTTATTCAAAAATTAATAGAAAATAATGCTGTGACTGGACATAATTAGGTCATCTCCTGGTCATCTTCCTGGAGAAGAGGCCTGTGCCGACTTACCACCAGGCCTGAGCCCACTGAGGGCACAGTTGCCATGGGGAAACATGTTTCTTATCCATGCTGCCCACATCCTGTGGATAAATGAGAGATTTCATGCACAGCAGTCGTCAAGACACATTTTATAGGTACGAAAGTCACTGTGTAAAACTTCTTACAGTTTTGCACTGCTTCACTGCAGGACATGCTTAATTAATACACCAGAGGGTTGTTTATTCTTTGCAAAATATGAGCCCATCAGTGTCACTGAAAGCTCTGACATTGTGGAGATGTGAGTCACATCCGCGAAGGCTGCCTGAGGCTGCATTTAACCTTGTGCACTGAAGCTGAAAAGTAATTAATAAATACTCTCAAGTGTTATGTTTTTCCCTCCCACGAACTCAACATCTTAATTACAAGGGAATAGGTACAGAGAAAGCTGCTCTGTTTGCAGTTGTCCTGCCCTTCTTTGCAACCTTTCTTACCAAAAAAATGCTTGTAGTCTCAGACTAAAATCCCTTTTGTGGTATCACCAAAGTAATCTCAGCCCTTACATATGTAGGAATGCTATTCTCCTTTAAATTGCAAGCTTTGGATGGATTGTTTCTAGTTCTTTATCCAGTGCCAAGGATTCTGGTCCCAGGTGGAGCCTTAGGCACTGTGGTAAGAAAGACAATAATGGTAATAATAAAAATAAACCTACTATCTCCATATGGTCTCTATTCAGAAATCCTAAACTCTACATGTGTTTCTACACCTACTCAAAGGAGACAGCCCCAAATGCTTTCAGGGATCCAAGTGACATTGATAACAGGGAAACACTAGACATAAGAAAAGGCATGGAATTGCAATTTCAGTTTTGTCATTCCTATTGCAAGAGAAATAAAACAATATTCAAAGTTTAAATAAAATTTGAAAAATCATAATCATGGGGCAAAAAGTGGATTTTCATGTGTCATGCGCTCACCTAACTCTAGAGAAGTGTTGGTATTTGTAGAAATGTAGATAGTTGTGAGTAACCACAAGTTCTAGAAGGGATCAGCAAAGGATCCCTTCAGTTTTGGAGCTGAGACCATGGAGTGTTGACCTGGTTCTGTAGGGTTCTTCCTACTCACCTAATGAGGAGGGAAGTCAGCTCAATAGCTCAGGGGTTGTTATTCAATCCAATTAATTTAGGGCTCTACTGTTTGCACATCGTGACTCTTTTTAAGGGGATTTAAACAGCAGCTGGACAAAAATGTTGCAGTGTTTGGAGAAGTCAGAGCTTGTGATTGTAGATAAGCTCTAGGTTTACTATCAGAGTAAGAAAAGGAATAGGAGGAGAAGTCAATGAGAACACAAGTAATGAAAGCAAAGTGAGAGAATGGGACAGTGTGCGCCTGCTAGGATTGGTTTCATGAATTTGTTTATAGATTTTATTGCATTATTAGGTCACAACCACTGAAAATATCTAATTGTGAAACAGCCTGCTGGAAAGGAAAGACACCTGAAACTGACAAAGCCTGGTCCAGAACTAAAACTTGCAGACACATGGTCTTCAGCTTATGCCATTAAAATGACAATGATTTTGTAAATTATTCCAGATAAATGTGGTGGAAAACATTTGTGTTGCCAACATGCGGGGCAGGACTCTCCTGGCTAGAAAAGGAGTGGAGACAATTGGCTGAAGTGTAGTTACTTACTATGTTGGTATGTAAATTTGGTCAAAAAAATCCTGACCTCAATTTTTGAAATAGCAGAGATGATGTGTGAGGTCTCCAGGTTCCTAAACTTGGACTTTTTATATGCTTGTTGTGTTTTTCATGCACTTAGGGGCTGACTTTGCTAACCGTTTTTTTGCCCCAGGCTAAGCTAGTGATCTCATGTAAAATAAAATCAGAGTTCTTTTTGTAATCACCTGAGGCCAAGGGCTGGATAAAGTAAAAAAAACTTCACTCAGCCAAATATTGATAGGTTTTGCACTACAGCCACAGGATCTGACAGTGCAGATTTGTTGACTTCAGTTCTCCTCTGCTGCATCTTCATCACTTGCTTTTCTCACAAGCTTAATTCAGATGTAATCTTGGAAACAGACACATTTTACACTTGTGAATAAAAAATGACACGCTGCCTTGTTTTTCCTCTTCCTGATTCCACCTTCCATTGATTTATCAAACCCCTGAGTTTTGATGACAAAGTATGTTTCATCATTCTTCTCTGAAGGGGCCTTTATCATTGTTGGTGTTGATTCATGTCTTCTCTGGAGAGCAGTTATTTTGGATTGTCTTATATTCATATTTCCTCTCAGGCTATTCTGAAATAGACAGTTCTCGTGCCTAATTTTATTGACATGCTTTTGATGTGGTTTTGGGCTTATTGTTATCCCCCTTCCTTTCTGAGTTGCTTTGTCATATTCTGGATGGGTGTTTGTTGAGGTATGAGTCACAGAAATGAAGTATTAAGGTATTCTTTAGTGCTTTCAAACAGATCACACTAAATAGAACAATAATGCATTATGTTGGGTATTGTTCCATAGGCTAATTACCTAATCAGATAATGTTGGGGAAGCAAACTTGTAGCAGACATTAATTATTGATGCATGGACTGGTAGCAGATGGCAGTACTTGCAGTGGAATATAAGTTGATGGTTGAGTGGATTAATTAAAGCTTACACAGTTTCATGCCCTCCACTCAAAACATGGTGTAATTGTGTGCTTTTTTAAGAAGGAAAATAATATTTAGCTTTGGTTCTTTAACTGAATAGATTTTTCTGCAAGCAGAAAGAGAGAGTAAAAGGAATTGTCCATTTCCCAAAAATTACTTTAGAGGCTTCTATTTGCCTTAGGAGTGCTCAGAATGGGTATGGCAAATAATGGGTAATTATTGTAGAGTGTATAAACAATTATGGAAACTGGGACTATGTGTAGTCCTACTTTTCTTCACAACTGTTTTTGTAGAATTCTATTCTATTTTGTATTGTTCGTTGGTCAAATTAATCTACATCACTTCTTTATGTCTTCATCCTGAACTGTATGAGAACCCTGGTATATCTTCTCTACAGATTGGACATGGTTTGAATAATCTCAACACAAAAGAACCCCCCAGTGAACACAGCTTTTGTCTGGCCGAAACCTAAGACTATTCCAGCTCAGATCTGAGGGAAGAACACGTGGCAAACTTCCACCAGGAGGGCATTTTCTGCTGGGGAGACATTGACCCATTATCCTGAATAATCTTCAGGATTAAGTTGTTCAGTGAAAATCCTGCTCAGCAGTGCTTTGTCTGCTCTGAAAACCGTGGCTTTCCCCAGGGGTGAGCAGCAGTGCTTTGGAACTTAGGGAGCCTTCTAGGGAGGTCAGCTGGAGCCCTCCCATGCCAAGCTGTTGAGGGAGCACAGGCACCAGTGCTGCATGGACAGCTCCTAGAGAAACATCTCTGCATCAATGAGGAGGAACAAGGGCTCTGAAGCATATCTAGACTTGTTTGGGCAGCATGGCTCATCAGAAGCAAGCAGTGGAGTGAAAAGGACTCTGACAAGAAAACCCTTATTTCTGTTTGCTGTGACAAATTGGTGAGGAGTGTGAGAGAGAGGCATGGCATCACATGATCTATTCATAAAGGAAGCAAAAAGCAATAACTGCAGTGACATTAATGAGGTATAAAATATCTCACCTGACAGACACCAACACATACAGGCCTTGATTTTTTTTTTCTCTAGGCAATATGAGCTCAGCCTAGATTTTATTATCTCTTGGTGGCTGTAAACTTTATGGAAGAGACAAACCCAAGACATTATACTCTCTCTGTAAGATATAAATAAGTTTAAAGATGCAACAGTTAAGTTTATTGTCATTTTTTGAACTTTGGACAGTGAATATCTGATTTGGTAAGCAATAAACTCACAGTACCTGGCACTTTTATGCACACATCTCAGTTTTTGTCACTGTTGCTTTTGCATAGATCACATCTGGAGTCTCATTCCTAGGCTTTCTGCAAGCCTCAATCTTCCTCCCACAGATACCAGAGTAAATTAAGAATAACTTTACTGAGGGTTACAATACACTGCTATAAATTGCTTGAAAGGACTGGATAAATTCAAAAATATATATTTTTATTTGCATAATCTTAGTCAATAAAGACTGATGCCTGGTCAGTAGGAAAGAAATTATTATACCTCCAGAATCCAGAAGAATCCCTCACATGGATAATTCCCTTCTTATTTAACAAACAAATTTTTATTCAATTCCTTTTATCCTTTCATTTTTTTATTTGCTCTGAAATCCCTCTAGAAATGAAGGCTGGATCTTCCTGAGTAACAGAAGGTATTTGGGTGTCCTGTCTGTCTTGCCACCTCAAATGATTTCCAATGCATTTGGATTTCTTAACTAGGTACTAGGATTACTATTTCCAAACTACCTTCAATATAAAAATAAAAAACCCATCATTTATGGGAGGCACTAACCAGATTTCTTCCTTTCTTCCAATTCAACCAGGAAGGTTGGAAGCTGTCTCATGACACAGTGCATGGTTTTTTTTCCTTGATTTAGGTATGTGAAGACACTCCATCCTGCATCTGTAGATCTGTTTGTTTCTAACAAACATTTGAGAAATTCAGTAGTTTTTCATTACTAAGGGCCAATGGAAAGCTTAAAACTTGAAAAAGGTAATTAAAGGACTGAAGTCTTGACAGTTGCATGTCATAGGGTTGGATTGCTTGGAAAATATTCACAGTCCAAGAGAGCAGGAGTAATTGCCGTTGTGTTCTGACTCATTGTTGCACCCATTTCAGGGCAAAGCTCTCCAGCTGTGAGAGCAGCAGCTTGATGAGTTGACTCTACTTTTATTTTTTGTTCTATGACACAGAGCTAGTCCAACCAAATCAATCCCATCAAGACTTAGTGGCACTTTCCTGCTGACTCCCTGGCGTTTCATGGCTTCCTTGAGGCTAAGGCTTCCTAGTGTTGCTAAATCCAGTGCTTGGTTTTAATTTTAAAATAATTGTTCTTCAGAACTTCTTTCAATATATTTCTCATATATTTCACCAGTCGACAAAATGTGTTTCCACAGTAACAAATACAGCAATGTAATTGTCCGTGCCCCCTGCCATACATCCTTCAGGTGGTGATTTTTATAATGTGGATAGTGTAAGGGCTTGGACAACTTTGCTGTTTCGAAGTAAACTTGCAGATTTCAGAGTGTCAGCCAAAAGATTTCCCACAGATTTTCACTCAGTTGGAGATGTGGATGTCTCTGAGATAACTCACATGCCAATTTTTTTTGCTGCTGTTTTGTTTATGTGCCTATCATTCCTCTTCCCTACCAGTGGGACAAATACAATCAGACACTGGGCAGGACTTGCCAAATTTCTGGCTGTTTGCTGCTGTGAACCTCAGCAAGAGCACAGGGCAGGAGAGGAGGAGCTCTTTGCCAGCTGGGAAGCCAAGGTGGTAGTTATAGCTCAGGGAGGGGAGCTGTTGTAACCTCCCTGAGCTCCTGCAGGTGTAATCTCCTCTGGTGCTCTATGTTCCCATTAAAGACTTGTGTGATGGAGCCACATTTATTTGTAACAAGCAGCCAGCAACATGTTCATGAATTTTCAACCAGATCTCATTAAATATTAGAAACGAAGGCTGGACAGAGCCCTGAGAACTCACTTGAATCCTTGCTGGTCAGCACAGCTTCCTTGTGAACTCCCCTTGCTATCACTCCTGTTTCAGACAGCTCTTTCTCTGTCCTGCTGCTCAGGAGCTTTCACTGTGGAGAGTCCTCAGCCTCTCCAGGTGATTTATTATAGACCTTATCCATAAGTAAAATCAAGCTAGGGTTGTTTTTTTCCCCTGCCAACATCTAACATAAATCTTCTCTCTGCAACTAAATTAAAAACATTAGATTGACAGAATATTGTGTGGATTTCTGCCAAGGACAGTGTGTGATGCTTCCAGCAGGCTGGATAAAAATGCAGCAGTTCTGCCTTGGCTTCCACGAGGCCCATCTCAACTTTTGCTGCCGAGCTCCTGTGAAAACCCAGTGAAAACACGTGATGTTGGCCAGGGAATCCACTGCATCTCCACAAAGCAGTTGTGTGCTCTGTCAGCACAGAAGCACCAGGCAGTGATTTGTCCAGGTTCAAAGGCAGAAGCACTGCTGGAGTGGAGCACAATATCCCAGTATCCCAGTCTCTGCTGTTGTCTGGGGCCTGTTGCACCAAGCTGCTACTTCAGCCTGTCCCTCAAGTCTCCTTTCTGTGTGAATGGAGTTCAGTGTGCTGGGAAATGATGCTCCATATAAGGATTTGGTATCAGTGTGATAGCATATATTGCAATAGCATTATATCTAATTTAAAGTATATTAACCTGTCTCCTGCCCTGATTACTAAAATCCTGTCTGCATCAGTAGAAGTCTTCATATCAAACAGCTGCATGGAAAGCACAGAGAGTAACAAGAACAAGAAATATGTGCTGATAATCCATTTAAATGCAAATAGCTGGCTATTTGACCTGGGATGCAAATGTTGAAATATATTCAATATTAAACTCATATATCAAACTATCAACAACAGTAGTTTAAAAAATGTGCATATACTTCTGTGAGCAAATTATTTCAAAGTTAAATTCAATAAATTTCAGCTGCTGCAAAGAGAAAAATGACTGTTTTTTATTAAACTACAGCACAATGCTCAGGTCTGTGCAAGAGTCTTCTCTGCTTGAAACCCCCAATTTTATTTTGCTTTCAAAAATCTCAGAACACGCTGATTGGTTCATTTAATTGATTAATGAAATTTTTAAAGTAGTATACAAAACATTACTCAATTATCATGAAAATTGCAAGGTTATTTGGTTTTGTTGTTGTTGCTTTATAAAATGCATAGATATTTTGTTTTATTTACCTTTTGGGTTATATTCTGCATTTATTTAATTTTTTTTAAAAAATTATCTTTCACAATCCAGGAAAGTGGAATATATTTTTCACCTGAGGGTGGAAGAACTTCATGGTCAGCTGGTTGCAAGCACTGCAGCTTTAAGGTGGAAAAAAAAAGTTTAAAATATTAAATATTCTAACTGATTTAAAATAAAAATTCCATAAAGATATTTTCACTGGGCTTTTCAGACAGTCTTAGAATCTGTATGTTCAAGATCTTATTTTAGAGGTATTTACAACTAGTTTGACCAATTTTGTGTAACAATAATATATTTCATTTTATATATTTTTTAACTTGGCTCATAGTCTGAATCACTGCATAATGAACAACTCTGAAAATTGAGTTAGTTTCCATTTAGGGTAACTCAGCTCTAAGGAAAAAAAATAACTTAACCTGGACAATTTGTAATTTCCTTCTAAATTTGGTATTTTTGGTCTTTTGAATTCTTGCAACGAATTTTGTTCATTCTTCACCTTCCTTGGCACATGCTCAGTGAAACAGGGTTTGGGAGAGGCATTTGCTACGGAACAGTTCAGCAGCAATCTCGGATGTCTCTCTGACAGAAATGTTTCTGAACTCCCTCAGATGCTCAGTCTGTGGCATTGCTGCCTGTCCCCTGCAAATCATCCTCAGGCTCCACGTCTGGTGCCCTTTTTCACTGGAATTTGGAGTCATCTTTCACCTTGGAGTGAGGGATTTGCCACATCTATGCTGTCTATGTGCTCCATTTGAGTGCAGTCTCAATGGGGTTTTTATTGTGTGGCCAAGATTAGGGGCATCCTTTTCCACCCTGCCACCATCATTTTAAAGTCTGTGATTTTGCTGCTCTCCAGCAAGATGAGGTGCTGCTGAGGAGAGGAAATAATGAGCCTTAGTCTGGTGCTGTCCAAAATCCATCTCAACGAGTCCTCCTTTGCCATAAAGAACAAATTCGCACGAGAATTACATTTGAGTATGTGAATACACCTGGTCAAGGTAATTAGAATATAATTCTTTTGCCTTAGCTCTGTTTGTGTGTTAGAAAGTGAATAATTGGATGCCAGGGAATAGGATTCAGTGTGAGTAGTTTCTATTATTGCAGATGAGACTTGTTAGCAAGATGTGTTCCTGAGGCTCTGCTGGCTGTTTATATACTTGTCTTTGCTTACAATGTAGATATGTGGACACCTTCCAGTTTATAAAAAAAATACAATAGATAATTTTTCTCACTAATGCAACTTTTGTACTCCTGGGGATGACATAAATATCAATTTGTGTTTTTCTTAGCTTGTTATTTGAGTATCATTTGAAGTCTTCATGGCAGATTGTGAAGGGTTTTTCATTAAAACAGATCTCTTTCAGAATATTTTTCATACTCATCTCCTTGCATCAGCTGAGCATCCAGACCACAGTGATAGTGGGGTAAAACTGGCTCTGTAGAGGTGACTGTTGTCAAACCAAACAGCAGGAAGAGCACACAGACAAACTGGAAAACTGGACACATTTGTGGCTCAGGAAAGTCCACTGAGGAAAATGCTATCTTTATGTTTAAACTTAAAATAAAGTGGGCTGGCACTTTCTTTTCTTATCTTGTAGTGAAAGTCTTCTTGCAAAAGGAGAAATAGAGCAATTTGTATGACAGAAAGTTTTGCTTCTGTCCAAAACTTTTCATATGATCTGCTGCCAAGCAGAAAAATCATCATTCCCATCTCCTTGCCCAGAGATTTCACTTCTCAGGAAAGAATCTTCCCTCCCTCTCTCCTCTAGAGAAAACATTTGATACAGCTTTCCTACCAACTTCCTACCAAAATAACTCTGGGGTCCATTAACATCTGGAGTTTGAATGGGTACACAGGATGTTTCAGCAACGAGTTTTTTAAGGTGAAAGTGCAGAACTGCTGTGTTGTATCTTTTGGGAATATACTGCTAGCTCAGTCAGTGCAGATGCCACATTAAAATGAAACTGGATTTCAGAAAAGATTTCTTTACATCATCGTGATTCAGATTAGCACATTGCACTCCAAGCGCACAAAAGTCGACAGGACATGAAGAGCTTTCCTGACTAATGACTTAATCATTGGGTTTTGGCTGGCTTTTTTCTTAATGCAGACATTATGACTCTGAGCAGATTGCTAGGTGGGCCTTTGATTTGCAAGAGTAACCCCTGTTAGCCCTGACACCTTTTGAACTTTCAATTCAAATGTTAATTTTGGGAAGGAGGGAGTTGTGAGCAAGAGGGACAAGGGAAAAAGGAAGAGATAAGGGTTTCTTTAAGCACACAGCATTGCAGTAGGGCGCTCCCAGCCCCTCAGACACAGCAATGCACCTGCCCCATACTTACCCTGCCACATACAGGAATAACACTAGAACAGCTTAGTACCCCTAATGCTTGTGGCTTTCCTCATCCTTCTCTCCTTCCACTTTTCCTGTTCTCATAGGTAAAATTTCCTACAGAAATAATGACCACAGACACCAAAAACTGCCACTAGTTTGGGATAACCAGACTGAGCAATTTACATGGTGTTCAATCAGTGCAGCTCAGCATTACAGGACCTGTTCTTCACATAATGATGTTTGTCTCCCTCTTTCTAGGCTGTGCTGGTACACATTTAAGTATAGGAACAGTTTTGACAGGGAAGGAGGGGGAACACTTCAGCCTTCCTTGTGTCATCCATGCTGTCTCCCCATTCAGCAGCAGACCCAACTTTCCCCGGAAGTTCTTTTGAAACTGTCATATCTGTTGAATCCCTTCCTATTGCTCTGGACACCCTTTGCTAGTTTTTCCTCCACGTGGGATTTACTCTTGCCAAAGCAGTGCTTTCATATTCATGCTGCTTATCTCTTTTTTCCCCAATTGATTGAGTGTTTTCACTTTGCATTTCATTTCTGTTGTTAAGAAGCCCCTTTCTTGGGCAACTGGCCTTCTGAAGGAATTGCCAGTCTTTCTCTGGAATTAAATGGTTTCTTCTTAAGGTCTTTGTAAGTTTTCTGTAGATGTCATCCAGCAAACCTTTCACTCCCATGGCTGTTTTACAGCTTATTTGTTTCAGAAAATTGAACAAAGATGTGGAAATCTTGAACACCTTTTAGGGGCTTGGGGAGATATCTTCTCCATTATATGCATGCACTTCATTCTGTTCCTTTCAAATTGGTCCCTGATCTTTTTTCTGCTCCCCACGTCTTTGTTGTTTTCCTAAAATACTGAATTAACACATCTGGTGAGCACGCATATCTGTTGAAGAAATTCAATTCAATTCAATTTGATCAGGGTGATTTGCTCAAGATTTGTCTCCAAAGCAAAAGATATCACACAGCTATTATGTCTGCAAGTCTCATAACCTGGCCTGAACACACTTATCAGATAAGCCAAGTGAACAGATGTATGCACAAACTGCAACTATGGAATTATGCCAGTCTCAAAGGAGAGGACAAATGAAGCTGGAATCTTTAATGTATTATGTATGTAGAGCAGGTTTATTGATGCTGCTGGTCCCCCTATTTTTTGTGTTCATCTTGACATTTCCCAAAAAAAGGACCTTAATTTTGCTTCACAGAGGTACCTGTCCCATGACTCTGGGTCACAGAACCTCTCACCATTCCTCATGAACTCTTCCTGTAGTACATGTTGTTCCATTTGCTATGGCAATGGATTGCTTCACGCTACTCTTACCCATTATTTTTCTTCACATTTTTTCTAATTTCCAAAACTGCAAAATACAGAGAATCATCAGGAATATCTACATTTTATAAACATCTTCCTTTAGTAAATTAATTCCTGACAATTTTTAGTTCATACAAAACCTATGGTATTAAAATAAATGTGCACTGTCTTTCATAACTTGTTTTTTAAAGCAAACTCTGGAGAATTGTCAGTACGTTAGATTTCAGCATGCCCATATGTGGGGAGCAGAGCTCTGGGACTGGACCTAGAGCATTATTCTCTAGAAGAAATCTTTGAAGGTTAGAATAACAGATTATGAAGTTCCTAGAGAACACATGGTGTGTAAATTGCATTTTTCTCATAGCTTGATCAAATTTGGACAGTTTTTCAGATGACAAAACACAGTGACAAGAGTTTATTCTGTTCCCAAATGTAAATGACCTCTACAAAATCATTATTCAAAAAAATGGAGAGCAGGACTCTTTGCAATCAAACCAGTTTAATGTATTTTCCCTTCACCATGAATTTAAAAGAACCATTTTGGTTGAAATTACCCAGCCTGTCAGTTGTGGGTGGGCAGGCAAAAAGATGTAATGTATAAACTTTGTGTCCAAACAGTAGCCAAAATTCTGATTAATTGATCATAGAGGATGGGTTGCACAGCAAATTCACTCTCAGTGCTGTCAGTTGTGCTTGTAGTAGGTGTCACTGCATATCAAGCCATTAGAGGACAACTCCTGTGTCCTCGGTCAAGGTATTAAAGAAGTCAGGGTAATACACCATTGCTAAGAGTTCCAGCCTGACTAAGAAGTTAAATTATAGGCTGGTTGCTGGAACAGGAAATCAGAGTTAAATTTGCATGGTAACATCTGCTGTATTCATTTTTATTTCTCTGCTGAAGGGACTGCAATAAAATTATTTTGTCTTCCCATCAGCTGATGTTTGAATTAATAAGGTACTGTCCTCATTTAAATCCCATTCTCAGGCTCACATTCCAGTGTAATAAGAAAGATGAATCAACTGAGACTGAGTTGTTTAAGATGTGGAACTATGCCTAGCTAAAGCAAATGAATACAGCTTCAAAGGACAGTAGTACTGAAAGGTTTAAATGAGTTGAGCAGGGATTTGAGGATATTTGTCCACTGAAAAACATTGATTTTATTGAAATTTAACCTGCACCAGTAAAGAGCAGAGGTCAACACATGTTCCATTTGAAAATTAATTTGATAAATTTTGCTATGTAACTCTGGAATTAGGTCTTCTTATGTCACTGAGTCTTTTTCCAGCACAGGAAACCAGTTGGTAGAAGCCTGGTGTACAGGAGATTAGAGAGCATCTCTGCACATTGTGGTTCTGGAGAACAGTCTGATAGGTTTGCACCAGCTTTTCTAGCAGTGGGATCACATCAGCACTCAAAGTCATTCCCTGACTGACCTGTCAAGATACATTCACTTCACTGCAGCTTTCAGGTGAAAAGCCCCATTTTGTGACAAAACTACAGCTGTTTTTGAGGTAGCTGGCCTTCACTTACCAGTGCTATCAATAAGCTGATGTGGAAATAATCCAAAGCTTGATTTTGACACACTAAGCAACCAGAGATTTTCATAAAATCTGAAGTGCCTTTTGTTTTGCTTTGTTTTTTTGTTTTGAAATTTCACATGCAAAAGTAACTTCATCTCTGGTGAAAGGGAAAATAAAGTATGAAACTAGGCAAAATTTGATCTCATTTTTTTGGAGATTTTAATTTTGTGAAAATTTTCATGTCTTTTCTTTTGTGTCCTTTTATGGAAGGTAAAAATGTTTCAAAATCTGGTAAGTTTTCTTTGGGTAAGGAAATTCTTTCTCTCAAAGGTTTTGTTCTGGGCATGTATTGTGAGGTAACCAAAGCAAACAGAATAAATAATACGGAAGGAAAGACTAGAGTTTCCAGACTGTTTCGACATATAATGTGAAAACTACAGCCCTTTTCTTTTGGTTTCAATGGGACTTGGTGACTGCATTGTGATTTTTAAATGCTCAACAGAAATATAAGCTTTGTCATGGATTCTAAATGTTCAGGGGCGGTACAGACTGCTGGCAACTTTCTTGTGAAAGCACTTGTTTTCTTTTCTGTCTTGCGACGCTTTTATGTATATGGCAAGACTATTCTTGGTCTTGATAAGAACCACTCTCTTTCCCAATGGTGTGAGTCACTTGGAATTTACAAGGTCAGTGTGATCTCCCAAATGTTCTCCAGTTCCATTGCCGCACTCAGCTCTCCTGCCTGGTCAGAACATGATGCCTCCATGAGTCCAATTTGTTGTCCTCCTCAAGGGCTGACCCTGACCCTGCAAAAAATAAAAAGAAGGGATGAAGTCCCAACTTCCCAACTGAATAAAGTAAATCTGGTTTGAAGTTTCCGATTCAGTGTTTTAAGCAAAATCTGACATTATTTTGAATTCTATCCAATCTTCCAGCAGTTTCAAAAAGTGTCACCTACAGGCAGTGCAAGGCTACTGCTATGGGACTCCATGTACAAGATAATATGTCTGAGAGAAATACTGATCTTTCACAGAACATGAAAACCAGAAAAATAGAAAAACATTTTCGCATGACCTCAGCCTTCTGCAAAAATAGCCCAATGTTCATATCTTGTCTCACTTATACTTGTCTGGAGGCCTTTGTGGAGCTTTCCTAAAGACCATAACATCATCTGCAATATGGAAGTATTTAGTAGTTCTCTGTAGATTTAGGTTGCTATTTCATTTTTATGTAAGTTTTTTCCCCTGTGTGAATTGAGACGCATTCTGGGGAATTGTGGGATAGTTTAGCCATCTGAAACAAACTTTACCATCACAAAATCAAATGTTTATCTCCCACTTGGATACTGTTTGTTTTTAAACCCTACTTAAGCACTTCCGTGCAAAGGGCAAGAGAGAAAAGACTAAAGGAAACAAATCTAATGAGATTGAATACATAGTAAAGTGCTTGAGCCTTCACTAGGTTCCTGAGGGTGCATGTTTGTGATGGATTTAAGATAATCTAAGTGGGCAGTTGTAATGCCATTCTGTTCTCAGATTTGAACCTCCTGGAAGTCATGGCAACAAAATCTGGGTTTGGATTGCAGGGAAGCCTTTCATACTGCTTCATAAAGCTGACGTGAGAAACATCTTCAAACTGACCAAAGGTCTCTGGTCAGTTCAGAGATCTGAACCATGACTGCAGAGAACTGGCTGCTTAATTTAAATTAATTCTTTTTTCTTGATTAGTATGTGGAATAAGTCCATGTCATGTTCTTTATATCTAATGTAACATCAACATTAGTAAAAAAACTTCAGTTGCATTATTTCCAAACGTGGTTTTCATAAATTAGCCTTCTAAACCCATAATTGGAAATGTAATCAAGAGGCTATTGTGCTTTTTGGTACAGCAAGGCAGCTATAAATGCCATGAGGGTTCATGATTTTCATGAGTCCTGAAGACCATTCTAGCATTAAGGAAGGTCAATCGTGTTTGTGTCCCCCCTGGCACGTCCAGCTGTTGTTATGATGGGTGAAATATGCATTTCAACGCTTTGTGCTGTAGTGCTCCCAGTACCTTGGATGAGATACTGCAGCCATAGACCAGGACTCCACAGACATCCTCTGATAAGTCAGGAAGGGTGGCAGAGGATCCTGAGAATAGATTTTTTGTGGATGCTGAGGCTGTTTTTACTCTCTGCCTGATTCAGGTACCGTCCAGCATCTGTTCTCCTCATGTCACGGGAGACTGCAACATAAAACACTATTGTGACATGTAAAGGAATGAAACCTTGTGTAAAATGGAGTAAGATGAACTTCAATACCGAGTTCTGGGACACTTCATTGATCTTTCAACATGGAATTAACAGAAAATATATTTCTTCACAGGCTTCTCTCTGGAGTATATGGTTGTGGAAGACAAGTTAAATTAATGGAGGACAGGATATAAATCCAGTGATAATTCTTTTTGGATGCTAAATCAATAGCTCTGGCTGGAGATTAAATTCTTTGCAACACTTAAGGCTTTATTGTAGAGCATAAGAAGAATGTAAATAAAGAAATGAAAATTAAAAAGTGAAGTTCTTGTAAGAGTTTCAAAAGGAAATAAGTGTGTTTTCAAAGTTGGATGTGAAGTAGAGGCAATTTGTGCTGGCCAAGACAAAAAAAAGAACAACTGCAAATTATTTATAAATTTAGCTTAAATTGAAAGATGGAAAGATGGATGTAACAAAGTTTTAAATCTGTTGGTACAATTTTACCACCTGGCATAGGTTCTGCTATTAAACCAATGTCACCTCCTGAACTAAAGAGAGACATCAGGAAGAAATGTGAGCAGAGTAGAGGATGGAGAAAACACCTGAGTTTTTTTAATTTAGTGCTGAAACCAGCATTACTAATGGGTGGAAATAACAACCTTCTCCACCCTTTCTGGCTTTCTTGCAAGCCTTTGAGACCACAACCTCCACCAAAGTTATCAGTCAGCCTTTGGTCAAGGTTTTACTGAAGGCTGGAGAAATAAAGTGTGCCATTAAAAAATTAATGTATTTCTCCTGGAGGATTACTTATTTTCCCACTGCTGCCCACCTCTGATTATGTGCTCTTTCTATTCTTAACTCTGTTTCCTTTCTCCCCCCTTTACATTTTACTAAAGAAAAGAATCTGCTTTGAGGAAGAGTGTGTCTGGCTGTGCTGCTCTCAGCCTGTGAGCAGGAAGGCAGCTCTGTCTGGAATAACCTGTTAGTAATGTGTGTTTACCAAGGCAGCTGATAGGGATGTTCACCAGCCCTTGTTTCTCTTACAGAGACACTTTGTGCCATGGGCTGCAGAATCAGAAGCAGCACATTTATCTTTGTTCTTCTTTCTTCCTCACTCTCTGGGTATTTGTCTTATTTTGTCTCCAACAAAACATATTCATACTCATAAAAGAAATCAACAGAAGAAGCTTCTGTTAGCTCATTTTAGGTAACAATGACTTGCAAGAGGGCAATTAAGGCCACCTCCATTACCAACACAGAGACATTCAAAGAGGCAGCATCACAAAAAAAATTCTCTGTACCATAAAAGAAAAGTAAAAAGAGCTAGTGTTAAAGTTAAAACTTTCCTTATTCATTTAAGTTTTAAATATTTTAACTGTCTGGGGTTTTGCTAGTTTGCCAGGGATGGTTTTTATGTTGCTTAAATAGAAGGCTTTAAGAAAAACATTTGCCACAGACCTAAGCTGACCAAGGTTTCAGTGTTCAACCTTGCTTAAATGGAGAAATATTTTATTCGCTCTTGATCCTTTCCTTTTTTTTTTTTTTTTTTTTTTGTTCTACCAAAAGTAGCTCATTTATTGACTCTGCTGGATCACAGTGGGAACTTAGGCATTTAACCTTGATTAAGGTGGTTTGTAGTTTCAGCAAGATGCCTGTGGTTTGGAACATTCCTTAACTGTAAAGCAGAATATTATCTTCAAAAGGGTAAATTTGCTCTTGTAACTACTGGCACTATGTTAAAGTAATACCAACATAGCCTCTCAAACAGATCTAAAGAAGGAATCTGATGCTGATCGCTGAGCACCACACAACTGCTCACTCCACCTCCTCCAACCTCCATGGGACAGGGAGGCAATCAGAAAAGTAAAAGTAAGAAAACTCCAAGGTTGAGATAAGAATAGTTTAATAATGGAATAACAGCAACAACAACAACAAAGACAACAACAACAACAACGACAACAACAACAACAACAATAATAATAATTTTATTTAGGAATAAAATAATAGGAAGAAGGTGAAATAAAACTCAAGAAAAACAAGTGATGCAAATGCGGAACAATTGCTCATTGTTAAGCAGCTGATGCCCAGTCAGTTCCTGAGCATCCACCCCCAGCCAGCTTTCCCACTGGTTTACATGCTGAGCATGGTGCCACATGGTCTGGAACACCCCTCAGACCAGCTGGGGTCAGCTGTCCTGTGTGTCCCCTCCCAGCTCCTTGTGCCCCTCAGCCTTTTCCCTGGCAGGACACAAGAAGCTGACGAGTCCTGTAAACGCTGCTCAGCAACAACTAAAACATCCCTCTGTTATCAACATCATTCTCAAAGCCAATCCAAAATACAGCACTGGACCAGGAAGAAAATTAACTCTATCCCAGCTGAATCCAGGACACTGGGTAACTGCTTTTTGCCTAAAATTATCCTCAAGTCAAGAAAATTTCCAGAGCAAAGCAGTCAGACTGCTGAGCTGTATGCTTCTATTAGCCAAAAGTCCTCTTTATCACCAGTCTGATAAAACACCAGCAGAGTCTAAAAGATGTTTTGCAAAGAGACATCATCTGGTCCCTGAAATTTGAATAAAGCATTAACAAGCTTAGATTTTTTTAATCTTCCCAATATTTCCCACGATTAAAAATCTATTCTGGACATTGTTGCCATCCATGGGAAATCGTCAATGAGCTTTGCCTTGAGGTGCTATAAATAAAGATCATTAACCTTTAGCTAATATAAAAATCACAAGTTTAACAATTATTATAACTGCTGAGACTCCAAGATGAAAGACATTAAATTAAAAAGCTTTTTGCTGATTTTTTACCATTAACACAGCTGCTTTGACATGCTCTTGACAGTCCCTGAATGCTTTCCTTTCCTGTCTCCTTCCTTTGTATTTTGACTCGTTCTCTCATTAAAAATAAGCGTCCTCTAATGATTTCAACTCTATTTCTTCTTTCATTGAACATGTCAGATTGTGACAGATGTGTGTGTTTCTAACCTGAGCCTTGAAGATGTGGAAATTTCATGCATATGCCCTTAATTACATGCAACACATTTGGATAGCAAACTCCTTGGCAAAGCAATGCTCTCCCAGCCCATTTTTGCCACAGAGACATTCAGACTGGGAGAAATCAAACCTTTTATCTGTACCCAGCAGTGCTGCAGACACTAAATGACCACTGAATTCAGAGGTAGCTCTCTTCATGTCAGCAGGCAAAAACTGCTTTTTTGGTCAGGCTGTTGTATCTAAAAAGGCCATCCAGCACACAGGGAGTTAGAGGTTTCATGGCTACCAAATTCTCATGCCTGAATGTGTTTTTCATCCACTAAGCTCAAGTTCAGTGCTGCCTGTCAAGTGCTAATTTCTTCCATAAAAACTGAGCCATTTTTTCTTATTGTGACTTTTGTTCTGGGTCCTTCCCAAGATTGGGAATGAAAATGAGAAAAATATCGTAGGAGCTAATCCTTTTTATGGTAGTGTTGTCTGCATCTACCAGATGGATCTTGTTTTTCCAAAGCACAGAGTTAAAATTTGGGAATCTGAGTGAATCAGACAAGCACAATGCAAAGAGCCAAGAAATGTAGAATCAAAATACCTTGGTATGTTTTGCTTTAAAAAAAAAAAGTGTTTAAATTGTCACCAATATTTTTTCATTGAATGCTCAGAAGAATATTTTGGGATTTAGGAGATTTTGTTGTTTTGGGGTTTTTTGGGTTTTGTTTGGTAAAGTACCATTTCCTAATTGTCTATAATGAATATCTATAAAGCACTTTCATATTTTTATTATTCAGATATGATACGTCATTGCCAAATACTTTCAGACATATGTATGTTACCATGTCTTGTTGAAGCAGAATTGAGCTTTTGAAGCAAATTCCACTTATCATACTTTGGTTCCTATGGCAGGGGGATTTTGAGAGATACAAATGGTTTGGAAGCCTACCTGATGTAAATCTGACATCAGGAAATGACATAAACAATATAAGAACCAAAATAAACCCAGTGATATTTGGTCAGACACGTGTACCGGCCGTTTTGCTGTACAGATCCATTGACTGTGGTGTGTATGTAAGCACAGACTTTATTCAGACCAATTAGATTTAATAGTTTACATCAAAATTGTACAAATAATCACCACTGTGACGTTTTCTCCAGGCTGCCCTCATCTTTCAAGTTCACCAAACCTGTCAGAACTTTTCACAGCATGCTTTCTCATGAGGTTTCCCATATCTGGGTTCCCAGACAGAAATTCCTTCAGAGTCGCAGTGCCTCATTTTTGGTTCTGATTCTGGCTGGAGCCCAGAAATTCATAAGGAATATAAAATGAGTAGGAAAGCTCCATCAGGATGAAACCATGAATGGAGGTTAAAGCCATTTACACACAGGATAGGACTGTATCCTTGCAGGTTTCTTTCCAAAAGAGCAATTACTTGAAGGAGAATTAGGCATAGATCTGAAACGTCTATCTTTGCTACATTCTTTGTTAATTAAAGCACCATGCTGTAAGTTTTACAGGCTTTTCTTGCTATTAACAGGCCCTGCCCATCTCATCTTTGACTCTGCATCTCTGCAGTGGGCTCTATCCCACAGCTTAAAATAAGCATAGAACGTTTCTGCTGGATTTGTTTAAGCCCTTTGTAAACTCTGTATGGTTTTAAAGAACAAAACAATGCAGCAGAACTAGTGCAAGATATACTCATGAAGAATAGCACAAAAGGACTGAGATGTGTTTACTTGTTTTCTCTTGCCTTACTGTTTCTGTTTCTCCTTTCATTTGCCTATGTTCTCATTTAGTTCAGTCCCAGAGGTAACTGCTTGTGTGCCTTCATGTGTTCAGTGTCTCACAGCACAGACAGATGCTTTCCATCCCTGATTTCACAAAACTTTACAGTCAGGTCTGACATATTAAGCTGCCGTGATGCAATTCCTCTGTAACACAATGGGAAATACTCACTGCCACCTCTGCAGCACCTGCTCTGACCTGCTCCTGCTATATCAACTAATTGGGTATCCTGGGACACGAGTCACCCAAGCCCAGTGCCTAATATGTGGCTGAGTGTATTCCTCTAAAGTATCTTGTTAGTGGTTCTGGGCACAGGGGAAACATTTTCTGAAGATGTGTCATTAGTTCATTGCCCATTAATGGCCTGCCTTATGTGTAAATGTCTCTGGACAGTCCCATGTGTTTAATCTGCTTCTTTTATCATTCACAGATATTATCTCTGGCCCGGGCTTCACTTTTCTGTGCTTACACTCAAGCATAAGAGCTTTTCCCATGACCTTTGTTTTGGATTTAAGGCATCGGAAGGACCTCAGCATTTCTAAAACATTGTTACCAAATCAAGTCAGAAAAGCAACCAGAACTACAGACGGGAGGTGGCAGAATAATAGTCCATGTTAGCCAAGCAAACAGGAAAGCCTGAAACACACACACAGTATTATCAAAATTACATTAAATGTGACGACTTTTGATGTAGGGAAGTCACATTCTCTTTAGATTAAGCAGATTTGCATAGATGTCATTAAAAAATGTGAACTAAAATATTAGCATGCTGACAAGTGTATTTAATTTCTCAAAAGCCAAGAAATTCCTTGTAGAGGCATCTTTGCCTACAGAGGGCTTTAGGTCTCTGACGTAGAGAGATGCATGGAAGATATTTTGTCACAGCTACAGCTGTGAAAACAAATGGTCTCTAGAAGAAAAATATGGGTGTCATGACTTGTGAAGACTTGAATCAGCAAGGAAACCACTGGTCTTGTTTTGCCTTAGCTATTTTTATGCTAAAAGTATTTATGCTACTTTTATGTTGATTTTATTCAAGTCCATTGATCTGTTAGTGCTGCCATGGGTCTCACTTTTTATGCTGCAAATAATAATTCTGCTTCTTTTAATAAGCTGTCTGGAATTTGCTGACCATCTGCCTCTGCAGCTGAGGACATGGAGGATTTAGTCCTTTCTCTTTGCTTTTCTGACTCTCACCTGCTGTACCAAATAAATTGTGCTATTTCATGGCAGTTAGGGCTCTCCTACAAAACTGCCCATTGAGCTGCAGGAAGAACTTGCTTACATGGTTAATTTTGTATTTCTTCCTTTATGACAGCATTTGGCAAGTTGTCCAAATTGGAATTTGTCCCTGGACACTAAGAATGGCCCCTGGATGTTTGTGGAAATGTTGAAAGTGTTGTGGCTTCTTTCATGTCTCCATTACCATGATCCCTCTGCCCTGCCAGCTGGTGCCCACGGAACTCTGCAGAGGAGTCATTCCCCTGGTGCTGTGCATTTCCAATGTTCCTTCTGGCTTTGTTTGTGAAATTGTCCAGTTTTTGCATGTTCAAATATCAATTCAGTTGTTTGCACAGATATGCTGTTTACCTCATTGTTCTAAGGCTCATTCATTCCCTTCAGGGCTGATAGTGAGGCAGCAGTGCCTGACAGATGTTTGCACAAGGACAGGCTCACAGCTCCAGGGAGTCTTGGTGCTTTTCCATTTCCCAAGGCAAGATCTAAGGCTTCTCCCAGAGCAGGGTCACATTTGTCTTCAAGGCTACTCTAATGCAAACAGGAGTCTTTTGAGGAGAGAGGAAGGTGCATCCCAGAAGAGCAAAAAAACCCACTTCAAAATGAAGGCAAGCAACAATCTTCCTGCAAGAACATTTGAAAAAAATAAACCCTTCTTCCTACCTGAACTCCTGATCTCAACAGGCAGCAATGCTTTAGATGCATCTTTTCTTCACTGTTTAAAGGAAATAATTAATCGGGAAAATTTTGGCAAAGTGAGACACTGTCTGAAGCAGAACATTTTCAGTAGATAATATTGATGGAAAAAATCAGAACTCCAGCATTTTCAAGAGTAAAGTTGCATTATGTTTGTCAGGAAAACTACAGTAGTGTCTTTTTCTGTCTCTCTCCATTTTTTGAAGGCACATGAAAATGTCTTTCTAGATCAGATTATTTTCACTCTTTTGGTTTATTTTCAGACAAAAAATGTTCTCTCTGATCCTTTCATGTTTCTTCAGAGAACAACACTAATTGGCTTCCATCACAAGAAAATAACTCTCTAGAAGAAAAAATAGTCTGCTGTTCCTTTACGTCAATTTTATGTTTCTTAGTTGCGTCAGCACAGAGGACGACTGATTGTATTTTTTGAGAAAGGGTATGGTTCCTGCCTAATTTTTATTTGGTCATTATTACTGAAGGTAGATAAGAAATAAATAGAGGGAGTTGGAAAGATTTTAGTTGGGGACTGTATTCCTTTTTATTCCCTTTGCTCTGAAATAAATTGATTTTATAATCTTTTTTTTTTGTCTCCTTCAGGCTTAGTTCGCTTCATTAGTCACAAGAAAATGTTTGTGACACAAAAAGTGAACAGGAAGGAAATTGAATGGCCCCACATATAGACAACAGGAACATGGAAGTTCATGTGTGTAGCAAGATTTTTTTTAAACCTTTGCTTTGAACACCTCAGTCCTGCTTTGCAGAGCAAATGTCACCTAAAAGAGTGGTTGAGAAGGATGATAACCTACCATTTTGGTTATGAAACCTCAAATTACTCATAGAGGAGTTCGTCTTCCAATTTGTGATAGGAGCTTCATCTACCCTACAAAGTGCAGGGCTGAAATGCTACTAGAGACCCAGAGAGCTCCTGAGATGTGTCAGCTCAGCCCAGACTCCGCCTAGACTGCAAATAGATATTAGAGGTTACAACCTTGGCAGTCCCAAGAACTAGAACCTTTCTATAAGCAGTTTGGACAGTAAGATAATCATAATTTTTCTACATACCTCTTGGTACGTATTTTCTATTTAAACCCCAGGTGGCCAAACAATGGTTTGTGGGCTTGGATCCCCCAGGTCAGCTGTGGCTCTGTTTTGGGATGATAGCACCCAAAAGGCAGGGGTTCCTTCAGCTAGGCCATGCTGTCACGGTGATGCGTGAGCAGTAAGTGTCAGCCACTCTGTAACACAGTCTGAACCTTCAGACTTGCATTGCTTTGATTGTTTAGGACACTCTGAAGTTAAAGTGGGTGTATTTCTTAACCTTTTGTGGGTCCCTTCAGTAATTCTCATAGCTGCTTGCTTTATAGCTGGTTCTTATTCTCAGATTGTTGATACCACTCTCCAAGGACTTTTGGAGGATATCTCTAAACCCGGGCACTCAAATAATACCATTCTTTCAGAAAAATGGGCAGAGTACTGGACCTTGGATGCTTTTCCAGATACTGTGGATACCTTTTGTGCCTCTTGCTACATTCTGCATTAGTCAGCAGACAACTGGGACTTGACATGCAAGGATGTCAATGGATGCTTTATCCATCCATTCTGTTCAGGGTCAAAACTTCAGGTACCATAAACTGGAGTGGCTCTGACAAAGTCACCTGCTTTGGTCACATTAGTCTCAGTGAATGTCTTTTGGTTTGCATTTGGTGAATATTTGGCCCTACTTTTGTAGAACTGCCAGCCCCAGAGGAACTCAAAGGTTCCCTAATTTTTTGTGTTTCCAAGAGCACACCTAAAAAGAGGTGAAAAAAGAGATCAAGCTACTTCTAAGAGGCCCACATATCTCAATCCCACACAATCTGATGGTTTATTTGGACATGTACTGATTAATTATGAAATTTGGGTCCCATTCTATTTAGCAAACTGAACCAGATATGTCCTTGCAGCTGAGAATTGTCACCAGGCTTTTCTCCAGGCAGGACCAACCTGAAATCAGCCCTCTTGTGACAAAGTCTGTCAAAACAAGGGAATATCTAAACCACAAGATAGCATTGGTTCATTTAATGTCTGAGGACAATGAAGGCATTTTCAGGAAAGGAAGATGAAAAATTGCAGCCATGTCACCAACTATTCCAATCAGTCACCGTTTGTGCTCTAGGGTATACATTGTCCAGAGGAAGGAATTATTCCTGAACTAAACTGGTGTTCACTTCACACCCTGAAGCATGAAAATTAGATAACACTTTTAATTTTATCCCAGGTATTATGACTGCACCTATCCAATCCTTTTATCTCTGCTGTGACATTTTCATATCTCATTTTTCTACCCGTAACTTCAGAATAAGGCAGATGATTTTCGTGTTCCGGGTGTACGGCCATACAGAAACCTTGTGACCAGCTGAGTTATTAGATAGCACACCACAAAAAGCTTGTTCATCATCTCTCTAGAGGAAGAAATTTGCTTTATGACAAAAGTTATTATTAGATTTTATCTTCAGTTCAGTAGAGTATCAGAAATACCATGAAGTGCATTTGTGGCTCTGATACTCTTAACATTTTATATAGGGTGAATAAAAGGACAAAACTCCCAGCAAGCCAGAATTCTGTAATTACATACACACAAATTACCAACATCCTTGAGCATCAGAAGCATTAATGCAGTGAGAAGTTCTTAGCATAATTTCATTTAAAAAAAACCTAAACCAACAAAACCTGTATTGAACCTTTGTAATTTTGAAGACAATAGTGAAAATGAAGAGAGATGTAAATCAAATAAAGATCATATGGAACATCCTTGGGAAATCATCTTAATCACTTGGAATAAATCCTCAGGCACACACTGTGTGCTGGGTGATTAAGATAGGCAGGAACAATTACTGTTGAAGAAGTGGATCAGAAAATTGTTGTTCTATAGGTCAGCCTGAAAAGACTAAAAAAATAGCTGAAAAAAACCCCTGTTACAGAACAGAAAAATAATATCACTTGCTTTAGGACAAAGTTTTGGCAAATTCAATTCAGGTCAAATGAGCAAGACTACATGAGAGGGAGTTAAATTGGAGGGAGTTAAAACCAAATAAACAAACAGACAAAAACTCAAATAAAAAAGCCAAAAAACCAAGGCCAATCCTGTAAAGGTTCCTGATAGTGCAGAATTTAACATCAAAGTATCTTCTTCAAGCTACTGAGAATAGCATTATCAGCTGGATATTTTATAATGAACCTAGACAAAAAGAATAATTAATAGATACTAAAAGCCTAAATGACCTGCATAACTACAAGCAAAATAACATTTTGATATTCTTTTTTCTCATCTGACTTGACAGCTTTTTTTGGGGAAAAACATTGCTTCTGTTTGGGGAAAAAAAAGACATTATTTCTCCTGGTTTGCAGAAAGGTTTTGAACATTGCGTTGTAAGTTCTTTAAAAGCCCATTCAAGGCAGTGGAATATCTGGGGGAGAAAGCCATGTGATCTCCCTTGTGGTGTCCCTCATCCATCTTCCCCTGTACTTTTGTTTCATTGGAGCTCTACCAAAGTACACAAATTGGGTTTTTCTCTGTGTAAAGCACTGAGAGATCCTTGGATAACTCCTCTCTATACCTATAAGGAAGGTCTCAATGATTCAGGAGGCTGAGTCTCACCAGACTCCTGAAATCCTTTGACAACTTTGCAATATCCTGTTTTCTCTGTGTTCATTTCCTGCCTAGAAGATTTGATTGTTAGCAAAGCTTGCAAGGCCTAATTCCTACTTTGGCAGAATATGTCACCTTTGTGCACAGGTGTTGTCAAGGAGTGGCTGAAGGGCACTCAGGCTGCTTAAACTTCCCTGAGAAAACTTGTATTGCTGAGCAGACATCATATGATATGGAATATCCCTTTGGATCAGCTATCCTGGCTATGTACCCTCCCATGCCCACCTCATCCTACTCATGATGGGGGGAATGCTGGAGAGACAGTGCTGATGCTGTGCCAGCACTGCTCAGTGGTATCTAAAACACTGGTGTGATATCAACACCTTTCCATCTACTGATACAAAAGCGCAGCACCAAGACTGCCTTGGGAAAATCAGCTCGTCTCAGTCAGACCCAATACCCCTGTCATGGGGTGCTGATAGCAAACAGAAAAATTAGAAGCATGGGAAAAAACCTGAGTGCAGTATTGGGCCAGGATGCCAAGGAAGAAAATTGTGTTAGAAGCACTATTTGCTAGAGAGAGATCCTCAGCAGGAGTAAATGAGAGAAGGGACTGTATTATCAGTGTTTAACAGTAACTTCATATATGGCATGGAACAAACTTACTCATTTTTTGAGACCATTTACATGACATTTCTACAGCCATACCTAAGCTGTTAAAAGGAGTAGAAATACATGTTCTACCTCACAGTGCTACATGAGCTGGATCTGTTAAGTGAACACTGCTGTATTTTTCAGCCTTTCTGCTTCCTTCTTTAATATTCTCTCTGTTGATGTAATTTTTTTTCTGTATTGCAGGCCCAGCAAGGTTATCAGCTGAGGTCACTGCCCTAATATACAACGTGCTGCACAGAAGAGGAACATTGCTAGAAATCATACCCTAGCTAAACAAAGGCGAACAAAAGACAAAATCTTGGCCCTGCTCACAGTCTGGCAAGGCCACCACCAAAAGCAAGCTCAGCTAAACTGACTTTTACAAAGAAACGTGACACAATCAAGGGTCAGCCTCTAAGATCCCAGAAGATCTCACATTCTGAGGATGCCCGTGTCAGCATGCTGTGGCTGCAGCCACACAGGCTGCATGCACAGGGTTGGGATAGGGAGTATTTTAGGTTCTCCACTGTCAGTGTTGCTTTCTGTCATTTGTAATGCACACTGGTAATGCAGTTCTTCACTCTATATGTAAGTGCAGCTTTCCACCCATTATTCTATTTCACCAGGTTTCCTTAGGAGGAGGACACATTACCCTTGGAGCAAGAGAAAACATATACTGAAGTGAAAGTGTGTCAAAGAAACCTGTGGGAGTGAGGAGAGGAAGGAGATAAATTGAGCTGGACAGCAGCTGGCCTTTGGGAAGGCAGAAAGTACATAATCTCCAGTATTTTTTTCATTTGCAGTGCTGAATATTCTATTGCATTAATCAGTGGCCACTTGGGCAGCGGTAGCAGGAGAAAAAAAAACAAAAAGGAATTTAAAAAAAAGTTCAGACCAGTACTGTGAGGAATTAATCAGTCTTTGAAGCATAGTAATGAGTTAATTTGTTACAAAAATTATGAACTAATAGAAATTTTCCCTCCTCTCGTTACCCCAGAAGGATTCTAATGTGTGAGTTCTCATTAGTATTCACTTCTGTCAAATAGAAGGGTTATGCACCTTTACTGGATAATGTTTAAATGTCAAAAATGTTTGCACTGCTATCTTAAATTAGTGATTCTTTTTACAGTTATCTAACTCATTTGTATGTAATGCACAGATGTAGTTTAAAGTTGAGGTCATAAAAAACTGAGAAGTTCCCAAATTCTAGGCCAACACAGTAATACTCTGTCCCCATGCCTTTGGATCATTCTCATTTCTCACTTGAGGAATTAGACACGGACATATGTTAATTAATATCTCTGCTCCCCATTCAAATCCTGGTATGGCAGAGGTATTAAGGAGAAAATAGGAAGGCTCCACAGAGGGAAATGAGTTTAAACATTAGCATCTGCAGATGTAGCCATATATTCCTGACTGCTGAAAAATGCAGCCTCACATAACTTTGGGGTAGTTACTACCCCAGAGGTAATCTTGACACCTGGCTAAATTTCTAAAGGAAATGTTCTGGCTCTCCATTCAATGAATGAATGTGGAGGTGATTGCACAGTATTTTACAGCCTGTATTGAGACGAGGTCAAACAAAATCAGAAGTGTCCCTCTGCTCTTAAAAAAATGCCTCTCTCTCAGCAGTTTAATCTGTGTCTCTTGGATGTCAAGGAGTTTTTTCATTTTTTAAATTTATAATGTGGTAGCACACTAAGTTTGTGGAGGGCTTGCTCACTTTTAACCTCCAGGAAAGTAGGCAGCAAGGTCTCTGCTCCAGTGCCCTTCTATTCTACAACATCATTTGGAGGGAAAAAGAGAAAGCAATATCTGTATGACAGAGAAGAATAGGCAAAGGAAGAAAAGTAGGAGGAAAATAATCAAATTGAGTCAAAAAGTCTTAAGGAGCCAGGAAAATAACCTGATCAGTCAATAGAGCTTTCAGGAATGGGTTAAAGTGATAGACCTTTTTGGTGGTAGATACAAGAAAAAAATAAGATTAATCATCCATTCATAGTCTGAGTCAACTTAATGAGACTGGAGTGGATTACTTCTGAAACATCAGTCTTGACTGATTTCTCTGAAGGAAATCCATATGCCCTCTCTGGTGGGGGAGTGTGACAGACATGAACATGCTACCATAGTTTATGACACTTGCAAAGGTATAATTATTATAAAAGACCAACACACGATACGGAAGAAAGTCTCTGTCAAGTGTTTTTCCATCCTTGGTGGTGCTTGAAGTGCCAAATGATGTTTCAGCATATTTGTCTCACTCCTTTCCTCAAGAAGGCCACCGTGTTGGAAATACTCCAGGCACAGGGAAACTGATCAAAGAGGAAATCAGATTTTATCACTAGAGATCAGCTGTAGCTCAGCTTGAGTTGTGCTGCTATTATAAGTGGTTTGAGATTTATGCTGGCCAAGAGTGCAAACAGCTGCTCCTTGCTTTTTCAAATGACTGCTACCAGTTTTATTATTCCCAGGCAGGTAAGGAAAATGCTGTGAAAAATACCAACATTTCAAACCTGGACTGCTCAGATAATGCGCATTACTGCCTCAGAGTCCTCTTATTGTCTATCTTTGCAAACAGCTGGCACAGCTCTTGGTAGATAATACCATCGTAGTGAGTGTGAGAGCTGAGGTACCCCCAGGGGTGCAGAAGGTTTGGTACCCAGCTCCACCACCAGCTCCTCCTGCCTTTGCTATTTTCTTGCTCTCTGCTCCAGTTCTTTCTTGGTGGACATCGGATGAAAATTGCTTCATTCCTTAACACCTGGAATGTGTGCTGCCTACAGCTGAATGCCCTCTTTTGCCCTTTCCAGGCTTCTATGCAGGATGGGCAGCTAAGGACATGCAGTGACATTATTTTATCTACATTTCTATTGTGTTCAGTTTTAGGTTTCATCTCCTGCTGCAGAGCTTTTGTGGCAAACAGCATATGGTGCTGCAGTACCTCAGAACCCACCTGCTGTACTAGCTGCCTGGCACAACCACTGCTGCTACTCCTGTCAGATGTAGTATTTTTGCCCTTTAATCTTGGATTGTTTTAAAAAATCTGACAGGCTGTCACCCAACAGCTGGTCTTTTCACAGGCGCCAGAAAATTAATCTCCAAAATGAGGCTTTCTTCCATCAAGGATTTTTGTGATTAAACAACTGTTTAAAGCATCAAGATCTGGAAGGGGAGAGGCTTCAGCAGCAGGGTGAGCATGGCCATGGATGGACAAGTGTCCTGTGCTACCTCTGCTCCTCAGCCACCTCCACTTTCCATCACTTCAGACGTCAATGGTGACCAATGCAAAGCAAACTCATTAATCCTGCTGCTAGAGAATTAAAATCCCCGTGTTGAAATTGCATATTTACTCACATCTCGACTTGAAATAATCGCAGTGCACGACAGAACTACTGTGGATTACTTTGTCTGATCACATCCTTAATTAGTGTTACACAAATTTAGTGAGTAATTTGAGAGTCCAGGAGAAGGAAACAGCAAACAGAATGAAACACAGGGCCAGTCTCCAAGGAGCTTTAGCTCTGTGCAGAAACTCACTGACTTAGGGCAAGTCAGCCACAATGCAGATGTGTTTAAATACAATGTGGATGCTTATTTACTGAGCCACAAGAAGTTAATTCCATGTTATACCCTGCTCTGAACACTGATGAATGAGAAAACCTAGACAGAGTTATTTCAAATTCTGTTAAATATTTATCTGTCAGAAAACAAAAATGAGAGAGTTAGACCTTCATCTTCTAACTCATAAATGACTAATGAATTTTAATGTCCACAATTTCAAGTCTCTCAGAAGATGTGGTTAATAGAAAGTCCTGAGGATCTCTCTGCTGAAAAACACAGCCTTTCCTTTAAAAGTGAAAAGTTTCTAGCTTTTAACTTCCAGCTCATTTTCTTTCCATGTTCATGACAACTTTCCAGGCAGAGTGGCTTTGCAGTTCCCTCAGCCTGTCCTGTGGATAGGGTGACCAGTGAGAGGAAGACAGTAACTCCTTCTCTGTCACAAGAGAGCCACCTTCAATTTTACATCTGTATGGTGAAATCTGAATGCCTGTGCTTTGGACCAGTTTTATCACTGTCACAGGTGTCATCATCACCTACAGGAGTGACTGCTTCCTCAGCAGTGTGGTGACAAAGTGTCTCAGTGATTTCCTTTAAGGATGAAGTTTGAATTTTGAAAAGCAGAATCAATTTATGCTCTCATGCGTGTAGTCCCAGATTATGAGAGCATTGTTATGAGATCACCCATAAGAGTTAGGAAACAGATCATTAGAGTAATTCACTCGATATGGTTATGCCAAAGTTAATTCACTTTTCAGCCATGTAATAAGATCCCACAGGGTCATTACTTCTTTGCTACATCATCAAAAATAATGAGATTCATTTTTCTCAGTTTATGTGGAAAGACACACTGCATCTTATCATCCCCAGCTGAGTGAAATTGAAAACTGCAGCAGTTTCTTGAAGTTTTCCAAGGTGAAAAAGCATTATTTAAAATGTAAGATTTAATGCATTAATACCAGAGACTTGGATTGTCTCTCCCTGGCAGCTGAACCTTTTATCATTAGCAGGATGAATAGACAGAGGAACAGCTGGGAAAATAAGATTTTTTTTAATGTTATTTCTGAAAAGGAAAAAAAAAAAGTATTTGTGAGGTTCATTAGTAAAAGAAAAATAGTACAAAAGAAATGTGTTAAGACAAAAATTTATTGGCATCATATGTGGTATAAATCAGAAGGTTTTGCTTATGGACTTGGCAAGAACTGTCTTAAAACACGAAGCAAGGCACAGAGACTATAAGTTGAAGGATCCATCAGTTTAGGAAGGGCATGTGCTGGGTTCTTGGTAATGATGCCTGTGCAGGTAAATGTTCCCTCACTCAGGGTAACACTCACTATGCCAGCAGCCATCCTATAACTTAATAGGTGGGGTTTTAACTTATTAGATCCTTTCCAGTAGTATGCATTGTTCATCTCTTTGAAGATGCCTAAACTACATTAGACCAGCTACTGCCTGATTTATTTTTTTTTTACCAGTATGGATCATCTGAATCATTGCAAATGAATATAAACCACTGACTTTTTCAGTTGAGTAAAATATCTGTTAGAATTTTTTTTTTTTTTATGACAGCATCTCCTTTTATACCACTTCACACTGTGCAGGACTCTGTTCAGGAGCCTACAATTCATCCCAAAACTGTAAAGGGTCTGACACCAATGTTTACACCCCAGGCACTGTCAGGACAGAGAGAGATGATAATAGTGTAGAAAACACAGAGAACCTTTCAGTCTACATAACCAGACATGAACGGGGCAAGGGATAAAGACAACTGGAAATACACAGAAAATATGTTTTGTTCAGCAAGGTCATAGCGAGCATGAGGACAAAGTCTTGATTTCCTGGTTTTTATTTATCCTAAGTGTTGTAAGGTCTAAATATAGGGATGCTGCTGACAGAAAGGTGCCCACTGAAGGAGAATATTATTTATAACAACAGGGGAAATCAGAATTTCCTGAACAAAGAAAGGTGGTATCACAGCAAAACAACCTGGGCGACTCCTTGTTTCTGTGCAGGGTAGTCTTTGGGAGGACTCCACACCGACCTCACTGCCTCCCTGCCTGTGCAGGAAACCCAGTTCCTGGTCTGGACAGGTGCTATGGGCCTTACATCCACCAACACATTTAAGGCAGTGCTAGCAGATGCTCAGGAGGCTGTAAATAGTGTGTCCTGCTGGCTTTTCATGGTTCTGTTGTACGACCCATGGAGGGACCAACAGTGCACAGCTCTTGAGACACTTCTCTGAGACAGTAATGGATTTATGGAGCCTCCTTCTTATTCTTTAATTCTGAAGAACAGATGGTAAAAGCTGACTTGCTCTGACAGGAATCCATGCAAAAGCAGCTGACAGCCAGAGCCCTTGGGAAGAACCCGTCACATTTCCAGGCACTGCCTGTCTCCGTGCAGTGCAGACAGCACTTCCCCCACTGACAGCATTCGAGCACTCCAGGTTCCTGTGTTAGCAGCAAGAAAACCTGATGCAAATTCCACTCTTGTAGGCATCTCTGTGAAAGAGTCACTGTGCAGGAGACTGCAAGTCAGCAAATCTGAATTTGAATGGCAAGTGTCTCCCTTGTGGTAAATTCACTAAGTCACACTGGATTCCAGTGAGGCTGCATCAGTTTGTGCTGGTTAAGGAACTGATTGGTTCAGCTGACTTATACTACCTAACTTAGGCAATAACTGAACATAAAAATCACTCCTTGTATGTCATCTTAATTAGAAGTGACTAATTTAATGAACAAAGTGTAATTAATGTTTATTATGCCATGGAAAGATCATTTTTCAACAAGCTAGATAAATTTTTCTTTCTCTTGTAACTGTAGCAGCCTGATTGCATTTGATCAATGTAATAAAAAATACAGCTGCAGACTATAGGGTTAGACTACATGCTAAAGGTATAAAACTTGCAGGCCTTCACTGGGAACCTGAATTGCCTATTTACAAGCACTCAGTGCATCAGGCATGGACATTCTTAACCCTAAATTAGGTTTAATTCTATTCTAATTGAAATCAGAGTAAAGAAGGAGCTGCTCTTTTCAAGACAAAGAAATTTCATTGACATAAAAAATAGCAAAACCAGAAAGAATCAGATCTTGTTGTCTCCCAGTAGTGTCCCACCTCAATTCAATGGATTCAGAAGCATTTCTGTCAGGACTGAAAAATTAAATTATAATAAGGTGTGGAACTCCTTATTTTAAGATGCAAAGAAAAATAAATTTGGACAGCTCATGAAAATCATAAACCACCTCCAAAGTCCAGAAGATCACACAATGAAGTAATTGACTATATTAATGAATAATGTGCCTGAGCAGAACAGAGTATAAAATGAATATGTATCAAGGTTATAAACAATTAATAATAAAGTCAACACAAGTTATATCTTTTGAACTAAGATGAAAAAGAAAATATTTAAACATGCATACAAATATAAATAATGTGGAAAAGAAGGTACCTCGAGCTGCATAGGCTATGACAGCTCAGATTCAGATAGCTCAAATGACACTTTAATTGCATTAATTTTCAACAGCAGGAAGATGTCTCCCAGTATTTAAGGATGGCTGCCTTACTGAACTTTGATAACATTCTTATATGTATCTCCATCTCTCTAATGCTCATATTAGATATGCTCAATTTAATCTCTCTTGGTTTATTACAAAGAATTTATCCTTAGCATGCATAAGAAGAACTTTTCAATTTTTTTTTATGGCACATAGTAATAACCTCCAATATCATAGTTCTCCCTGTAGACTAAAACAAAAAACTCAGATCTTGAGAGCTTTATCAGGGTTTTCAGTATTCTTGTTCTCACCATTGTTTGAGGCTTTTTGCTTCCTTATAATTTTCTCAAAGTAGAATCAGAACCAGAATAGCCTCAAAAAAAAAAACCACTGCCAAAAACTACAATTCAATCATAGGCATAATCTTTATTAAATAACCTATTTACACTTAGTTGGCAGCATTAGCAGAGTAGGCAGCTCTTCACAGTCCACCAAAAAACCGGTTCCAAATCTGATGATAAAATTTAGTGGTAAGGAAGCTTCTTATCTCTGCATGAACATGACATCCATTAAATTGACTTATCAATCTACTTTCCCCTGGAGATAACAGCAGAATATATACAGACTACAGCAGAATCAGGTTTGGCCTTTTGGGTGTATAGACTCTTGCTATTACAAATTATGCTGGCATGCTGGGGAAAGGACTGTGGATAGGGCATTGTTCCACAGCATGAGTCAAACCTGTTAAAGGATGTTATGAACAAAAGAGGAATCAATTAAAACATGTACAGTCTTGTTTTAGGTAGAGCTATAACGGTATTACTTGAGTTTTGATAGTCAGCTTGTTTTATATCTTTTTTTCTCTCCTAAAAGCACATAATGCTACAGCTGTAGCTCACTCTGTGACAGGGATCCCATCAGAATCAAAATCCCAGTCCCAGTCACCTCCTTCATTTATTTCTTGCTGTGAGCCTAATGAGAAAACAGCCAGAGCTACCCTAAGAAGCTGGGAGGAGAAATATCACTTTTCCAGAGGTACCAAGAAATTCCAACTGTTCTGAACATGAGAGACAGAAAGAGCAGCTGAAATATCAAGAAATATCACTGTGAAAAGAATAATCATCTCATTCTCGGTGTGATGGACTTAGATTGTAACTGTCAGACCCACAGGAGGAGAAAAAACAGGAGTAGGGCAAAAACTTACCCAAAGCCCGGGGAATTAAAATTTATCTAATGGCTTCAACAGAAATTCCGTTGCACCAGTGTTATTCACACCTTCTCTTGTGAGCAAAGTTCTCTCAGACTGCCCAAGCAAAGCACACCCCCAAGGTTCTTTTACTAACTCCTAAATGTGCAGCAGAATTGGTATTCCAGAGATTAAAAGTGCTACGGATGATGATTTTGGGACGAATATGTGATATAGAACATAATGTTTATGTAGGAAGATGGACATTAAGATAATGGCAAGCTTTGGGTGAGGCAAGAGAGTAAGGCAGCAGTTCTCATGGCTCAGTGGATGCCTATTCCCTTTTTTTGGTTATTTCTTTGGTCTGCAAAGTCAATAGAAACCATTGTGGGAAGAGCTGGTTGCAAAATCATTCTTTAATCATAAAATCAATTAATAATAATAAAGAAAATTGGATAATTTTTAACCTATAGATTTTGTAGAGTACTTGAACTTTGGTAAAAACTTTAACCATTGTTGATTAGAACTCAGTTTCTTTTGATGAAGCATAAAATACAAGATAAAAAAAGTCTATATTCTTATGGTAAAGCCATTTTCCTACTGTTACAGAAAACTAGGGATAAATTGCTGTGTATTTATTACTAATTATTTTTGGTACTTCAGACACTCTAGGATTTCTCAGGAGGTTTTATTGTGGAAAAGCAATACCACATGCTTTCTTCAAATACATCAGTATTTATCTAACAGTTCTCCATATATGCCAAAAAACTGGGTCATAGCAGAACTCTCTGAATATTGCCAACATTAAAAAATGCTTTCTGATCCAAATCTGGGGAAGTGTAGAAAAAAAATAAAATTAGGATATTCTGTGCTTTTGACTCTGTTAAAAGAACTGAGATGTTTCAATACTGAGTTTCAGGTATTCCAAATTATATTTCTGTGCCCCTTCCAATTGAAATCCATTCTGTTCCTGCTTGTGGAGGTGCGTGTTGGTTTAACCTGGGAGGTGTCAGACACTGGAGATACTGATGGCAATGTGAGATGCCAAGATAGCTATTGCAACACAACTGATTTCAGTGGTTCTGGGAGAAAGGATTTCCCATTTTCTATCAGTGCCATTTTCCCCATGTCAGCAGTACTAACTTTGGGCTTGATTGAAGGCCCTTGTGTTGAATAATGTGAAAACTCAAAGAAGGACTTTCAGTCCTGCAGAAGAACATTAGCCATAGGAGCTGACTAGACAGTATGTTGAAGTTCAGTGATGACATTATTATTTTTAATGAGCAAATACCACAGCAAATATGAAAAAGTAATTTGACTGTATTTGTCAGAAAAGTGTCTTACAACAAACAGAGTAAGGATGGTTGTTCAGCTGAAGAGAAACAGGAGTTTATATGAGCATGGGAATCCTCATGGAAACAGACATTCCTGGCATTGCTCCCAGGCAGAACAAGCTGAGTGGCAACTGATCAGGTGTCCAATATAAAAAATTATTATTCTCTGCTGTTACAAGCTTGGTGGGTACTCAAATACCTGTATTGCTGCAGTTTTATCTCACCTAATATAAAATACTGCTTTTTTCCTGTTGTGCCCTAATCTTATGACCCTGTAACAACAGACACTGGGCCAGGCTGGCTTCTAGCAATCCCAGCTTTCAAATATTGTTTGCCTGGCAGTTTTCATGCTCTATTCCACTCACTTTATGGCAGATAAAGATGTCAGGTCATTCTGTTCTTGCTATGTCAGTGATCACATTCTGCAAACCCTTAGGTTTAACACCAGAGCCCCAATACACAACAAAGATTTCTCTCCTCTACAGGACCAGGATGCAATTAATGCATTTTTTCAGACACCAGAGGCTGTGTTGTACAGGTGTGCACTTAACCACCTATTTCCAAAGGAAAGTTTATATCCTTTGGTAGGTTTAAGAGGTAGGAAATTGCACAAAGGCTGGGGAAGGAAAAATGGAAAACATGGCCTTAATTATTTTGAGGACATTTGTCATACATATTCTACATTTGTAGACATACATTTGTCTACATAGTTTTTTGTCCCACATGAGCTGCAGCTTCTAACACAGTCTAAGATGAAGAAGTACTGAGTGGCAATTGATCAGGTTAGAATAACCAAACCACAGGGATGGATAAGGATTTCTAACTTTGTATCACACAGGGAAAATGGAAACATTTTTACTTCACTTTCACACACTGTAAGATGTCAGACTGTGCTTCTTTTTAGGATATTCAGTGAGAGAATTGAGTGCAGAGATAATGATACCTCAGTGGGAGATGTGCCTCAGTGAAGGAGGAATTAAAACTGACTGCAGACACCAAGGTGCATGTGAGAGAGAGCCCAAACTGTAGGTGTGGATGTGCAAAAATGAGGAGGAGGAGAGAGGTTTTCTCTCTTCCCAGATGCATTTTGTGCAGATTGTCCAAGGATTCAGGCTCAGCTGTGGTCAGCAAAATCCCACCTGCAGGAGAAACAAGAAAGCATAGAATACCCAGAAGGGACACAAAGCAGTACCTCCACTTGCATATGCGTCAAAGCCTTAAAATCTTTTCTCACAACGAGCTTATTTCCCCATGTACCTGGGACCATTAGAGGCATTCTGAGTTTTCC
Organism: Illadopsis cleaveri; assembly: GCA_013399915.1. Lineage (NCBI taxonomy): Eukaryota > Metazoa > Chordata > Aves > Passeriformes > Timaliidae > Illadopsis > Illadopsis cleaveri. Next base: position 496,929 of record VXBB01007088.1, read on the forward strand.
CAGCTTGCTTCCTTCAGCCACAACTTTTAGCAGCTCTGAACAGTACCATGGTGATTTGTTTCAGAAGGAAAGGGAGAAGTTTAAGAAGAAAATACATGTATATACCAAATAAAAAAGTTTCTTCTTGTGTCACCAGAGGTGCCCACTAGCACTGCTCAATACTCATGCAGCTGCTCTGTGCCTGTCCCTTCACCAACTGAAAAAAATAGAGATTTATAAGAAGTCAGGCCAAAGGCATGCCTTGGATGGAAAATAAGTTTTCTTCTCTATCCTGAAAAGGGAAGAAGGCAGATAATTTCCATGTGGGTTTGCCATGATTTTTATTAAATATCTGCTGTCATTGGTGTATACTTTGCCCAATTTCCAGAATACTAAACATGAAAGAAAGACAGAACAACACACCTTGCTACTTTCTTGCCAGGTATCTCAATGCTTTTGGGATTTTCCCCACAGTCATTTTGATAGGAACCAGATTGTAAAGGTATTAATGTAGTTTAGCAGGCAGGGGCATGACAGCCAGGCTTGCAGAACAGTATCTCCTCACAGAGTGTAGGCTCTGGATGCTCCTTTCAGCACATTTCAGTGTAGCTTTGTCTTGTAGCCAATAATTCTTCAGTGTTTCCTACCATGGTGACATGAGTCAGATCCCTAGAGAGATGGTTTGGAATAGTTCCTTAAAAAGAGACAGTCTCAAAGTAGTAGTGATGAAATGTTAATTTTTTTTTTTTTTCTGGCAGTTGGCACCCATGAATATGAATAAATTTGTTAAGTTTTTCCTCAGGTATTACAGTACCTAAAGCAGGAGGATCTCATTGTCCTTCCCTCCTTGGACATGACAGTAACTGGCTTCCAGCCCAGACCTAGGGCTGAGTGTTCCTGTGCACCTGAAATCCCACTTGGAGAAGCTGCAGGAGGAGCCTCTCCTCTCCCCTGCTGAGAGCTTTGCCTCTCCAGCCACACACAGGGAGCCCTTTCCCTGCACACTTGACAGGGGTGAGCATAGAAAACAGAGGTGCAGAAATCTGAGTCCAGTCCCAGGTTTCCCCAAAGCCTGTCCCAGCTGCTACTTTGCAGGACCAGCATGTCACTGCATTTTTGATGTCTCCACAATGTCTCACATTGTGATAAACATACACAAACAGGACTTGTTATTTCACACCTTTACAGTCATCACAAAGGATGTCTGGCTTTCAACTTTCCCATCATCTTGCTGTACATATATTGTGAGCAAAAAAGAGGAAAGAAAATACTGCAACTATTAAAAAACCCCTTTAAACTCCCACCATAGAAAGAACTCATATCAAAACCCATTTTTTTACAGCAAAATAGCTCATTCATCCTGCACAAGATAAAGCCACACAGAAAACAATATTATTCTGCCTTTTGAGGCATCTTGTATTTTTTGACAGCCTTAGCCCAGAGCCTTTGATTAGATAAAGGCCTTAATATTGCATTACAGCAGAATTACCTACATTATGGCAGCTGCTTGTTGCAATTGTGTTGACATGACTGGCTTCTTGTGTGAATGTATTCTAGTCTTTCTAATCTCTTTAGCATCAGCAGCAGGACATTTTATTTGCAATTGATTTTTAAATTTAGGAGTAATTGAAGTTTAAGTGCAGCTACCTTCTTGCAACAGGGACAGGTTGATACTGCTTAAATCCTAATTATGCACTGATTAAAAGTGATTGCATTGCCAAAGTGAGCAAGGGCTACAATTTGTTTCATTCTTAAAGCCTCAGCATAGAGAATTAATTGTATTTCCAGGAAAACAGATCAACATAAAGAGGAAGCAATTAAGAGTTCATTGTTGAATCATAAATTTCCTAGTAATTTTTGGAAGGTAGACAAGGTAGACTTAACTTTGAAAGCAGATCTTGTTGACAACAAGGATTAGTCATGTAGTGATTTTGGTACTTGATGATAGAAGCTTTACCTACCATCACTCATATTAGGTTTTGCTTAAACAGGTAAGGCAGAAATGGGCTTATTTTCATGTAATCCAGTCTTATAGTGATCTGGTGTTTGCTTTGTTTTCAAATTTAATAATGAAATCACAGCCTGCAAATTGTTCTCATGTAACAAGTAGGAAAAACAAAACCACTCACACTTTTCCTATGAGCAGGAGTCATTTCATAAGCACCATAAAAAATAAGAAAGCGTGAGGGAAAGAGAGCAGCAACATACACTTCTACAACAGTGAGAGAACAGAGTTTGAAAACATTATTGCTGAGAGTTCTGGATCTGAGCTTTGTGACTGTCACAGGCAATGTCTGAGAGAGGTCTAAATGATCCCATATTTTGGGAAGCACTTAGTCCAGTCCTGTGCCTTAATTTATTATTTATTAAATAAGAAAAATATTTTTTTATTAAATAAATAATATAAGCAATACAGTATTGCTTTTATTATTTATTTAGACACAAGTTATGCTTGTATAGTGGGCTCTCCTGCTGCATCTGATTTCTCGTTGATGGAGTATCAGCATCCCCAATGAAGTGCAAAGGCAATACATGCTTGCACTATGGAGGCAATTTAAAGGGGTTTTTTAGGGTTTTCTTTCCTCTCTCTTTCTCTATAGAAAACACTGGATTTATTCATTCCTACCAGCCTGTTACTAGCAGGAAAAATTTCAGTCATGGCCAACAAAACTGGCAAACAGAATTTGCATGGTGCCCTGGCTCCACTCACCACTCTTTCAGACAAGTGTCTCTCATCACTCCGGGTTCCCCAGGAGGCAGGGAACGCCATTCCTTTTGTCAGGCTTTAAGAAATCTCCCAGTTTTTCACTGCCAGTGCAGAGAACAGTGACACAGCTGTGTTAGGCTTCACTAAGGTAGCAGTTAGTAGTAATTCCTAATGCTGATGGTATTAGCAATTACCACTAATAATCAGTATTACCCAGAACTCCAGAAAGGCACACACAGAGTTTGTCCACACATTCCTCTTGGTCGCTGGGAGACCACTGTGGTACAGGAACTGTGACATCTGCAGTCTTCTTCAAATCACTTTACCAAATGATGGATACAGCCAGTTCCCATTTTGGTGATCACAGAGAAAGGTTCCAGTTCAAGTTTTTTTTAGCCTGGCTCCTTATGAAAGCAAGGCTCACACATTACTCTGTGTCACTGAATTACTTTTGAACCCTTTTAGCCTATGTGTTCCCAGTGTAGCAGAGGAGATGAGTTGCCAAAATAACTTAGTTTCCATACAATTTGCAAGTTCAGTCAAAAACAGCAACCCAAATTTCATCAGCACCATTTTTTCTGCTATAAGGAAAAAAACTCAGAAAAACAGCAGAGGAAAACTTTATGATTAAATAAGGAGAATGTAGAAATCTTGGGTTCTTTTTATTTATAATCCATTCACTGAGAGATACACATCTCTAACAAAGCAGACATACAGAAACCCATAGTCTTTTTACCTTAAACTTGTTAATAAGTAGTGAAATCAAACACAGAGGTTCATGTCAAAAGAAAAATTCTGGATTATGGACTAAGGTAAGTCTTGACTCATAGTAATAATGTGAAAAGCTGTTATCAAAAGGTGTGTAGCTTCAACTGAAATGTTAGATTTACCAGGGTGAATGCATAGCAATTCCACTGCCATGAAAAGCTGATCCAAAAGGTGAATAGTTAGATAGCATTTAACAATAGTCCTTCAAGAAGCCACTGTCATTTTGGGTGACTCTCTGGAAGTCAGTGGATTGTCTTCAGGCACATAGTGATTGTATTGAAGAGAAACTATCTGTAATTCTGAATTCTGGTCATGATTTTAGGCAGCAATTTCTGTCTCCTTAGTGACTTCCTATTGTGGTTGAAACATAAACAATTTCAATGGCTCTACTCAATACTTGCTTACTGTCTGTAGTATGGTTTTTCCCAAACTTTCCTTGAACCATAATGATCACCTAGGGAGCTCTGAGTGCAGGCCATCCTGGTATTGGCCCAGGATATTACCAAATAAAAATGACTTTGCTGTAATTCCTTTTATGTGCATTGGTTTCTCAATTACATGATTTATAGAATCTTTCAGGCTCAATTTCTGCATTTGAAAAGATGCAAGAAAAGAGCAGGTCTAACACAGAGTGGTGTGTAAGCCTGAATGTCTTTAGGGAATGCTGCTCCAATGCACAGTGAAATAAATAGACCTTTTTTTTTTTTTTTTGCACTGTTTTCAGTGGGATTTTTGCAGGTTCAGATGGCATTTACAGGTTGCAGGGTATTGAATTAGAATCATGGAAGTGTTAATGTGTAATATATGCATAATAATAGAATGGTGGTTAGAAATCAATATTGGCATTTGTCTTATAGAAAAGTGGTAGAAATATGCTACTCCTGGGATTTAATGCAGAGTTAATATATAAAAAAATCCCCAGGGCTAATGCTTTTCTGTGCTCCAAGAATTGAGAGGTTTCTAAGACGAATCAAAACCTTTCACACACTCTTCCTATGTTGTAAATGGATGAAAAGTCTGAAAATGTAACTGAAGTTATTATGTTTGCATGAATATTTTAAAATCTATAAACAAGACCTTTACTTTGTAAGCAACTTCTGTATGGAAAAAAATCCATTTCCCATAAAGGATTCACAGGGAGAGCTGTATGTTCAAAATGTACTTTCTATTTATTTCACCTCATTTGGGTGTCTGAGCAACTTCCTTTTCAGGAAGGAGGATAACTGAAAACATCTGCTTACTTATTCATTATTTTCTTTAACTTCTTGAATTTCAGTAAGAAAGTGGTAAACTTGACTCAACCTAACCTAAGGATGGACAAAGACTTTTGATACAGTTGTTAAACTTTCCAGAGCCAACAGGATGTAACAACAGAGATGTTTCCCACACTCCTTTCTGCATCAGATTTTTCTCCGGACTTGTGGCTAGAATTTTATGAAGGCTTCAGCAAACATGGCTAAATCTATTAAAGAGAATGATCTGAGGTCATGGAACCAATATTATTTTGTGATAAAGCAGCTTCTCTTTACAGTCAGTTGTGGGCACTGACCTGGTGTCCAGTGGAGGGGTCAGCCTGGCAACCTTTTGCAATCTTCCTTCTTATTCAACAGACTTTATTTCTGTTTGGAGAATCTGTTTCCTGTTAAAATGTTTGAGTTACCAATTATAACCTCCTTCAACATTGCCACTCACCCACCAAATGTTTGCAGAACATTTGTGGATTTCCCAAGACATTCCTGAATTGATGGTGGTCTCCCATGATTTCCAGGAAAATGCATACAACTGTGACAAGTCAGATACCTTGGATTTAAGAAAACAGAGATCACCAACAATTTTGAAATATGAATAGACATTGCCAAGCTGCTGGGAAAATAAAGCCAGACCAGCATTTTCTTTTGATGGTAGGAGGGAACAATCTACTGAGCCTGTTTGATCTTTTTTTTGCTGAGTCCATATGGGATTAAATGAGAAAGACAAGGCCCTGTTCTACATTTTTATCATTACAGAATACTGTGTCTTTTATACAGATGAATACAAAAGCTTGTCCCAAATGTTTTACTGTAAGATCTCTATCTGCTCCTTCAGATTTTTTCCTATCACTACACAACTTAGATGAGCAGACTGTATTAACCATTTATTTTTCACTTTTAAACTGCTTGAGACTGCATCAACTACTTGTCTTCTTTTAATTTTATCTTTCTCTATCTTTTGATTAAAAAATAAATTGTGACCCACTCAAAATGCTGTTTAGGAATTGTTAAATCTTACAAAGAATGTTTGTCTGCACAGGTGAATTTAATCTCCAATCCTTCGGGTGAATTTAATCCCAAATCAAACCCCTCCTCCCTGCAACCATCTGCAGAGAATTGAACCAGTATAAAAGTCCTGTAGTAGCTGTAATATTATTAGGGGGGTGAGTCATTGTGTTTAGATACTGTCATTAGTGGTGAGTTCCTGGAGATTACTTTCTTGTTGTGGAGCAGTCTGAGCAGCAATCATCTCTGGTTCAGCAAGCAGAGGTGGGTGCTGTGAAGAATTTCTATAATGCACTATGAAATCAGTTGTTTAATGCATTTTTTTTTCTCAAGACTTTTAGTAGTTTACTGGATGTTCAGGAAAAGGTTTAATCCTGTGTCTTTTAAATGGCAGTGATACCAATCTGCAACCTAAAGAAGCCTATGGGTACCTCTTTGTAGGCAGGGTGTAGTTGGTTTTAAGATGGTTTGTGGCTGGTTGCCTGAAGTTAAAACTATGTGTTCAAAGGCTGTGCTAGATAAAGAATCCTGCTTTGTGCAAGAGACTCAATCAGTGTCTTGGAGATAATCTTCCTTTCATCATTTTCTAAACAACATCGCCCCCCCGCCCCCAAAAGATTTGGAAGTCTTGCTATTCTTTAATTTTGGGATTGGTGTCCAGTTATCCATTTACATACTTTCTTTCTGAAGTCAGCACAAAACCTTCCCTAGCTCCTGGTTTTCATATGTTCCTGACTGTTGGCATAAAGTCAAAAAGAAGGAATCATGGGACAGGGTGTTACATACAGAGCTTGGGAAAGGAAGCTTAGTTAGCCACTTACTTGCTAAATCTAGCAGCAAATAAAATGAAGCATTCCAGCCCTATAATCTTGTAATTAAAGCTTGGCAGACTGTTGGGGGGGGGATTTTATTATTATTTTTGTATCATTTTAGCAATTCAAAAAGCAGAATATCTTAATTATCAAAATGGCCTAATACAAAAATATCATAGGACCTATTATTTTTAAGCCAATTTTTATTACCATATCTATAAAAAAGGTAATGCAAATATTTTGATACATCAATCTTCAAATTAATACAGGAATAAAAACATATAATTTTATTTCAAACCATTTATGAAGAATGGGTAAGCTTAGGAATAACAGCGGTTCTGGACTTCAGCCTCAGCTTCTGACACCACTCTTTGGAATGAAACTTCAGTTAAAATAGAGGCCAAATTCCTTTCTTCCTTACATCCATGTGTGATACTTCTAAAGAAAAAAAATCAAAGCAGTAGGTGCATTAACTAAAATGTATTTTTCTAGATAAGATCCATTAGAGAATAAAACTGGGCTCTTTATTGCTTTTTGTAGTCACCTGTGGGCTCAGAGGCATGCAGTTTGAAAGGTTCTTTTGGCAGATACATCTGGCTGTAATGAAGCATTTTGGGCACCAGAGATGAGTGAGATGGTATTTTTTGTTTCTCAAAATAAGAGCAGCAAAGAGAGAGTTTGGCTGTGCAGATCCCTTTGGGGAAAGATTTAATATTGAACAGTGCAGGCTGGGAGAGGGGAAAGGGTTAGCAACGCTGACAGATTGGTAACAAAAAGAACCCAAATAATCATTTTCACAGAAGTTTTGAAACAGCTCCATAGTGGAGGGTTTTCTTCCCTCTGCACTGCACCTTCTAAAGTAATACCATTCCAAATGACAACCTTACAGGCAGATTTACCATTTTTTTTAATTATTAGAACACTCCATTAAAAAAGATACATTAACATGTGAACTTACAGAACTCTCTTATCCTCCATCATAAAAAGAGACAGCTCACCTGTAAAAGTGGCAGTCGTGTTGTAAATTTATTCTGCTATATCCTGCAAAGGTTATTCTTCAGCTTATCCAAACTATCTTCATTCATAAATCTGTGACTTGTAATATACGAGAAGTTATAACATTGACTGAATTTCTGTCTATTTTTTGGATAAAAAGGGAAAGTTCCTTGCTCTGGTGCTGAGTTGAGCATCAAGTGCTGTTATATGTTACTATTTGTGAAATGTGTTAACTCTGGAGACGAACAAATATCTTTCCCACTAAAATTCACTATTAAAACTAGTGGTTTTGGTGGGGAATATGTGCAAAAGGATCAGTGATTAATTTTGCAGGAATGCCTCTGTGCTGTTCTAAGTTTCCTGTCCACATGGGGCATTCTGAGCTGGTTGACCTATCTGAATCCTAAAGACCTTTCACACAGATAAAATCACAATGGAGCCAGTCAATTGACACAAAAGGTCAAGAGATGCCATTAAAGCTGGAATTGGTTAGGAATGTTGTAGTGTTCTGGGGGTTTTCTAAGAAAATATTTTGTGTTGGTTTTGGGTTTTTTCCCAACTTGACCTTGGATGGAGTTTCTCACTCAAACACAAGAGATCACAGAATCATAGAATGGTTTGGATTAGAAGGGACCTTAAAGATCATCTTGTTCCAACTCCCCTGCCATGAGCAGGGACACTTCCCACTAGACCAGGATGCTCAGAGCCTCATCCAACCTGCCCCTGAACACTTGCAGGAATGGGGCATCCACAGCTTCTCTGGGCAACCTGTGCCAGTGCCTCACCACAATCATAGTGAGGAGTTTCTTCCTAATATCCAATCTAAACCTACCTTCTTTCAATTTTAAAGACATTGTCCCTTTTCCTATTAACCCATGTCTTTTTAAAAAGCCCCTTTCCATCTCATGTACCCCCTTTAGGTACTGACAGACCTTTGATTTCTCCTCAAGCTGTCTCTTCAGGCAGAACATCTCCAACTCACTTGGAAAGCAAGTAACTTCAGGATTCGAGTATTTGTTTAAGCAAAGGAATTCTAACTCTATGGTTCAAACCAAGAATATGAAGTTGCATTTTCTATATTCATGCATAGCAAATAAACTTTGGCAATTTATTACCTGGAAGGATTCCTGTGTCGTAATCCCTGCTACTATATAATATTTAAAAAAATATATATCAAGTGTGGAAAGGAAACACTGCTGGAGTCAGACAATATATTGCTTTATAATTTTTCATTTATTATAGAAAACATTATTATGTTTCCAGGCACCTCAGCGGCAAAATTTAGTGAGGAGAAGTTACCTGTAAAATGAATCAGGGAGACCTTAGGACTCAGGTCACTTTAAATGTTGTACTTAAAAATCAGGTTGTAACTGTTCTTGCCTCTGTCTGAAGTAAAGACAGAACTAGGAAAGCACCTCCAAATGATCATTTAAACTTCTACTAGCTTGACATAAAAAGGAATGCTATCTAGAAATCTCAATTTCTATCCATGGGCTGCAGCAGCACAGAGCTTTCCACAAAGTGTCTCCTATTGTCATTAAATCTGACGGTGTGGCTTTACAACTCTCAGAATTCAGAGGTGTACCAGGTTGAAACAAAATCTCTTTGCCCGGAAATAGCTGTGACCTCTACTGGAATTTATGGTAAGAAAAATTAAGTCATACAGTTAGGTTAATTCTGGGCACAACTAATCAGAATATCTGCCCTTTACCGCTCTGTCCTCATCTTAACTTTCATCTTGACCAGCTCATCTGGAAGATTTGTAGTGTAGAGTGGATCTAAGGACATCCAGTAAGTGTAGGTGGGGTTTTTTAATGTCAACAAATCCTTTTCAGAACATTTCAGTAACTTTTACAGAACTTGTTTATCTGAATTCTTGCATCCTGGTAAGTTTGGAATGACCTCTCCTTTGCCTTGGGGTAAATGAATATAATCCCACTGGTTGTGCTTTTCATAGCACTCATAGTAAGTCCATCCTATCATGTGTTCAAGATCTCGGGGGACTTCATTCTATTTGAATGTTTTCCATTGAACACCAGAAGGCAGATGGAAAACATTCCTCTTTGGTAGAGGTCTGTAGATACAATAACAAGAACATTTCTACTTCAGAATCTCTTGGTTCAAAGCACTGTTTTTGTGCTTGAAGCTTAGCTCTGTGCAGGATGTTTTCATAGTAGAGTGATGGTAAGATGAGAAGCAGAGGTTCAGGAGTGATCCTTTGAAAATCTGAAGTATAGGGTTTTCTACTAACTTTAAAAAAGCATCTACAAGCTTTAAAGTGGATAAAACTCACATATTTGTAAACACAGCAAAATTGTTGTGGGTTTATTACTGGCAGTGCAATGCTGGCTGCATCTAGAGAGGTGACCCTAAAAGCCCTATGTGACCTATCTTTCACAAAAAACCCCATCAAGTTCTCAGCCCTTATGTCTGCAGTGAATACCTGAAAGATTCTTCCAAGTTCATAAAAAACATGTTCTGAAACTTTACATGGTTTGAGTTAAGTGCAGTGAAGGAAAGACTGCTTGGCTTGGACTTTTAATCAGACTAAGCAAAATAAATAAAAGTGAAATTACTGACCCACTCTTCCAGATGAGGAAAAATAAGATAAGGAGACTAAGTGAGTTGCTGGAAATATAAAGAAAATCCTGTGCCAGTGCAGTGAATAGACACTTTCCTTGAAGCCAGGTGAGTTTCTTGGCAGCAGGGTTTCCTTGTCTGGCATGCTGAGAGCAGGTGCTTAGCAGGGACAGAGAGCAGGGTCATTTGGGACTCTCAGTCACTTTCCGTGGCTCTTTAGGTGTTGGCTGGAGACTCTTTACCTGCTCTTGCAGCTCCTGTGTAAGAGCTGTATGGCTCCTGCTGGAGGGAAGATGTGTAAAACTTCTGAAAAGTTTCTCTTCAGCAGGAGAATTATAATGGGAGGTGTTTGAGGAATAACAGGCTGTCCAAACACTCTTCATTCAATAAGTCTAAGAAGTAATTGAAAATTTTGGTTTCATTGGATGCAGGTTTCACCCTCTGGTTATGGTTTGATTGGTAGAGCAGGACTTCTCTGCTGCTTTGTCTACACCCCTCCCTTCCTCTACGTCCTGCCCATTTCTTTTTTGAGCCACTTACCATTCTTATCTCCCTTGGTTTGTTTTTCTCTTCTCCACCACAAAGTAAATGAATCCTCATTAGAATCCTATCTTCTATTTCTTTGTGCCCAGATTCAGACTGTCCCACAAAATAACACTTAAAGTGCTGTTGTCTGGAAAAAACCCAAATATTTCCTTATATTTTCTGTGATACACATAGAAATAGTTTCTTGCCTGCTGTATTCACTGCTAACTGCGTGAAAAGAACATTCAGCTAGATTTAAGATATGAAAATTTGTTGGTTACAATAAAATGGAGGAATCTCTGCATTTTTTTTCCTCTCAAGTATTTTCTGATTTATTTTTTTCCCACCCACTCCCACATGGAGCAAAGGGCAGAAGTCTACAATTTGATACAAAGGGAATTTCAGTGAAATGTTCACCAGCTCCAAGCACTTTTTTGCTGGGTTATTACTTTTTAATACTTACCCTTTACAATGCCTCCTTCTGTACTTTGACATTTAGCTTTAATCTGCGAGTAGCCATAAACATCACTTCTATGCTTTGATTGGGGCCTGCCCCAGTGCCCTTGAATGAGCTCACAGAGGTGAAGTGTATCAGAGGAACACGGCAACCATGTCATAAGGACAGATGATAAAAATCGAACACCATCACAAGTATTTTCTCTTTTTTTTTAGATACTAAGATCTAACACAAAATCCCCTGAATATGAATCCAAGGGAGATTTAAAGCAGAAAGAAATTCAATTCATACAAATATCTTTTAATTTCAATTAGGCAGGGAGAGACCTACATAAATGTCAAGAGTCTATTTGGCTTTTCATTTCCAGGGGATTTGTGATGAACACCAGAGAATTATTTGAATTTCATACTTATGAGCTAACTTAGATCCTGATCTTCTCTACCAGACAAAAACTGGAAAAGTAGAGCTAGAATAGATCTTGAAAGCTCAACTATTGCAGGTCCCCTTGCTGTCAGACAAGATCAGATGTGTCTGTGCAGGAGATAGTATTGGGGTTAAGGGAATGGGGTTTTTGAGAGGAAAAGAGCACCATATTTCCATGGCCAGAAGCTGTGTTCACATGCAGTGTCAAAAAACATTTTCCCTCAAAATATCATGTACTTTGTCCCAAGTAATGGGATGTTTCACAGAGATGTGGCCATCGTGGTGCTTTTAATGCAGCCTTCAGAACACTGTCAAAGCCCTTGCAGTCTGTAAAGACAGCAGGCAAGCCCTTTGCACAGCTGTACTCATCTTTCTCATAATCAAAACGGCTGATGCCTGGGTGATTTTCTGGAGGGTTCCCTCCTGCAGAGATCAACTATGTACTGCCCAAGGAAAGGGGGAGAAAAGATGTACTGTTAGGCTGATAAATGTTTTTGTTGTATTTAATTGGGATTATCCATTTAGCCCCCTCCATTTTCCCTGCAGAGGTTAATCACTAACACACACAAAAAAAGCCTAAACCAGGACCTGAACAGGAAATGCAAAATATTTCAGAATTACAGCAGTTAATGAGCAACCTGATTTATCATCTACATTCTCTCCACAGTGCTTAAAGGACTTTGCCTTAAAATTATGTTAAACAAAAGCAGCCAGGGAGCATCTTATTCAACATGTATAATTAAGGCTCTAGTCAGGGTTTGTTTTGGTTTTTGTTGTTGGCTTTTTCTTCTTTATTCCTTGGTCTTTTGAATCCATTTTTTCCTTGAATATTTCCTGCACTGTAAGGCAACTTCTGCTGCACCACAATCTACATGATTAAGAAAGCATTTATTTCCCTCCAAAGTGGGAAGAACTAGAAATATTTTGATGCATTTTTATTTCCAAGCTATGCAATACCCCTACACTTTTCCCTCCTACTATTATCTACTACGTCATTTGCATTCTAAGCAGAAATTGTTTTCTGTTGTTCAGATCTCCATGATGGTATCCAGACCTTTAATATTTTGTTGGCTTGGGCTTTGTTTTTATTTCTAGGACAAAAGACATAAAAACCAGTATTTCATCAGAGTATGATTGAGTGTTGGGCTATGGTGAGTTTTGGGCACCATAACTTATGAAAGATATAAAGCTGTTAGAAAGCATCCAAAGGAGAGTTATGAAGGTGATGAAGGGTCTAGAGAAGAAACCATAGAAGGAACTGCTGAGGTCACTTGGCTTGTTCAGCCTAAACTAGAGACTGGGCTGAGACCTCATAACATCCTACAGCTTCTTCAGGATTGGGGAGTGTCAGATACTGATCACTCTGGTCCAGTGACAGGACATCAAGCTGTGTCAGTCAGAGGAGGTTTGGGCTGGATAACAGGGAAAGGTTTTTCCCCCAGAGGGGGGCACTGGGACAGCTCCTCAGGGCAGTGGTCACAGCACCAGCCTGACAGAGTTCAAGAAGTGCTTGGACAACACCCTCAGGCACAGAGTGTGTCCCTTGGGAATGGTCCCGTGCAGGGGTGGCAGCTGAGCTTTATGACCCTTGTGGGTCCCTTCCAACTCAGAATGTTCTGTGATTTTAACAGTCTTTATGCTCTTGCCCCAGCTAGATCAGATTCAGACTCAATGGTCCTGCATAGTAATTTTTATTCTAATCACATCAGAAGTAACTGTTCAGTCTGCAATTTTTCTTTAAGCCCAGGTCACAAAATATGCTTCTCCACTAGCAACACCATGTGCTAAAACATGTCCACCTCCCTGTATGTCCCAAAAGACATTTATCTGCCTCTCAGTTAGCCTTTTATGCTTAGGGTGACACAGGGTATCCTTGCTGTGCTGGAAATTTGTAATTCCTGTGTCTGTGCAGATCTTCCAAGCTGTGCCTGGCCCTGGTCTTTAAATCAGCAGTGGGATGTTTCCACTATATTTTTATAGCAGATGTTGAGGTGTCTTCACATACAACTGTCTAAAGAGATCTGTTTGGATACCTGTACTTGTGTTTCTGTAGGGGCATGCTTGGGTTAGAATCACTGAAATCTCTGGCTTTAAGCATTGATGTAGTTCAGAATCAGAGCACTGAAAAGGTTGTGGGTTGTGGTCCAGGACCTGCAGAACACGTAGTGAGGCTCAGTGATTGCATTGGCAATCATGTTCCTTGTGCTTTTGCTTCTAGGAAACCTCGGAGCATGGTGTCATTTCCACAACCTCTTCTCCAAACCTTACAGCTCTTTCTGAAATAGTTCTTTTGTCCATGACCAACCCAAGTGGATAAGTATTGATGCCTTTCATCATTCACTTCATGCTGTTCCAGAACTTCTCCTGAGGAGATGGCATCTGGAAATATGTCTCTTTGCAGCACAGATGCCATCTTTCCTCAACAATTCTGTTATCCTGACTGCTGCTGTGATTTACTGCTTATTGCTCCTGGTTCTGATGTAGTCAGATGCTGTTTGTTTGTTGAATAGTAAGCAGAAATTTCATAACAAACCAGTATTTTCAAAATAGCATGAAAGATATATAACATTCCTGATATGCAGTAAGTCTATTACCAGCGTGATTTCTGAGTGAAATTATTGAAAATTTCCCTCATGGCCCACTGTGTAGCACTGGTGACCTCATGGATCTGGACACAGAGCTTGATCGGGACACCTGCCACATCAGGACTGCATTGATCACTTCCATAATTCATTTGCTTTTATGGATGAGTGATCAGTGCTTTGCTGCCAAGGGAACTGAGTGATGTATCTAGAGATGATGTTTAATATTTTTAAGATCTGAAGTCTTCCTATCCAACAGATAATTTATTTTCTTTGCTCTCACAGAACATTCTAATAGTAAAATACTGTTTCTTCTTTTTGATATTAAACAGATTTCTTAACAGGTTTTTTGTGTTATCAGCATCATTATCAGAGAGCTTGTAGTGGATTTTTTGAAATGCAAGAATATAACAATGCAAGTATAATAAATACTTTCAAAAGTCAAGATGAAACAAATCAACTAAGGGAAGCTATTAATTATGCACAGATCAAATTTTGGTAATGCAGTGTGAAGTCAAGAATACAGTGATAAAACTTTTCTGGGGTTTTTTTGTAGTAATTTTTTTACTACAAAATTTTTTTCTATTATACAAATTTTTTTTCTATTATAGATGGCAGGGGTTTTTTTCAGAAAATCTGTCATCTATTTACTTTGGGGGAAACGAAGCAAAAAATTTAATACAAGTGCTGGTGAATTCCACCTCAAGAGTACAGATACTTTTAATTTCAGGTGGGAAACTGATCTTTCCTATCTGCTCCACGGTTCAATCATGTTTCAGTTTTTTAGAAGGGTTTTTAGGAGGCTTGATGGTTGGTAGTGTGGAGTGCTCTCCAGACTGGGCCTGCAGGGTCTGATCTCATACACAGCTGCAACAAATGCAGGGCTCAACCCTATAACTGACAAAATCCCTTGAAATAATACTTCCCATCTGAGTCAAATGTTTCAATACCTGTCTGTTGGTGAGGACTTACCTGCCTTCAAACCTGTAACTAAAGGGAAAATAAGTGTTTCTTCAGTGCTTCCATAATTTGATATATTTTTTTCCTTTTTCATTGGCTGTGTTTGCCAACCACTTCACATCTCAATGCACACAGTACTGGGGTTTGCTAAACAAGTAGTAATTCTGTATTGATTTGCAAAGTTGTAGAAATAATACTGCTATCCAGAATTCAAGCTTTGGGATATTT
This sequence comes from Illadopsis cleaveri, assembly GCA_013399915.1. Taxonomy (NCBI): domain Eukaryota; kingdom Metazoa; phylum Chordata; class Aves; order Passeriformes; family Timaliidae; genus Illadopsis; species Illadopsis cleaveri. Next base: position 512,201 of record VXBB01007088.1, read on the forward strand.
ACCATTGTGCTTGAAGTCATAAGTTACTTATCTCCAGGGGACAGAAAATAACAACATTTTCTTCTGAGTCATTACACTTAATAATTGAAGAACTACATGCTAAGTAAAACTTCTTTCCCTGGAAGCAAAAGCGATTCCTGCAAGCAATATATAAGGCTAAATAGGCAATGTGTCTCATTCCACTTACTCTAATGGTTCTCTGACTGAATTTTCTCTGATTTTGCCATATGCTGATTGGATTATGAATGTGGTTAAATCTGTGGAGTAGAAAACGTTGAGCAAAACCAGCAAGTCAATTTAAAAAGAACTTAAAATTAAATCATTGTTGGGAAATGGTATATGTTTTTCATACAAAATCTTTTTTAAAACTTACATTATACAATTTTGAATATGTAGTCAGAAAAAAGGAGAAAATCCATCTCAGAGTTTAGAGGCTGGTTACACTGGGGAATGTGTTTAGTTGGCACTGTTTATTTATACGAGGAAGGAAGGAAAATATCTTAAGTTTTGACTGCACTTCCTCATGAACCATATTAAAACACAAAATTGTCCTGTATGAGCCCATGTAGGATTAGGACTAAATTTTTGTTGTTGTTGTTAGAGTTTAGGAAGCTTCCTGAAAGAGTTGCTTTAACGACTTAAAATATGCAAGAAAATAGGAGAGCTCTTTGTAGACTATGAAGCTTCTTATCCATTTTTTTTCAAGGCAGAGTCCTCAAGTGAGACAAACTCAAGCCAAAACCAGCATTCAGTAAGATTTCAGTTCAAAACTCAGTGTTTAAAGATATAACTTCCCATTAGGCAATAATTCTAAACCAGAAACTAATGAACTGGAGCAAGAGGGTTAAGGGAAGAGCTATATAATGTCCAGCACAGTTGCCAGTCCAGACCTGTGTGAATACACCTGTGTGCTATGGAAGTAATGTCCACCAAAGCAAAAATTTTTCCCTTAGGAAAAAAATCACAGCCACCAAAAACTATGTATCTGCCTGGATAGAGTTCCTGACCATATTCTTGTGTAGAAATTGTGATTAAGCCTTTGCAAACTTAGTTGTATGCCTGTCATAAGAATGGGCAGCAAAGTACATTTGTGAACAAATTCTCTGTTCTGTAAGTGGGTTTTTTCTGTCTTCATAAAAACTATATTTTCAGAGTCTGAATGACATTTTTCTTTCTCCCTGAGTGATAGATCCAGACCATATTCATTCTGGTCTTTCCTTGTGCAGTGTAAATCAAGGTCTGGACAGTCTTGAACAGGCTTCAGACCTCAGAGGGGAGATGGAACAAAATCAGGCTGCTTTGCTGGAAATGTTATTCCTTTATCTAACACCAAGATATGCCCAAGCACACAGTAGTGAAAAAGTGCAATTATTCAAACTACATCTCTCTAAACCTGGCTGGCTCACAGCCACAGGACTTGATTTTATTTGCAATGCCACTCCAAGCTGAGTGAAATGCTCCAAGATGCATAATGCTAATGTTTAGGGCTGGATTACAAACCTTGTGCTGAACTCTACTTTGCCTTATCTGAGTGCTGTCATCAGCCATGTACCTTCATGTGGATGAGGTAGAAATGGCAATGCTTCCTCTCCTCAGCCACCCTGTGAGGTTTGTTTGAGGAGTGTGTAATCCAAGCACAAGTCACTGGTCAGTCACTGAGCCCTTTCCAAGGATTAGCTCAGGCCAGTACTGAGGTCAGGCTGGCAGAGCTGAACATGTGTGACTGTTCACACTGGGTTGTGTGAGGGCTGCCTGGGCAGCAGGTATCAGCTTGGCTCCCCTTGGCACAGAAATAAAATGAGAGGATCTCCCAGCCCAGCATGAGCAGGCGCCATGAACAAGGTCAGTGCTGCTCTGGAGCAGAGGTTTCCTGCATAGTCTGCCAGCTCCTTCCCAAAGGACAATGATCTCTTTCCCCAGCCAGCCTGAATCCTTCTGTGCCATGAATCAGCACAGCAAGAGATTCCCTTATGGAGAAGAAATTTTGCCCTTGAAGTTTTTGGATCCCCCACAGTGAGTGGATGTCTGTCCCTCTGCTGTCTGCCTTGTTTTCCCTATGACAGGGAAATTTGGCATGGGATGAAGCATAGCAACTGGACCCAGCCAGGCAGCTGATGTGACAAACAATCCACCCTTGGGGAAGTGGGATCCCTGGCACTGATGCCTTGCAGCATGTCAGTGTGCAAAAGCATGGGATGGAGATGAGAAAACATCATGGGAACAGAAAAAACAGCAGAGCTTTAACTGGGAAAAAAAAATAAATCTTTTCTGAGAGGAAGAAAAATAAAAGGAAACCAGCCTTCAGGGTGTTTTTCTATTGATATAAGCACACACAAAAACATTCCAAATCTGGATTCAGGGTGAAACGTCCACTTCACTATAGATTCACAGTAAATCCCTGAGCATTTAATACTGAGAAGTAGCTTCATTTCCATCTTGTTTTTGATCCATTCTTTCCCTTGTGTCCTGCAAACAACTCCGCAACAACCAGCAGCCGAAAGCTTTCTTACATAAACTGTGTGGGTTTGAGTTCAGCATGTACCAGAGTCAGTTGAGAGACTCCCCTCCACTTCCATGGTCATTGGATCAGATATTGACAGAGTGACATTTAAAAACCAACAAAGGAATTAAGAGCCTCTGAGATAATTAGATATGCTGGCACATGTAGTGTTTCCTCCATCTGCCATCCCTCAGACAGCTATGTGGCTAAGAACAATATTTTTTGACATTCTCATAGCAGATACCATATGGTTTCAGAAAAATTCTCTGGACATGACTCCACTGGGCTACGAGTTTGAGCTTGTTCTAATCTTGTTACATCTGAGTTCTCATTAACCAGTTTGTCTTACCTGTGATTGTGGTTTCTTTCCAAATTCAGTAGTAGGCTGATTTTCATTAGCTTGTGCACTTCAAAGTAGCTTGGCAAAAAGCTGCGAGTCCACTATCTGAATGAATTCCCTGGGGAGAGGGGGGAAAATGGGGAATATGATGGCAACATAAGTAATGGAACTTATGGTCTAAGGTATTTCAGATTCTTACCTTCCTTTCCCCTTTAAATATCTAGTCCACTTAGAAAACACTGAATTTGCTTACTTGGTTTCAGTTTGCATAATTAGAATCACCTGTATCATAGGATAGTTCATAGTAAATATTTAAATGTGCCCATCTGGAAAATAAGAATAGCAGGGTCTGAACATGGAAATTCCTTAATTTGGTCAGGGGCTTGCTTTTAAGACTCTTTATCAACCTTTTTCTGTAAGCAAGGTTTGTAGCAGACACAAATGCAGGCAACTAACAGAAAAGCTTGCAATGTTACAGTATCAAAACTCTTAGCTAAATCATACTGTGATTAGGTTAATTCATCAGTGCTAAAGAAACAAATTCAGTAGTCTGATTAAATGGGATTCTTAGAGTGATTAAAAGCTTTTTTAAATTCCTTTTTTGGCTCTGACTGAAAAAAAAAAACTAAGTCAAATATCTTCTTGGAAGAAATCCAACTTAAGTGCAAGTTGACTCAAGGGAGGTTTCTTCTCATGGCTCTGCATGAGCCACCTGCAATTACTACAAATTATCTGACTGGTTCCAAGCTGTGTATCTTTGTTGAGACACTTTGTCAAGTCTCAGTTTCCCCGTTGAGCTTTGTCTGAGAGTGAGTGATGCTGGGCTCAAGGGTGTTCTAGAAAAATCTAGAAAGACATTGACCTTGATTTTTTTCAGGACGGCTCAGGCAACCCAGAGAGTGTCTCACTGCTGGGTGTACTTTTGGATTTTTTTTTTTTTTGTCAGTGACAAAAATAATAGAGGTTGTAGTGGCGTGGATCTTGGGTTAAATCTTAAACATGCATTTCTTGGCACACATGCTGCTGGCACTAAAGGACACAATACCCTGATTTTCTCTTGGCCTCAGCTCTGGATCACTTTTATTTTGTTCCTTCTTCATTACACTCTCCCCCCACCTCCCCATTTTATGAGCAGGACTTTCTAGACAGTAATGTATTTGGGCTGCTGCCCCTCAAAGAGGTAAACAGAAGGAAGAAATTGCCATTAGGCCAGCTAGAAGAGCTTTTTCTCTAAGTCAGAGGCTTTAGAAGATTTTTCCTATTGAGATGATGGGCTTTTAAATGGAAACCAAGGGTCATTTATGGATAGACTTCTCTGGTGATGACACAGGGAGAGGGAGCTGTCATGTAGAGAGCCTCAGCCACTTCACTGTCAGTTTATTGGCTGAAATTTGCTCAGTGGAATAACTTCCACCCTCTCCACATCATTCAAAAATAGAAGAAAAACAGCAGAAAAGAAGGCAAAATTAAATGTTTCCTCTTGAGTCATGGATGCTAGCAGGGATTGTTAATAGATGCAGAGCCTTTCCCCTTAAAAACTATGCATTTCATTTAATCAGGGATTAAAATCTTTCGATTTTGTTTTACTCATCAGTAGATCAAGTTTTCTGAAATTCTGTCTCTGAACACTGAAGGTGCCATGTAACATTTATGTCCTGTGACTGGTAATTCACATCTTGGAGGTAAGATAATGAATCATAACAAACCCTCTTAAGGAGAGTTTTCTGTTGCTTTGGGGTTTTCAGTTTGTTTTGTTTTGTAGCTTGTTTTGGTTTTTTACTCAGTAGAATTCCAAGTGCTTGTCAAAAATACGCAATATGTTTTCTAGTTGTAAAGTGGACAACCAAAGGCAAAAATACATGGTCATAATTTGTCCAAAAGGAGTGCAGTGAAGAGTGGCAAGGCATAGAAATGTAGTTCAGTGGACTGCTGACCTGAACAGCAAAAAAAAATTGTATCTCCTTGTGAATAGCCAGGGATATTGAAACTTCTACCACTTTGCTTTCTTAGCTTCCAGTGAAGGCAGAGTGGCCAATGTCTGCTGCAGAAGGATAGATTTAGACAAGAGGCAAAAGGAATCAGGGGACTGAGTGAAAGGGTCTTTTAAGCAGCTCTGCCCGTGAAGAATCTGTAAATATAACTCCAGAAATCAAGCACCTGCTTATGGACCACAATGAAATCCTTAATATTACACTTGCAGCTTGTAATCTCTTCTTATGAGGGGAACCCCCCCTCAAATTCTCTCTTATTCAGTCTTTCACCTCAATCAGAGGTAACAGCATAAATCAAAGGTCAGAAAGAACCTGTAGAACACAGAGTCTGGATGCCTAAAAAACAAGACCCATCAATTTTTGTTCTGTTTCTTTTATTGAGACAGAGATTTAATTTGGCAAAAGCTTGTCATCTTAAATGATATGTAGTCCTTAGAGGAGGATTTCAGAGATTTATTAGTGTGTTAATCTGATTTTAAAAATGCACGTTTATATTTCAAATTCAAGAATTTCCGATAACTTCTGCATTTCAGCGTCCACGTTCAAAACACTATTGTTTCAGCTAGTGAGCCAATGTAACTCTTCAGGTTTCATATCAAATGTCTAAGGATATCTGAACCCCTTTTTTTTCGGCTGAAAGTCTTGCAATTATTTTTATTTAATCTCACCAGAAGAGATGCCAAGATTTTTCTCCTTCAGGTGTGATTTTTAAACCTGGTTACCTCCTGAACAACAAAACAAAAACAAACCCAGAAAACCAACCAACCAACCGAAAAAAAGGCAATCCAATTTAGATTTTACAATTAAAGCCAAATGACTTACTTATATTTCAATCTCTGTATAAAATGATCTTGGGTTGTACTAAAATTTTTCTTAAAATTCACCTATGGCTACAGTAAAAGATGAATTTTTAATATCAGCCTGTCTGAATGTAATATTTTCTTAATTAAAAAAAAAAAAATAAAAAAATCACCAAGTTTTGCCTTTGGCTTCCCAGAGACGAGATGTTTGCTCCGTACTTCAGGAACAGAAAAATAATAAACAGAACTAAAAAACAAAACAAGGCAGATGTAAATGGTCCTGGCTGGAATTGTCGGGAGAACAATGTAATCTATATCTCTCTTAAGCATGGTTTTATATTCATTTGAGTTCAGTGACATTACACGACTCTGCTGCATGATGGCTGTTTGGATTTTATGTTTTAAAATATGGCACTGACCTAATTCCATTAATTGTTTCATTGTATATTGGTCTACAGCACAGATCATCCTTAATTGGCATATATTACATGTGAACTTAATATTTATAGGGCAATGCAGAGAGTATTGTTGCTGCTGTCTTGGCTGTATTTGTTCTATTTGAGCCAAATCTTTTTAAAAAAGACTGTAAAGACAGTATCACACTTTCTCTGGAGGCTCTCTCAGATACAGCCTATGAAATGAAAAATGCTTGTGCAGCCTCAAGGAGAAGTCAAAAATACTTTCAGCCAATTATGTTTTCTAAGGGGAGACTGATCAGGATGCACAAGGGTCTGGTACACTGTCCATTTAATCTGGTTTTTTCCCTGGGAATTTATTAGTACTTATGCTATTTGGCAACATCTGAAACAACAGTGAAACACCAATCAGTAGAAACAACATTGAGGGCCTGCTCTACTGAAGCTGAAGAGTTTTGACACTCTTTAGATCAGACACTCAATAATTTTTCTTCATCAATCCTCTCTTTCCAGGATTGTGATGGAAATTTGATAATTTTTATTGATTGTTCTTCCACTGAGGGAAATAGGACACGGATACCTCTGTCCTCTGTGTCCTGGGCTGTCTCAATCTCTAGCTCAGGATGATCAGCCTGCCAAGAACTCAGACATTAGTTTTCTGACTGTTCAGCACAGCTAACCCATAGCAGTTTCTTTAGTGTTACCTTATTTTATCCTATTTTTTTCAGAAAAAGGACTTCTCTCTAGCCTATAGGCAATGTACTCTTACTCTGTGCTCTTCCAGTCTAACACTTATTCTTAATAGGCTTTTGCAAATCAAAATATTGTGAACATTTTAAAGCAATGATTAAATAGTTCCAAACCTAAATCAGTGCTTTAGATAGACAAGGTTATCTGTAATTTCAGCAGTCGTGTCCTAGCCCCAGTTAAATGGGAATGTAAATAACAAAAACTGTTGTGTGAGGAGCTATGATAGAAGTTAGGAAATGCAAAAACCAGGAGTTGCTCTCAAGTCAGATACAATTTCCTTCTAATATATGTGTAAATGTGAGTATACATATATATCTTTCTATATATATTTGGCAAAACTCTGTATCTCACTACAGATAGAAAAGTTCTTCCTGAAAAGGCAGACCAGTTCCTGTCTGTCCCCAGCAGAAGCTGATGGTGTTGGCACTCTTACAGGAGCCTTAGCAGAGTGCAGAGGGCAGCTGGAGTTGAGGGCCAAGTTAGGAGTGTTTAACTCCATGAGCTCACAATTGTCCAATGGTGATAAAAACACTGCTTAGTGCTGAGAGTTGTGCAGCTCAGCAGGAAGCTGTGAGGTGTCAGAGTTGGGATTGTGCAGAGTGAAGGGCAATTTTTCTTAAAGCTTGAAAGTGTTGGTAAGACGTGCCAGGGACAAGAAAAGGGGTTTTTTTGTATCTCTGGGTATGTTGTTTTGCTTGTGTGTGTGCCACAGAGCCCGGGAGAGGTGCTGGTTTGACAGCCCCAGTGCCAGAACACACGGATTACCTGCTGAACATGCCCAGAGCTGGCAGCAACAGGATGAGCTTCAGTGTGCCTGGAAGGGCAATTCTCCAGCTCAGTCTCTCTGCCCAACAGGAGCAAGACTTTCACAGGCTCTTTCCTCCCTTTTAGGCACTCAACAGCTTTGCATCCAAAGTGCCAAAAAGCTTCTGAGAATCTGGCTACTGACTTTGGCAAACTGACACCTGCCCATGAGATCTGGGAGTCCTGCTATTGGATATCTCACTGACATGGTCAGCTAATGCCAGTCCTGGTTGTGCTTTCACTGATGTGACCATTTGCTCACTAAAACCAAAACTGAGAGGTGTGTTTAATTAAAGCTACAGTGCAGCCAAAGTAGCTTCCTGAGTGTGGCTGTATTAAGGCAGAGATAACAAACAACTGGATCTCAAAGCTCTTGTCAGAAAAATATAAATTTCAGTTTCCTTTTCATTATCCAGTTCCAACTGCAGGGCAAAAAGCTGCTGCTCCTTCATGCATAGTATGCAGTGGATACCTTGTCGTAGACAATATTAATTCCAGCATACACTTCCCCTACCCCCAAGTAATTTCTAGGCTCCATTTCCATATCTTGTTAGTAGAAGAAGACTAAACAAGTAAAAACCAAGCACATCATGGAAAGCATTTCTGAAATTTTTGTGTAACTGGTAGAATGTCCATAAACCTTGTATATAAGAGAAAGCAATACTTTTCACAGAAGAACTGTGAAGGGCAGTAAAATCTGATAAATGCATAATTTTCCTCTTTGTGGGTGTGAAAAGCAAAACTTTTTGAATCAATGCAGATTCATTCTCTGAAGTCAGTGGAACATTTTCTTCCATGAGATCAGGGGGTTTTTTTATAAACCCTAATCACAGACTACAAACTCTACCTCCTAAGAAAATACCAATAGTTGTATTTAAACAATTTGAAAAATGTCTGATCCTGAGGAATGACATATTCCCAAAGCTGCAGGAGGAGACCATAAGAGGGCTGACACTAAATCCTGAAGAATCCAGATTGCCTCAGTGCTTATGAGCACTCAACAGAAAGCCCTGCTATCAGCAATATATTTGGATTTAAAAGATTCATTCTTACTTCCTGGGTATTATGTTACCATCCTAGCCTGCATTTATTATGGGACAGACAGAAACTTGTTATATTGATTATACAATCACTGCCAAGGTTGTGGCATTACAGTGAGCAATGGATGTGAAGTATATGAAGAAGGGTTAGGTTTGAGACAAATCCAGATAGATTGCAATCTAACCCATTTTGCATAATAAGATCTCATGAAAGTAAAAATTAAGACAAAAATGAAACATAAGTGACTGAGCTTGTGCATTATAAATAAGTTCTTCCTTAAAAAATAAGGCAGTTAATAATATAATTAGTTTTATGTGTAGTCCATGAAAACACAAATTTTACAAATTATGCTATTAAAATATTTGTAACGAGAATCACAAATAACAACAAACATAAATATTCATAGGCTAGATTCTTAGAGGGTTGCAGATTTTTGACACTCCACAGTTTTGTGATGCTCTGCTGAGATTTCCTCAGGGTGGTGGAAAGAACTGCATTGTCCTGACAGAAGCCTTCTGTGGCATGAAGGCTGGACCACGAAAGTCACAGGAAAACTTGCTTTGGTACAGAAATGTGCAAAGCAAGCCTCTCACAGAACATGGAGCTGGATTCTTCTGGCCATGTTCTGTCTGATGGAATTGTTGCCAAATACAATGTAGTTGTGCCTGGTAATGGTTGGCCCAGAGACTTACTGGTTGCCATTTTCCTATTTGGAGAGAAGTGACTTTGATTAATTATTTGACAAACCTGGCAGCTACTTGTGGATATTAAAGGAGCCTTTCAGAGGTGGAGATATTTCAGCAATATTTACGTTCTTCTCTATACTTAAATGTCACTAGTTTCAGCAGGAGAAACAAATGTTATTTTTGGGGTGACTTGAGTGACTGTTAATGTCTTCCAAATGACCCATGGGAAATTACAATGTGCTTGAGGGCAAGGGAAGCCACTCACCCTGCAGTCCCTCCAGCTGGTTCATCCTTGCCATCCATGTTACACTGTCTGCCCAGGCTTCTGGCACTCAGAATTAAGCACACATTTCCCATGGAAAGGTTGTCCCAGCAGGCAGTTTGTTTTCAAGACTAATAGTACCTGCTGACCTTGCAGGAGTGCTATGCAGGTAATTGCATTAGTGTAGCCAGATATGCAAAGGAAAGGGAATGTTTTTATCCTGAAGTTCAAATCAAGCTGATGACTGCAATACCCATTCCGTCCCATACTAAATCTTGTTGCTGTGTATTTAGTAGCATCAGCAGTTCAAAAATGGCTCAGCTATGGCTTCCCCAGCTGCAACTATGCCAGCATAACCTTTCCCCATCCATTTACCTTTATTTCTGAGATTCAGGGCAATACAAGGAACCCACGTGAGTTTGCATGGAAATCCAGCTCCTAATTCCTCTCACTCTGAACCATGTCTTCCTTTGAAACAAACAAACAGGAGAGAGATGTCACTTGTTGACATACACAGCCTACAAATTTAATTCTTGGAGTCAGATGTTCAAAGAGTCTCATGGAATTCCAAAAACTTCTGAACACTATTTAGTTCTTCTAAGAGAACAGGCATACGAATGATTCAAGCCATAGTTTAGGCTGAAATTTCAGACATGAAATAAAGCCCAATCATAGTGATAGATGTTTTAGAAAGTACTTGGGCTAGGCTTTTCAGCATTTTCATATTGCATTTGTTTAGAAAAGCTACCAAGAAATACTCCCAGTAGTACAGGAGAGGGGGGGGAAATGGGAACACATATAAAGATGACCACAACCTCTTTGGATTCCTCACATCATGACATTACCTGTCCAGAATACCTGCAGTTTAGTAGGTTTTATCATTTGCCCAGCCACAACTATATAGAGAGAAGGTTATACTCTGCTGATGACAGAAATACAGGTGTGGAGGAGAAATTCCCTCACTTTTTTTTCCTTGAGACACAAAGCTGACTGAGGAGCCTGGTGAACCTCAAGTTGTTTCCCAAGAACCCATGAATATATTAAGTTACTCAGATGTGCTGTGTGAGAACAAATATCCATGTAGGCCATCTCCAGCAGTGCCCAAACCTAGCTGTCAAAGGAATAGTAAGGCTAGGGGAAGAACAAAGATTACAGAAGAGGTTGTGAAAATATGCTAGAGAGTAGAAGAATATTTGGGGGAAACTTGAACTCCGAGCCTTCCTGAATCAGATGTGGTTTTGCTGTTTTCAGTAATCCTTCATGGATTTCTTTTTCTCTGAACTTGTCCATTCCTCTCCAATCCACTATTTCCAACTTTTATTTTGGAGTAAGTGAACACATTGATTGGAGGTCTCCTGTACTTTACTGGAGGACTGAGCTCATCCATAGAAACACACACAAAAATTTGCAACAGGTTTCCTGGTCATCCCATAAACATTGGCAGCTCAGCAGGTTCTTACAACACTGAGAAGTCCTATTAACTGTGGTGTGAATTACTGGCTAGAAATTATGAATGCTGAGTTATTTGTAGTAGTATTACTATTGTTTTTGCGGTTATTTTTATAGTTAATATAATTTCACAGAACTATGAACAATTTCTCCGCCTTGCTTATCCACTTTATGCCACTCCAATTTTTCAAGAAGCCTTGTCTGCACAACTGAGAAATAGAGAAGAAAGGCTGATTATCTCCTATACATTTAATGACAGCATTTTACAGTAAAAGTCTTGAAGATATTTTCTCAGTAAAATGATTTTTATTGTTGAAGAAGGGTGCAAATTCCATCCTCTCAAAGACAAATATTGGTCTGGCCCATAAATGTGATGCATGCCCAAACCACAAACACACCATGTACTCAGAAATTACCATTTTCCCTTGGAGGGGATTTGTGGATGTTTCTCATAATTGCCCTTCCATCTTGGAGATAGGCTCCAGAGTATATCAAATATACAGTATCAGCCTTTTTATGCCTTTTATGATGATTTCCAAGAGTAATTGGTGCTCATTAACATTAAATTTGCTATAAGAATGTACTTAGAGTGCATCATGAACTGTAAGGAGAGTTTGCTGAGTTTTTATTCTTTTATGGTTCCTACATGGCTCAAAAAGACAGTGGAAGAGAAAATGATAGAAGGGTCAAGAGGCCTGGGAATTGTTTTATTTCACAGGCTTGCAGAGCACATCCAAAGAGGAGCTATTGATGACAGCAGTATAGAATTAAAAAGAAAAAAGGCAAAAACTTTTTATGACTCCTTGCACTATCTCAGGCAAGAAGTCATAAATCAGCAGCAAGGTCATGGCAGTGGATCACAAAACAGGTCACTCTAACGCAGGCTGGATTGAATTCTGGCGTGGCCAAGGGCAGCTTTTGATACTGTTGCTTTTCCTTAGTGTGGAGTGAAGCACTCAGGGTGTCAGTGGCACAGATGGTAGAACACACAACAGCAGCAACCCTGAACCCCTTGAAGGTGGTTTCTCCCTCTTTCTCTTTCCCTTCCTGTGTCCTTTCTTCTGGCTGGTTCATGATCATTCACTACTGACAGAAAAAAAAGAAAGGAAGGCATAGGTCTGGCTAGGATGAACCTCTTATGCTTTGCTTATTTCCCTTTGTTCTTTCTTCCTGACTTCCCTTATATATTTTGTTCTCTCTGTCTTTCTTTTCCTCCCTTCCTTCTTTTTTTCAAAACTTTTTTTGCAACTGTATTTAGCCCAGCTGGACAACATCAACATAACACTGCAACATTTCTCAGTTGAACTTCATTTGAGTCCCCCAGTACCACCTGAGACCTCTGATCTATATTTGAGGTCTCTTTATAGCCTCTGAACTACATAGTTTCCTAATTCTCACCAGAAAAAAATGTTACCCCCTCCTTTCCCTTATGCAGTAAGTTAACGTGACCTGTGTTATTCTATCTCCTTCCTAATGCAGTTTTTATGGGGTACTACTATTATTTTGCTTTCATAATGTTAATTTATGTCATGTATTTTGACAAGAGTTCTAAGTCTACTTAACCTGTCTAGCTTGTGTGCAACTTATTATTGATTGAAGCCCTTTGCTCGACCTTGCAAAAATACTAAACAATTAGTGAGGGGAGTATGGCCTTTTTAAAAGCCATTTTCTTCAAAGGCCTTAAAAGGTCTTATTTGCTCTTCTGCATTTCTCAATCTGTATCTGCCAAAGAGAAAAAAAGAGTGTATTAAAAATACATATTCCCATTTTTACCACTGAGAAGACATGTAGTGTTGTCATAGGACAAAAAAGAAGTAGAGCTCTGCACAGGATACCCAGCAGCAGTCTGTGGGAGACATTTTGAGTGCTCCACCTCGTTGTAACCATTCCTCTCCCAAACTCCTCAGGGTATGTCCTACAGAGTCATACAGGGGAGCTGTTCTGGCTTCTTGACTTCTCCTTGGTTCCCCACCAGTGCGAAGCACAAAGTTCACACTGATCTCTCCAGGCTTGGTTGTTATATCTAGGACTTTATCTATATCTTACAGGTACTCCATGGTGAGGTTTATTTAAATAAATTCCCTTATTTCCCTAGTGAGGGACATCTTCCCTAAGGTCACTGCATGGATACAACCTGCAGTTGTCTGTAAAAATGACAAAATACATCTACCAAGTTATGTTGGCACTATCCTGAGCCCATAAAAGTGTCATTCCCTGATGTGGCCATGTCTGCACTGTTTTCATACCTGTAACAAACTTCTAGATGTAGAACTCCATGCCATCTTTCCATAATGCCAGTGCTCAGCAAATGGCTTTTTGCATCTTGGTAGGCTGCAGAGAGCAGCGTGTGAGGACAAAATGCTGTTGATTTAAAACCTAGTGAAATCCATTTATTTTAACTTGTTTTACACTTCTCCAAGCCATAATAGAAGTGTTCACCTACTCAGCAAGACCCACAGGTGCCTGGAAAATAATGAACAAACAAATTTTAAAAAAACCCACGAAAACCATCTGACTGAAACTAGCTGCTCATCTGCTAGTTGGCATTCCAGACCAAACATTGCTTAATTCAGTATCAGATCTTTATGCCTTATGCTAGGGTACTCAGCCCAGCCCAAAACATCCTTAGCATTAAGTGAAATTATTTTTTTTACTTTTCAGTGGAAGCACTTGTGCAATCAGCCACATCTGAGAAGCTGGTAAGGAAATTTTCCCCTAGTGCCTGCATGTTGTTCATGACAAATCCCCAGAAATGTCTGTGCATCCATCACCACGCTCAGTTCAACAATGAACTGAGTTCCTTGCTGGAAAGGGTTGGGTTTTAACTCACGTGTTTGACTTTGTGGTGGAGGGGTCAGGACCCTCACACTATAGGTTGAGGTGTGAGGGGCTTTGACAGCCATTGCATCTCTGCTGCAATGTTTTATCTGCCCTAAACCCAAACACTGCCTCAAGAGCACACATAGACTTCACACATGCTCAATTAATGTCTCAATTGAGACTAAATTTGCTGTGAAATGCAGAGATGCAAGAGCATTGTCAACATGGAGCACCTCAGCAGCTGGCATAGCAGTATGGAAATGGTTTCCACTCCAGGAGGGTGGAACAGAGGGAGACTGGACTGTGCTGGGAGGCATTGCTTGCTGGCTGGGAAGGCACACAGATACCAGAGAGCTGAAGGGTGAGATGAGAGAATCTGCATGAAAGAGACTACAATATGAGAGAAAAATGAGGCTGTCACAACAAATTTTTGTCCCTTGGTATCTGAGTTAGCACATCATTGGAACAAATGATACCGTTCACTCAAGAGTTCTTGCCCAGCCCTTTGCAGACACACAAAAAACCATTACAACTTTTATCTTCAGCTCACACTTGAGAGTCTCGTCCTCACCAGGGTTACCCTCTAGCCAATTTTGTTGGCTTTTTTTAAGAAAAGAGAGAGTAAATAATGGAGCTTCAAAAAAGAGTTGTATCAGCACTGCCCACATTGTATGTTTCTCACCAGCCCTGCCTTGCTTACACGTGTCACTGGACAGCAGAGAGCTGAGTTTGTCCTGATAGATGAGAAATCAGGTAAATGCCTGCACTAGATGTCAGAGTACAATTCTTCATGATTGCCTAGAACTTCAATAAAATTCTTCCCATCCATCCCCAGGGATACAGAGCAATGCAATCATGAGTGATTGATATTCAGTCTGCTACAATACTCTAGCTCAGTATCAGCCTTTGAAATAGGTTAAATAAAATAAACACATTTGAAGAGCAGTCAGGCCAGAGAATTTCTTTTGCTTGTGGTCCTGTCATTGGTTTTTGATAAAGCAGGTGGGTCACATGGTGAAAGTCAGTGCATGTCAGGCATGCACCTAAAACTCTATGTGTACTTCAAATTTCAATTTGCCTTGATGATCATGGAGCATAATAAATTAGTGTTCTTAAGGAATGGATCCATTTGATTATACACACATACTTACATAACATGGCATCAACAATGCCCTCACCACTTTCCTGTGCTGTTGGCTATGTCAAAATGAGAAAAAAAAAAAGGGACGTGGTGATTGTTTAGTTGTGGTGGTGGCAGGTTTGTTTATCTATTTATTTATATAAATGGCCTGGAAGTGATGAGTGGAAGGGAAGAAACTGTCCATTAATGTATACTGGAAGTTGCTAAACTGTGTTCCATTGACCAAAAATGTGCTTTTTCTGGAGAAACCTTCCAATTGGGTCAAACTGTACTTCATTCATGAATTGTGGACTGAGATCCAATGGATGGTTTCTTGGTGTTAGAAGCAGACTAGATTCTTGACAATTCTAGGTAGATGAAAAAACTAAAGTCATAAATTATCATCAGTCTAGATATCAAGCTCTTTTAATGAACCAAGCATTATGCTGCAGTCATTTCAGAATTTGTGATCCAAACCCACCATGTTTTGACCTTTGTACCAAGGCACTGTGTAAAATGCACATAAACTTGGGTGTAGACACTTGTGTTTCTTGCAGAGACACTGGGCTTGTATTAGACAAGTATGAAGGAAAACAGTGGTACCTGATGCTTTTTGGCTAGACTCTTAGATATGCTGAAAAGTTTGATTGTAGTCAGTGGTGTTTTGATTTCAGATGATATGGTGATGTGTAAAACTGGTTGAAAAATATCTTTTTCTTCTGAAAAATATTCTATAATCAGAGTTTCTGTGGCAGTTTTTCATATTTCTTTGTCATTTTCCCTTCTAACTTCTCATAAAAAACAAGAACAAAGTAGGTAACATTTGAAATTTAAAATAAAACCAAACATTCCATCAAGCAGAGATTTTATTTATTTTTATGAAAGCCTCTATAGTATTTAAAGTCAAATTTCAATGAAAGGGCAGGTTCAAAGGACTTTTTTCATCCCTTTCAATCAAGTCATACTTGGGAGAAAGTTGTTGCCAGAACTTGGCTATCAGTATCCTATGAGTTTTCATTATTTAATGTATAGTGTCAGAGGGACATCTGACCAGTTCAAAACACACAGATGTATTGTGCCTATGTTGAAAGATATAAGAAGAAAAAGGGAATGTATAGACTACACTCAGAGAGCACCTGCTCCATTTATTTGGCATTTTACATAGAGGCTACAGCACCTGGACTTGCTTTTAAACAAAATACTGTGCTTATTCCTTTCCTTGATTCAGTTGATTACAAAAGCTTCCTCACTTCTCCTGTTCTTTTTTCCCCCCCCTTTTCTGCTTGACTCTGTCCAAATAATTTCTTCTTGAAATTAATAGTCTAACACATTTCTTGCCTCATAAGAGTCAGATATGCCAGACAATGGATTGCCATGGGGGCACCTAATACAGGAGAGTATATTCTGATATCAGCCTTCCTTTGCAGAGTGCAAACCCTATTGGGATTGTTTGGTGCAGTGTTGTTTTAATAATAATTTAAGATTCAAGCAATAATTGAATATGAAGCCATCCTGAATTCCCTGAATGTATCAAAAGACAAGGTTCAGGGAAATCTGAGATAGTACAGGGAAACAAAGATGAACAATTGGAAGGACAGAGGAATTATCTTTCCTGTTTACTGCCTTACTAAGCAAATCTTTTTAAACCTCTTTTCAATAAATGAAACCACAGGTCACTTGTCTTGTGATTATGAGGATGATTTATGAAGAATGTTGTGGTAGATGGGTGTTTGGTGTGAATCATTGCAGTCTTTTTAGGAAAAGAAATAGGTCACAGGAAAGGATATTGCTGAAATACTGGTTTGGTTTGTTTTCTTTCCATAGAAGGGTCTCAGGGAAGGACCTTTCCAGGTAAGGGTCTCAGACACAGCTGGACCTTCATAATGCTGTAGAAAATTGGAAAATATATTATCTATCAATTGGGTGTTTTAATTCATTCCCATCTCTGCTTCAGCCATCACTGCAAATTCAATCAATTCCTAAAAGGCAGAAGTTCTTCAGCTTTCAGGAGTGAACTTCATACAACTAATAATTTTTTCCTCCCTATTTGCTCTATGACACTGGTGCATACCTACTTGCATGAAGAAAACTTTGGGTGTCTATAAAAGGAACTCTAGAAGCTTGCATCTAGGAATAATTTAATCTAATGTACTGGGGTAATGTTTTTGGAAACAGTGTCAAATATTATGGGATATTTACTTATGGAAAGAAAGCCAGGAAAGAGGTCAGACGGTATTTTGTCAGGGCAGACATACTGTTCCAGAAATAGGTGAGAAAGTATCCTGTATTATAAATGCATAACTGTGTTCTTTGAAAAAAAAAAAAAATTCCAAGAAAGGTTATTTAATCATACCTTCCATTTTTGATAAAAGTCCTACACTGTCTGCCTCTAATACACAGACTCTTTACCATCAAATCCCCTGGGGTGATCAGGTTTTCTGTAGTGAATGTAAAGTAATAGTTTCAGGAGTAAATTAATATGAGGAAAACTTCTTTACTGGAACAGGCTGTTCAGAGAGGCTGTGGAGTTTCCTTCTCTAGAGATATTCAGAATCCCTCCTGGACATGATCCTGTGCAACCTGCCCTGGGTGAATGTGCTGTAGCAGTGGGGTTGGACTAGACCATCTCCAGAGTTTCAGGCATTCTATGATTCTATAATTGAGTAAATTCTGACTTAGCTATCCCTTTTTCTCCACAAAACATGCAATAGAAGCTTGACAAGAAAATGAAGGCTCTGTAAGACATTTTTTTTCATTTAGTTGATTTAAAGGAGTGAGAGTGATATCATATCTCTTTACAGGTGCATTAACATGTCAACAGTTTAGTTATTGCTATGATACTAGAACACTGCCATGTATGAAAAATAGGCAGATGTGTGTTGTAAGCAAACTACAAAGGAGTTTGAAATGTACCAGTGAAGGTGTTCTAGTTCAAACAGGAATAAATTCAGCCTTTTTACACTGTCCTGCATGGAAGGCAGGCTGGATGATCACATCATACCTGGCTTCTTAATGAAAGATTTTGTTTTTAAACTCTACCTTGTGTAATTATGAGCATATCAAATGTTTTAAATTCATATCAAAATCAGTACAACAGCAATAGCAAGTGTCCTGATCTATTTTTTTTTCTGGTTTCATTTTTCACATGATAAATATATATTTGTTACAGGTAAGGTTTAAGGGAGAGAGTATTCATAGAAAGCCACATCTTTCACCATCAGTAGTGTAAAATTTTACCATACCTGCAGAGGGATCTCTCTCAGCCCTGCTGCCTGTACCTAATATCTTTGGGAGATGGTGTTATGTTCCTATACTCATCAAGACCTCCATATCTTTTTCACTCTAACTTGGATGTCGAGAAAACAGTTGTGGAGACAGTGTTTTATGTAGGGTTTGCCAGCTGTCCTTTGAGTGCTGGAGTGTTTGAAGCATTGGCTGTCGTGAATCACAGCTACCAGATGTGATTTCATGTCAGTGCTGATCTGGTTTCATCCTCAAGCAGAGCCTTGGTGGTGGAAGTCTGAGTGCTCCCTTAGCTGCTCCCTGCCCTCCCACCTTCCTGTCACAGTTTTCTCTCCAGTTGATAGGACTTCTTACTATTCTCCACATCTAGGCTGTTTACATAACCCTAATCTGGCTTCCTACTTTGATCTACCCTTGATGAGTGCTAATTACCTATGGAAGTGATATCTGATGTCAGCTGTTGATGGGTGAGGGGGGAGCTGTGAGAATTTGCATGAGTCTCATTTTTGATTATTTGCACAGTGTGCAATCTGAAATATTCAGAATCAAAGCCCGATCTTGCAGTAATTGCAGCATGTCAGAGGGGTTTTTTTCTCCCACAGTAAAGTGTATGGCAGGAACAGGAGAAAAAACTGACGAAAGAGGGGAAGAGATACAGATTTTTCTCCACTTCAAAGTGAGAATTATTTTTCTATTCCTGTGTTTGAGACATTTGTTGCATTTGATACAGCTATTTTTGAGAACCACCCTGTATTGCCAGGAGTTTGCTTGACTCAGAACACCTGAAAAACTGTGTTGGCAGCACGTAGGCTTTGATCCACTCCTCTCACTACTGAGGCTGTCCTCTCCCCATGAAATGCTGAATGAACGTGCTCTTGCTCATGGTGAATGACTAACAAGTGGAGTAAAAGAAAGATGATGCCTTTCCTCCTCTCACTTCCCTTTTATGAAATATTGGCTAAACAAATAGCCAAAATTATCCATTTCTTAAAATCTTTTCCTTATGAATGTTCAGTGTGTGGGCCTTTCAACTGCTGACTTCCACAGAAAGGCTGAGATTGAGCAATGTGAACAGAGTTTAAGAAAATATACTGAGCTGCATTTCTTTTGTCTTATTAACCCTTGCTGATATTTCAGCCAGTAAAAAGAGAGGAAATTGAGATTCCTTTAAATAAAATTAATAATTTGTCTTCTCCTCTATGTTGATTCTTTTGTTTGTTAGGATGTAGGAAGAAATAAGCATAATAGGAATGTTCTTTTACTTCCAAGATGAAAGCTAAGTCTGTGCCACTGCATTAAAGACATGTAAGGTTAGCCAAATAAATCATGCCATTATCCAACAAAATATTCTCTGAGCAAAACAGCTGGTTTTGAGCACTGGGTTTCACAAGTGTCAGCACCCAGACAGGTGGCTTGAAACAGTCTGATTCTAATGAGTCCAATTCAAAGAGTTTGGCCAGTTTGTGTTGTATGTATTTGCTACCTTACATCAGCAAATGCAGATTTCTGTGTTTTCCAATTAACAAAGACAGTATTTACCTTATTTTTGATTTGGAGACAGTAACTACAACATTAAAAATAAAGTGGTGACTTTCTGCAGGATAGGGCTAGTGAGAGGAAATGTCTCTGATTTTAGTCACTGCCTTTGTTCTCACTATAAAGCTACTGATTCTCCCATGCCAGTGCACAAGTTCTGCCAGAAAAATTGCCATCAGCAGGAGCATGCAGCTATCAGCAGCAGCAAACTTATCTCTGTTACTGCAGTCAAGAACAAAATCAAGCTGATCACCTGTCTTTGTGTCATTTGTTATCTCTTGCCAGCTCACTGCAGTGTATTGACATAGTCACAATTTGTACAAATCACATGTGGGAGCAAAGCATCCTGTAGATCACTTTGCAAAAGTGATGAGCTACCAAAATTAGCTCAAGGCAGAAGACAAATCAGGCAACAGTTCTGCCTGTGCTGGCAGATCCAGCAGGTTCAAAGAGGGAGGGAGACAGAAAGAGGAAATGATCTGTCCCAGGACAAAGAGACACCTCTGTGGCCTCCCTTCCTCTCCCACACCTGACCTCCACCAAAACCCTTATGGCTCCTCCCAGTTTTTCTCGAGTCTCTGAAATGCCTAGAGCTTGCTTTGAGAGCTCATTTGACAGATAATTATACCAGAACAAAGTGGGCATTTATTCTTAAGCTACAGTGGACTTGTAAATGCATCTTGCCAAGTGTTTCCTCCTGGGATTAATACCACTACTGATTGCATTAAAGCAAATAATTATTTCTACTTCTTTTTAGGTAACACTTTAGAATGTCTCTTTCTTGCATCAGTAACAGTCATTAAATAGGACAGTACCTTTTAGTTTCTGAATATTCTGCTTTCAGCTCAGTCATATTTTAGCACATCTGCCAGGAGCATTCACAGACAAAAGTTAAGCAGGTGCTTAAGTGCTTTTCTTGGATGAGAACCAGTGATTAGACTTTCATAGGACTGATGCATTAGGATCCTAACATCATTGGAGAGAAAGACTTAATAGAACAATTGCTTTCTAGATAAGATGCCTTGCCATTCATAGTTATTTTTCCCATATTTTAAATCTGTGTCAAATAAGTTTTGTTAGCTCTTTGTTTTCTCTATTTCTGCCTCCCTCACCATCAGAGTAAGTGAAGAAATAAGAATTAGGGGTTGAATCTGAAGATAGTAGGTCTAGTCTAAACTCTGAATTTGATGGAAAATGTCTCTTGACTTCAAGGATGATTATATTGGGCTGTACAATATAAATTATCTGTGATGGATCTGAGTAGTTAACCAACTTGCACACAAAACCCTGTTCCATTTCTTAAATACTATTGTAAAATAATTAAAACAGTACCACTATGACATGTCTTCATTAAAATGATTTAGAAGAGCAACTATTGTGGTCATAATTCTCAGCAGAGTAAAAAAATTCCTGTCTAAAAATAAAATTCCTTATAAGACAGGCCCTGGACACTTGCAGTTTTGACTTCCTTGCCTTCAGTCCTTAGGCACTTATTAGCCAAGATCCTCTTTTTCTATGAAGTCACTTAACTCAGTGTCAGTTTTGTGTAAACAGAGCATGCCTTTCATTAATCCTGCAGTAACAGCTACTGTGCTACCCTGGGCTCTTCAGCAACACACAAACATTTGACAAAAGACTGACTATGACAATTAAAACAGCATCCTTCACCCAAAGTGAAATGGCTGCAAAAAGCTGTTTCACCATAGTGTAGATATCAATCAGGCACAGCTGAATGTGAGCTAATAAATATGTCACTCTATGCTGCCTGCGTGGAGGAACAATAACAGCTGAGAAGGCAGGAATGGAACACCTGGAGTAGATGATTGCATGCTGCTTTCTGGACTCTCTGGCTCTACTTTGAAGCTTGATACAATAATAAGGAATAATGCAGCAACTGTACAGTCTAGGGGAAAAGAGGATTAACAGGACAGGTTATTTTCCCTTCTTTTAAGTCCATCTGTTAAATCTTCATATTTTGAACTGCACTGAAACACCACAAGAACCAGAGCAGAAGCAGAAAGATAAAATCAGAATTGTGTCTTGTCTTACCCTTCGTGTCTTAGAATCAAAGATTTTTGTCAGAAAAGAACTCTTAACATCAAGTCCAGCTATTAACCCAGCACTGTTGTATTCACCACTAAACCATGTCCCCAAATGTGCCACATCCACTGAAAACTTCCAGGGAAGGTGATTTTATTTCAATCCCACCACTTTCCTGTTACAATGCCTTGAGAGAAGGAAGGGTAGTGCAAGGCTGGCACACCTGCAGTGACTGACATGACACAGAGCCAGCACAGGGACTAGCACACAATCTGCAGTAGCTTAAGATGTAGAAGTATGAAGAAATAAGGGAGCAGAAGACTGCTGGGCTTTGCAGGAAAGCTCACTTCAGAGTGGTATATATCACAATACCTCCACACACAGGACAAGGGCATAAAACCTTGATGGCTTCCCATCACTCAAGCTTTATCTCCCATTCCTCTATCCAGCTTTATTGCACCTTTGAGTTCCATGAGTGCAGAAAGAGGTGTAGTTTTTTTCTCATAGCAGACTCAATTGTATCCTTCTGACTTCTTCCTGGTGAGGAGGCAGGATCCCAAATATTCCAAAACCTCCACCATACTCACGCTGCTTACTTCTTCCCTGACTAAAAATGCCCAAGGATTTTTCAGTCAATTAAAGTGTTTACTTGCTACCTATCTCTAGTTTTTCTCTGATGGGCATCAATGCTGTAATACATAATATACACCATGGTCTGTCAGGCTGAAACCTATATGACTCTAAATACCCTGGAAATTTTTAAAATAAGCTAGTAGAAACGCTACCTTCATTGCAGTAATTGAGATGAAAATGAGATTGTGACAAATTGATCAGCTCTCCAGTAGGTAAGGCAACCATAGAAGAGAAAACTGAAAAAAAAAAAAAACCAAAAACCCAGAAACAAAAATATCCCAAAAAAACCCCCAAAAATCCCCCACAAACAAATCAAAAAAACAAACAAAAATACCCCAAACCAAACAAAAGCCAACAAAAAAGCAGATTCACCAGCCTTTCATGAGAGCAAATAGCAAGGTGTTTGGCATGCTGATTGACTCTCTATCAATCTGTTTTCTGTGTGCCTTCCAAATCATTACAAATATTTGCCTCCTGCTAACAGGCAAACAGCAGGTCAGTGCTGAAAAACAGATTATGTTTGTTTTGAAGTCAAAATTGAATATCTTTTTTTTTCCTGGATGCAAAAACTAGCAAAAGGGTAACAGAGGTCAAACAGCAATTATCACAGTACTTTTGGCAACTGAGATGGGAGGAAAGGTGTGGGGGAAGTCGTTGATACAGATGCAAAACTGGGTTGGTTCTGAATGCTAACACCATAAATAAGCACACCTTGATATTGGGGAAATTTGAGTTATGCCAGACAGGCAGTTTCTGCCTCAAGAGCAGCTCAACATAGTCTATCCAGCTATCTCATTTATAAGCTAAATGGGAGGAAGGAGCAGTGGTACAGTGGTTTGTTGAAAAATTAAAAAAGAGAAGACCTTCACTCACATGGAGAGGAATCTTGCCAGGTCCTCCCCTCTCTCCCTCCTTCCTTGAGCATATTCATATTTTATCGTTTCACTTTTACTGGGTGACCTGGCTCATATGTTTTTGACACACTAGAAATGAAACTTTCCTCCGTGTGAGGGGAACAGCTTTAGAGGAGTCTGCTAAGGCCAGGAGAGGAGCTTTAGTCTGTGATGGGGGAGGGATGACAGGGGTGAGCAAAAACAGTGTGAATAATTCATGCAGCACATTCAGATTTTATGTGGATCCTGAACCAGCCTGAACACACTCTTTGCTTTGCATTCATAATGTTTCATTAGCTGCTGAAGAGATGAACAAGGCAAAGTCATTAAATTTAGTGTAATGTTGTTGTAACACCACTTGTTGGTTTTATTACTGTGTGAAGACAGTGACTACAAAGGACTTTGGTTTCTTCCCTGAGAGTTTTGTTTCAAAATCACTCCCAACCTGGAGGAATTGCTACTGGAGAGCAACTTCAGCCTCCCATCCCCCAGCTCATAAAATGTGATAAAACCAACTGAGATTTCAGTGCAGGTGAGTATGTGAGTCCCTGCAGAAGAGAGCTCAAGAAAAAGAAATCTTTTCAGTGAATGCTAAACGATGCTCTCTCAGTGCATGCCACAATAGTTACATTCTCTCGTCAAGTTAGAGCGTTCTACTCACCATAACTGAAGCCTGAAAAAGGAGTTTTTACTGAACAATGCAATTCAGCCAAGTCCAAGCAGCCAAGACCCCACTGTGCTAGTGTACTGAGCCTGGCCATGAAGAATTGAGTCTTCTCAGGTCCTACTGGTTCCTGCTACTCAAAATGAAAACTTGGAAGGCAGATTTTGGATTAAAAAAATTCAGTTGAATTTTGGGCAAAAAATCTCCCCCCACAGTGTTGACTCACTCTTCCTAGTTGAGACTGCTTTTAAAGGGGAGCAATTTAATCTGGAGTGTTTTGTGACCCTTACAAGGAATATATTTGTAAATAACTGTGGGGTTTTAGCATTCCTGCAGAGCTTACCCCACATTTGCTTAGCTGTTAGCAGATTGCCCAGGTTTTATGTGACTGCTTTAACATTCAGCTGACACAACAACCTTATCACAGGATCCCTTAGTCCCTGTTCTGCCTCTCACTGTCTGTGAAATTAAAAACATTGTTTTGTCTTGATTTAAAGAGATAAATCACACAAGTTTGCATGAGCTGTAGACTGGGGTGAAGGAATCTTCAAGAAATCAGTTGCACTTGTTGAAAAGGTTCTCTGATTTTTTGATGCTGACTGTACAGTAAATGGACAGGTTAGGATTACACGTTTGGCAAAACAGACCCAGGGCTTTTTCTGCCCTGGGTTACACTTGTTTTTTTTCTTCCTTCCCATTGGCTGGAGTGCAGAGGAGATTGATAAGGCTCTTTGCTGTCTCTGAGGCAATGAACCTGGTAGTTTAGCTGCAGTCATAGAAAATTATAACTGCAGACGCAGAGGTTGTGAGTTCAGGCTCTGTGCATGATTCAGCCCAGAGCAAGTTGTCATGTGAGCCAACCTTATAACCTGAGTGGGTTGTAAAAGGGACTGGAAGAGGGCCTGGTTATTTACTCTGTGCACAGTGTGCCATTAAATAGGAAAGTTTCCTGAAATGTCATGCCAGTTCCTGTGACTATTTTAGATTAACTGTGTAAAATTCATGGCAATTGTGCTCAAAAAATACAAACATAAAAATCCACCTTTTTCAAGAGGAGAAGCAGACAATTTGTCCAGATCCATGCTCAGCTCTGCTTCAATGCTAAATAGCATAGCTCAATTGGTTTGGAGGTCTCTGACCTAATTCAGACTTATGATTGTAAGAGAGGAATTCACTCCTCTGAGCACACAGAGGGCAAACAGTTGTATAGAGAGAAGGGAAGAATGGGCAAGACACACACAAAGGAAAGGTCCTGGCTTTTATGGAGTCACAGAATGGTTTGGGTTGGAAGAAACCTCAGACATAACCTCATTCCAACTCCCCTGCCATGGACAGGGACACCTCCCACTAGACCAGGATGCCCAAATCCAACCTGGCCTTGAACACTTCCAGGGATGGGGCATCCACAACTTTTATGTCATATATTTAATCCCCAGAAATCTCAGATAGGTTAATAAAGAGACACAATACCATTTTCCACATTTCACAAGGAGCTAAACTGAAGCCATAATTTCATACAAGGCAGTAGTCCTGGTTGTCAGGGACAGTCCCAGGGTGGTTATATATTTAGTGTTTAGGTGGATGATGGAGGAAGGTTCACAGCAATGGCACCACCTCAGGGACACTGGAACAGAAATCCAGATGGTGTGTGAGTCATGGCAGGGACAGAGACATGACTTTTGGTGGGCAGAAATGGGGTACTGAATTGACCAAATCTAATTCAGGTCCACATAAACCCATTTCATTTTTTTGTATGAACATTTGGATGTCTTCTCACTGAACCCTTACAGTTAAGGGAATAGTTTTGTTGCAAAGGCACCGTCCAGGCTGTCAAGGGTACTGTTGCCTCCTGACACCACCCACACACAAGTTTTGTGGCCACTCTACCAACATTTATATCTGCTGACAATCTGCCTCAGAAAACTGTCACCGATTCTACTCCTGAATTTCATTGCACTGATGTATATTTCAAGGAATTGCTTAGTCAAGAGTGCAGTCTGTCACACTAACTTCAGCCCCAGCCATCTCCCATCCAAAGTCAAAAGCAAATTTCTATAAATTTCTAATATAAATCAGAAGGATGCTCTATGAATTTCAAATAGAATTCAGAACTATGCTCAGGTAACAGGCATCTGCTTTGGGATGGCATAAACAGTGTATTCAGCTCTGTTAGACCTTTAGGGAAAAAGAAAAACCAGTACAGGAGGAGGAAGTCATGTTGAATTTAAAGCAATTGATCTGTGTTTTCATGTGCTTGAGAGGCTCATGTGCTGAAGAAAGAGGCAGTGAGTTGCTTTGGAAGGTTTGTTTTCCCAATTTTGCACTTGCAATCACAATAGGAATCTTAATGGAAACCATGCACCAGGAGTAACCAAACTTTATTTACATTTAGAAATGAAAAACAGTGATGCATGTCAAGTTCCCCTTCAAACAATCATGCCATCCAAAATGTGGAGTTTATTTTATGTATGGTAGAAGTTTGGAAGGATTGGAAGGAATTCTGTGGCGTGTGAGAAGACAGAACAATGGGTGAATGGGAAAAATGCAAAACATGAACAGTGAAGAAATTTTATGGGCAAAGTCTATTGCCTGCTCTTTGTTATCTGGGGCTTTTTCCAAGAAGATTATTTGACTGCTTGAGCATTCTTAAATGTCTGAATTTTTATTTGCTGTTATTGTCATAAGCACTGCTGAAGAAACAACTCCATTTCATACCAGATAGCTTAGATATTGGGTTTGTAGGTTTAAAATTTGATCAGGGACTGTGAACTTCATGAAAATTGCAGGAGGAATCAAATATAATCATATCTATATCTATAAATACAAATATATGTATGTATGTATATGTATGTTTATAGTGTTCTCAATGTCCTGTAATTCAATATCCACCTTCCTTCTGGCACTTTCACCCCATGTGGGTAAAATAAACAAAACTAGTTTCAAAATCTGGTGTCAGAAAACACCTCTGGCTATCCATACAGAAACAGATCTTAAATCTCTTGACTCTGGACAAATTGTTCAGCCATTGTCCTGAGAGATGTCTTCCTGTCTCATAGACCTTCCCTATAGTTCCACACCTCTTGGAAAACTCTTTCTTTCTGCCTGTGTCTGGGATTTCTGTATCAGAGACTAAAAGCCACACAAGTCTCCTTTCCCTTCCCAAAGTGGCAGGTTCTGCTTCCTTAGCTCAGGTGAGCATTGTCTGCAGCAACGACTACAGGGAAAAACTGAACTGGCTCTTGCTGTAAACCATAGGGATGCACTAACACTGCAGATCCAACAAAATCAGAAAATCTGAGATTTTTTTTCCCCTAACTGAGAAATTCAGGGAAGTCTTTGAGTAACAGGAGTGGTTTAACAGAAAACCCCAATTTAGTAAGAAGGTAGCCAAAACAGCTGTGTATGAATAAACTGAGTACTAGAATAATTCTAATCACCAGTGCTGATACTTGACAAGTTTATTTAGAATTTTACTTCAGTAATTATACTTTGCCCTTGTGAAAGATGTGAGACAAGACTTTTCCCAACAATGTGCTCAGTAAAGGTGTCATCAGCTTCACCAAGTGAGATCAGTAGTTCTGATTTCCATGATGCATCCACCTAGTGCAACCCCTCCTGTCAAGGACTGGCCAATAGCAGATGCCTCCTGGAAAACATAAAACAGATGACTGTATGATGATCCTTTTCCCAAAATGCTCTCATAACCCTCAGGAAATTGTGGTTGAGAGATTTCCTGTGCCAGAGGTATATTTCTGCATTTAATAGCTCTCCACGGGCTTGTCAGCATTGCCAGAGTTTACTCACTGACTCCCAAGAAGGCTTAGAATATATTCTCACATGGGTATTTTGAGACATAACCACTCAGTACACTCAATTGACTGTAATAATAAGTTAGCATCCTTCAGGGACTGTACTTTCTACTACCAACAAAACAAGACAAGGAAGGAAATATTGCCTGAATTTGATAACACCCATCATCCATGGGTACTTTGTGTCATTCTCAGCAGCAGGGATGGCAAGCAGGTTGTTATCTGTCTGTTTTCCCAAAAGGAAAACAGCCTGTCTTGTTCTGCTGTGGTGTCACCTGTCCCTGTCAGGGCTGTGACAAACCACACTGCAGGAGCACCAGGGTGTTTGGCCAAGCAAGGTGTTTCTTAGCTGGAGGCTCTGAGACAGATGCATGGCCAGCCTCACCCAGAGGAAAGCAATGCACATGTCCTGGCTTTGTCCTGGAGCCAGCGAGGGCTGGAATGAGGTGAGAGTAACTGAACATTACTCTGGGAGGGAGCACAGTAATCTCTCTGAATCAGTAGTTAACTAATTTAGTAACTGAGCAGGGGTGGAATTTTGAACAAATCATACATAAAGTTATTTTTTAAAGTGAACTGCAAGGTCTGGAAGAAAGTTGCATCTTCATGAGGCAGCACAAAATCAGCATTAGCAAATAAGTAATGACAATTAGGAAATGCAGGGGGTAAGTCATGCAAAAGTGAGTTCAAGAAAAATAAGGTATTGATGATTCTCTGCTGACATTTACCAGCACTTCAGTTTCTCTCTAACATCTGTTTATGAGTGAAACATCATTTCAAAGCCATTCATTCAGAGTAGATGAAATATTTAGCTATTATAGGACTTGTTTTTCTCACTCTTCAGTGATAGCTTTCATCCATTGAGATCTGCCCATCTATACTCTTTTTATTCATTAGTGAGAGATAGTTGAATTACTGCAAGGATATTCACTGAAGATATAACAAGATAATTTATTCGTGCTATATATTGACTTGACAGTTATTCAAAGAGTCAGACAAGCTTTCTCAGGGATAAGAGAAGCAGACTTTGTCCAGTCTTTTTCCTTTCAGAAAGCCACTCATGCCACCAAAGATGCAGATCCTCAGATAATCCTGGTCTTGCAGCTAAAGAGATGAAAGAGAGAAGATTCTTGGACAAAGACCAATACAACTATAGGGGGAACCCTGTAATTCACCCAGAGCAGCTTTCTTCTTCTTTGATTCCAAGTTAGCTCTGTTATTTTAGGAAGCTGGGGGTGTAAGTCTTTTTTCTCTGGTATTTTAATATAATTCTATGAAACTTCTTCAACAAAATTATGCCATATGCATCTGCTACAGAATTTTCATCCACTTAACTTTCTGTAATTCACATACTTTTTCTCATATTTGAATGATATGCAATACAGAGTTGTATTCATTATAACTTTCATAACAGTAATGAGCATGTTTTGAATGAAAGAGGGATTGCAAGCTTTTTTTAAAAAACAGATGTAGTCATATGCTTTAGGAAAAACTTGATTTCTTTAGTCCAACTCAAAATTAGAAACAAAAAACCAGAATATTTTATCTTTTTTTTTTTTTGAGCTTTTGGAGTTTCATTGGAACTGAAAATTCAGAGGGAAGCACAAAGAACAGGATGAACAGTTCAATAGCAATCTGCAATTTTAATTTTACTTGTGTCTAAATAAATATAAAACAATTTTAATTAGTTTTGATTGAAATGTGCCTCTATGAGAGTAATTTTTGCCTTGCAGAGAGGTCTATCCATGACTCTAGTCTTTGTTTAGCAAATATATCTTCCTTTTCATGCTTGTACTTTAGACTGTGCAAAAAAACCTCGAGGGCTGAGGGCTAACCATAAACACAACCAAAACATCTCCAGGTCAGCAGTTTGTCAGGATGGTGTTGGGACCATGGTCACAGACTCTGCTCTGTGGTG
Organism: Illadopsis cleaveri; assembly: GCA_013399915.1. Taxonomy (NCBI): domain Eukaryota; kingdom Metazoa; phylum Chordata; class Aves; order Passeriformes; family Timaliidae; genus Illadopsis; species Illadopsis cleaveri. The sequence goes on from VXBB01007088.1 coordinate 541,916, forward strand.
TGCAGAGTGGTGGCAGAGCTCTGGGAGAGATTTGGGTACATAGTGACAGCAACTCTCTGCCTGTCACAGGGACATCAAATCCAACTCTACTCCTTGCAGCCAGACCCAAGTGCCCTCCATCTGTTCTGCTTTCTCTGCATGGCAGCCCTGGCCCAGCCAGGATCTGGATCACCATCCTCAGGGCAGCAAGTTTCAGCTCTAGAGCCTGAGAAGCCTTGAGCTGATGATGCTGAATTGCTCTGCAGATCCTGTGTATGAATTGTACTTCTGACAAACATTTAGATGCTGTTATCTATTTTCATCAGGCTACCAGATGAAATATTTCTTCGTCCACTGAACAGCCTAAACAAGTGCATTTACCATCAATATCCCCACATGCAACTGCAAGTCACTTACCTGTTAATTGTGAAATACACACAGCAGGAACTGCACAGCTGCACACTCAGCTCCCTGGGCAAAGCCTCAAGGTCCTTATCCTGTGACACAAAGAGAGTGTCATACTCTTCCATGAGAACCCCAGCTAAGCAAATACCAATTTTCCAAGTAGCAAACACCACAATTACCAAGCCTACACTCCTCCCAGACAGCAGAAAAAAGCTCTGTTAGAAAAATTACATTGATTGCTTCACAGCCTGAAGTTGTAAGGAGCTATGGATTCAGCAATAATCTTGTAGCATTTTTCGCACTTGCCCTTTTCCCTTCATCCCCTCTCCCCCATATGTTGGCTTCTGCTCACTAATATCAAACCAAGGTTAGACAGATCCATTTTCAAGTAACAAAGAAAAACAGGAAACAAAAATCAAGATGAATGTAAAAGGAGCTACCAAGAAATTGCCCTCTCAAAAAAACCCTGCTTTTTTCCTTCGAAGATGCTTGTTTTAGTTGCTGCTCTTCTATGGCATGTGACACATTGATCATCAAATCCCCATATGAAAGACGAAAATGGGCAATAGTACTTTAGATGTTTGCCACTTTAGGGGCTTGGAGACTAATTTTCTTTCAAACTGCTCAGGAAAAGCTGATCTGATCAAATAGATAATTTTGGGGAACAAACAAATACACAAAAACATTAGTAAAGCTCTCTAGTTTGTACTATGACGTTTACAACACAACATGGGTAATGACCAGTGAGGACTAAAAAAAAATATTGGGGGTTGTTTGGTCTTTCACACAAAGATGCCTTCAGAAAGTTTATTCTGAAGTAATATAAGAAAAGTTCAGAGACTGTCCAATGTCCTTAGGATATATATATCTCTAAGAAACAAAATTTGCACCATGAAAACAAGATCTGAGGCATAGAGTTGTCTCTTAGATCCTTTTTATCTGATGCTTTTTAGTCTGAAGCTTTGGTCTTCTTACCAACAAGCTTTGCTTTCTGCTCATGCCTCTCTCTACAGCAGCCAAGGGTGTCTTGTAGGCTGTTACTGTAAGAGGGAATCTAACTCTCCAACTTTATCTTGGCATTTGAATATGAAAAGACAACTGTTGTCAGCTTTCCCAGGTCTTATTTTATCCCAGTAGAATGAAATTTACCCATTTGGAACTTCTCTTCAGGTTAAGCAGCTGACAATTGTTTCAACAGTTTAAAAAGTAGGAAAGACCTGGCTTATTAAATATTTGCAAATACTCCTGCTGGTTTTAATGATCCTTGAATCAAGATGTAATTGTGGCTAAAGATTAAAAGCCTGATCATATGTGGTTGGAAGCAGATGAAATTTCTTGCAGTGCAGAGCGAAGATTCTGCATTTCAACTTTTGAAAAGATGTTCAAACACGAACACTTCAAATGAGAAGACACTTTTAAAAATGTAGTGGCTAAGGAAGAAAAATATCTGCTGTCAGTCAACATTGCTCTGTGGAAAAGAGGTCTTGTAACACAAAACCTAATTTGTTCTTTGACAAGATTGCACAACTGGATGATAAACCTACCTCTCAAGATGTAATTTTCTTAAAATGAGGTATTGGTACAGCTGATCCTGTCTGGGGGTGTGGGAAAGAATTGATCATCCCTTTACTTCCCCCAGTTGTACTTTTTGTTAATCCATGATGTTAGTCTTTTTTCAAGTGTTTGAAATTGAATTGTCTCTATTTGATTAAACATCAGAACCTATGAAGAATACAATGTGTGGCTAAAAAGTGACTGAAAAATCCTAAAAGAAGTCTATCAAGGGGAAATCATTAGCAAAAATGGATGATTCCTTGGCAGATTGGGAGTGATTCTGCCTGAGGGTTAAGCTGTTGCCTATGTTTCATCAAAGAGTATCAGGGAAGTAAAAAGTCATTTTTAAGTATGGACAAAACCTGGTATTCTCTTAGGTAAAGATAAGGGCAAGACTCTCATGCACAGGGGTCTAACATCATTTAGTTATCATCTGACCTATTCAAGTCACATCAAAAAACTTTTTCTGCAAAATGGTATGTTATGATATCTTGGAAAACAGGGATCCCAAAGAAGGATTTAGGAGTTTATTCAGGAAACAAATTAGTGAAACTGCTCAATAGTATGGGAAGTCTCCTTAAGAATTTTACAAATGCCTTTTGAGCAATGTAAATTATAGCTGAAGGTGATGTAGAGAGAAGTAAAAAACCCTTCACTTCTTGAAATCCAGTTCTCACTTTCTATCATCCTTGGCTAGCCTGAACAGCACAATAAACAGCAGAAAGCAATGAACGAATTTAGGACATTAAAGCTCTATTTTCGCAGTATGGTGAGTTAAATCCTACAATCCAATTTCCACAAAAAGCAGATGCAAAGGACCTCCAAATTACAGCTATCCTGACCTGTAGATCCAGATCACATAGAAAAACACATTACAGTGATATAACCTTGATTCTCAGAAGCGACTGGAAAGTCTTGCCTAGAGGGACTGTCTCAGAGCAGTATTTTCTGTAGTATAGAAAACAGTGTGCAGTGCAAGTCTGCTTAATCTGGAAAAGTTATCAAACCAGGGATACTCTAGTGGTAGATAAGTAAAAACATTTGCTTAAGTGATGGAGGTCACTAATCACCTAATTAACTGTGTAGAGCCATGGTGTCCTCTTTACCTCTTGAGAACTTCAGGTCAAATTATGAACCTGATAGTAATTTCTTGGGCAGTGTTATAACCTCTGGCATGCCTCTGAGTATGAGGACTTGGCTAGAACACCCTTGTGTCTGTAGAAATATGGAACTCATAGAATTCTTCTGAGTATCAGTTCCCAGCATGGACTCTCTCATATTTCACAATGTGACCCATTCAGGGCAGGAGGATCAGGGCAGGTGAGCTCAGAGCACACCCCCCCACAGTGAATGATAGTGGTTTCCAGTTGTCAGCTCATGAAGAATTTGATATTCCTGTAAATTGCTGAGAGTTATGCAAAGCACTTGGATGCACATGCAGCTGTAGAGATGGATGTAAAATGTTGGGGCTTTTTTAGCTATCATCAAAAAAATTCAAAATTTTGCAAAGTTAAGAAAATTTAAGTTTGGATTTAAGTGAGGGAAAAGTGAATACCTTTTTCTCCCCCTTGTAAAAGAAAAGTAACTAAATTTAAGATAAAGAAACCAAACACCCCCCACAAAAAGTTCCTGTTTATCAGTTCTGGATTTGTTTTTAAAGGAAAAGAAGTAATAACTATCTCCTGAAATTAGGGAAACAATGGACAGATTTTTCAACCATCAGAAGAAAATAGCAATAAAGGCAAACAAAAGTAAGAGTAGGGTTTTTTTACTCTCCATCTGTACTTACGAATGTCCAAGGGAAGGCATGCATACATAGTTTTCACGCAAGCAATGTGTTCATATTCAAGACAGCTCTACTCAGGGCCTGCATGGATATTCCTGTGAAGTTCCAGAGGATTTAGGATGTGTTCAGGAGATACTATTCTTCACCCATAAAAATTCAGGTGCTATCACTCCTGTGCTTGAGAGCAGTGCAGCCTTTTAGTAACAATGTTAAACACAATATAGACAGGTACTTTGCTTCTGCAACGAGACAGAGCTTTATTTCACCTGGAAGCTTTTGGCTGATGGCTACACTCACTGGCGCTTAATCATCCTTTCACCCCTGTGAGATGTTACAGCAGGCAGAAGTGTTCAGATAAAAGCTATCTCAAGCAAAGTTTGCATGTATTTGGCATCATCCAATGGCCTTAAATATTTGTGAGGTTTTTTTCATTTCATCTGCAAATGGCATGGCAAGATGAATCCAGCTCTGTTCCTTCCTTTAATGGGAATGGTATTTCACCTTGTTGTGGTACCTCCTCTCATGTTGCCTCACGTATGCTGAGAAATCCAACACATTCCACAGCAGTTCTGTAATTTGTCTCCTGCAAATGTCATCTAGAAATGGTGGGATCAGTCGTGCTTAAAATGAAAAGCACGCTCAACAGCATGGAAAGAGATAGAAGATAAAATTTCTTTTTTATGGCTTGACCCTAAAAAATCCTGACCTCCTGCATCTGTCCATTTTTGACTGAAAAATAAGTGGCCAGTTGGGATAAAGCCCAAAGCTCTGAATGAACAAGTGTATTGGCAGGAACATCCATGGAAACTAGTTTATTTAAGAAAGTATTAAAAAAAAAGAAACAATTGTCAGGAGGGAATCTTAAATATCTTTTCCTCATAATCTGGATTTTATTCAATCAAATAATGATTCGATACATACTGTATAACTTAGTACCTGTCAGAGCAATGAAATTTTCTTTCCACAATACTCTAACAGTTGTTATAAAGGGAAATTATTTACATGGATAAATCTGAGAAATCAGCAAATATCTTAAGGATGTAAAAAAAAAAAAAAAAAAAAAAAAAAAAAAGCTATGAAAAGCACAAATACTTTAGTCATTATTAGAGGTTATTCAGCCTCCAAAGATGTACTTGTTCTTACTGCTCTGGATGATGGTACAAATGTTACTTCTGGCAAATTAATTTGTTCCTTAGTCTTCATTTGGTAGTGTTGGAAGGTACCTGTGATCTTGCAGGTCTGCAGGGAGCTTTTATTGTCGCAGTCACAAAATTTGATCTTCATTGGGTAGGAGAATTAATTCCTGAATTTAGAAACTGCACAGTTTGGGAGGACTCAAACATAACTGTTGTGGCTATAACATGGACATCCAGATTTGTTATTAACATTCAACTCAAATATTCATTGAAAAATGTCCCGTTTGGGTTTAGCAAAGGAATGAAGCTTGAGGTATACCAAACAAGCTTCTTAACATGTTTGCCACATTTTCCCATCAGTAATCCTCATATGGCTGAACAGAAGGCAGGAAAATTGGCTCAACCAGGACAAAGACACAACAGGCTGATTTATGTCTTGAAAGTGAGGGAAAAACCCAGTTCACACACACTGTTGCAGAGCTCTTTTGGATATCAGCACTGCCATACACAGCAGCCAGCTGTGCAGGAGGAATTTTCTTCAAACCTACACTCTCTCTGAGCCCCACATATTTTAGGGCCCTGTCAAGAGAGTCCTTGTGTTAACAGCTCTGATTTTTCATTCAGGTAGAGAGAGGGGGATAAAATAGCCTGGGTGGGATGCTCCCACTTTTGACAAACCTGACATGTCTTCTGATCAGAGAAGGGAGCCCTGACAAAAACTCATGGCTCCAAAATGAGTCTGGCAGTGATTTGTGATGAATTAGGGCAAAACTGAGGACGGTCATCACTTGGTCTCCTGGGTGAGTAGCCACTTGATTCTTCAGCTAACTCTGTCTTGGCATCTGGGCTGCTCATCCTGAAGAGCATTGTCCCAAATGAAGGCCTGAGAGTAAACGAAATTCTGAAAAATTAAAAGGTGTGGAAATAGTTCTTTATGCCTCACAGACCTCTTGTTCTTTGTTCTTCTGTTATACCCACTGGCTCTGACCCTGTTTTGCCTTCCTGTGATGGATGGAAAGAATTGGCAGCTTTTATCTCCAGCTCCTCTCTTTTGCATGAAAGCCATGCTGGGGCTGTCTAAAAGCCCTGACTTCATTTTGTTCATTTTTCCAGTCTTTTCACATATTGTCTGCAGATTCTGCATGCACAGAGATGTGGCATCCTCTGCAAGGGGATCACTGAATTGTTCCACACCTGCCAACTTACCTCCAATTTTCACCTTCTCCTCCCATGTGTCCTTAGTGGGCCATAACCAACAAATGGTAGTGCTCACCTTGCTGTGACTGCAGCCATGGTTCAAGCTGTGCTGGGTGGTGGGGTACAGCAAAGTCTGCTTTAATTAACAAAGACAAACAAGGAGTATGTGCAGTGAGAAGATGTGCAAGACCAAGTTAGATCCAAGAAAACAACTGATTTTTTTTTTTGCCAAAAACCTTATGGGAACTGCCAAGAACTGTGGATCATTGAAACTTAACTGCCTTTCTCTCTCCCTGTGATGAACATTGGCTTTGACCTGCTTTTTTTTCAATGTAAACATAATTCTATGTGTGTATGATTAAAATGCACAACAGAAGGAATTGCTTCACTGCCCATTGTCCCTTGCTGGGGAGGAACAAATTGAACAATCCAATGGCATATGTTAGTCACACTGCTCCACGCACTGCTGGAATGTTTTCAGACACTCAGGTGCCTTCAATTAGTATCTCTGTAGAAATGATTTTTTTGGACAGAACTGTGACATCTAAAATTAAGTATGAATTACATCAAGCCAAGCAAATGTGACAGCCATTAGAATAAGCATGTACCAACCTTCCACAAATGTATGTGTTTTGTGGAATGCTTTCATCTAGCTAAACTGCCGATGATGGGCTGAGGTAAGCTTTGATTTTTGATAGCAGTGCTATCCATATTATCTGAGTGCCATAATTTTGAAGTGGCTTTTTTAGAGATAATGCACACCCTCCTTTCACACAAATGGCCCATGTAATACTCTTAAGTGGTCTTGCTGAAATTGGGCTGAGTGCTGACAGCTGACAAGATGGAATAGAAGTGTCTGAGACTGGTCAAAATCTGAAAGCAATTCTGTGAGGAAAAAAAGATTCCAATTTCAAAGTTCTTTCCTTTTTGAAGGATTTGTACCTATTTTACTTAAAACATTAACTTTCCATTCTTCTTGATTTCATGAATGCTTTACATAATGGTTAAAGAGCATTCTCCAAAAATGCCAATAGTATCAAATTTTAAGATTTCTTTTATTTCTGTCTTGTCAGATGTCATTTCTACATTCTGACTGGAAAAAAAAAAAAAACAAACAGAAAAAGGAAAAAATCCATCCTTTCTCTTCAAAACTCTCCAATCAGCATTATGACATCTTGAAAATCACTCATCCGTTTCAGAGGAATTAGGACCAGGACCAGCATTTTTGCACTTGATTTCCTCAATGTGTCAGTTAAACACTTGTTATCCTTACTGAAACCAGAAGGTGGCAAGCACTCTTAAAGGATGAGCTGGATCGAAACAAGACAGGCTCCCTTCCCAGAAAACCTCAGCCACCATTGTCTTCAACTCAGCCATGAGTTTCCCAGCCAAAAATTTGTGGTTTACAGCATGCAGTAAATCACAGCAGGACTGGACTAAAAAGGAAAGTGAGGAAGAGATATAAACATGTCTTCTATTTTAATTTAAGCAAAGAACTCTGAGACTAAAGTAGAAAATAATTGCCTAGAAAATAAAGCTGACCAGAAAAAAAGAAATTTCCACCCCATAGCAGTCCTGGCCAAGTAAGGGCCTCAGAGAGGTTGGGTCGGCTGCCAAGTGTGGCCAAAGAGGAGCCACAGAGCACCTGGGCTAAACCTGCCACACAGCCTGTACACAAATGTAAATTAATGTTACAAAATATTAAATAATGCTTTGCATGGACTTTCCCAGAAAGAAACTAACCCCAAACCTTATTTAATGATTTTCACTGTTTTTCAGCAAAAGCTTCATGCTTTGTCTGCTAATCTGTCGGGCTGAGAAAATGGAGCAATTTGTGTTTGAAAACAATAGTGGAAAGCTAATGTGTTCTTGGGTGCTGAGTTGGAGGCGTTGGTAAGAAATTGCCTCCCCTGCATGTTCTTTTCAAGCATTTTAGTTAAATTTCAGTCTGTAACTTAGCTGGGGGAAGAGGTCATCCAGGGCATACTAGAGAGGAGTGTCTGAATGGTGAATTAGTACACCTAGATAAGTCTTTTACACAAGGAAACCAATATACTCTCCATTTCAGTATTGCTTACGTCATTACTTAATTTTAGCACTTGGCCTAAAGACTTCATGTGAGTCGGATTATTTTCCTGACAGCCTTTTTTTAAAAAAACATAATATTTTATGAACTGGCTGATAAGAAAGCTTTTGAATAAAGGATGTAATTTCTGGGCTTTTTCCTCAAATCCTGAGGGCCTCAAAGCATGAGGAAGCAACAAAGCCTCAAGATGCCCATGAGAGCTGACAGGAGCTGATGACTTGAAAGCAGTGACGATACAATCCTCTCTGACATTAATCCTGAGCTGGGAGCAAGAGACAGCTCCTGACAATGTTCCTGTCTTTAATTATACATTGCCACAGCACAGGTGGCTGCAGTGCTGAGGAATCAAATCCATCCATACCAGCCTATGGCAGGTACTTGGTGTAAAGGTGATCTCTGCCCCTTCCACTTCCCCATGAGCTAAAAAACGGTGCCAGAGAGCAGGGAAGATAACACCACTATCCTCATGGTAATTCCTCTATCCTAAGCTTTCCCTTTCTCTTGACCACATTAAATACTGAGGGAAAGGAGTTTTTTGGGCTTTTTCAAAGGTAGAACAATAAAGATACAAATTCCATCCAGCGGATTAAATGGATTCGAGAAAGGATGTTGATCCTTATGCATTCAAGCTGTACTCAGAATTCACACAGAACCATATGTGGTATTTGCCATGTCTAGAGAAGGTCTATCTTGTACCTCTAACACCAAACATGTCCAGGAATAAATGCTGCTCCATCTCATCTGCATATTTCACATGAAGTGCCCCACTGCAAGTGGCTGCATAGCCCTGGGCACCTTTGCTCACAGCTCTGCCATGGAGACTGGCTTTGCCCTGGAGCAGAATAATGACAGGGTATTTCACTCCTCATCCTCAGTTGCCTTGCCCCAAGCTGCAAGCCCAGTGCTGTTTGCATTTGAGACCCCCAGCTTCACAGAGAAAACCCTTGTGTTTACTGAGCCACTCAGACAAGTCCATGGACCTGCCGCTCCCTGCAAAATTCACACTGACCTACTGAACTGGTAACAAATCCACTGGCAACAGAAGGAATCGGGTGGGATAACAACTGAGATAATGCCAAGGCATAAAGAGCAGTCACAGAGCAAAGCTGATGCACAGAGAAGTTTGAGGCAAATAGGTTTTAATTAGAGTAACAATCAGCTCTTTGAATATTTGCTGAATACTAAGCCAGATACAACAAGGCATTTCCTTGCCAACAATTGCATACATTAAAGATTGCACAGAATGAAGAAAGATCCTGAGGAAATCCTAAGCAGAAGAGAGACCTAAATCAGAGTTTAATAGGTCAACTGTATCTCTTACCCTTCTTACAAGTATCCAGGGCAGAAGAATCTTATTGTCCAGTCACTGTAGTTTCTGTTCACTTCTGCCAGCTCATGTTGTTATTCCATTTTTAATAGGGGTCACTGCAAAATAGCACACCTGAGTAAGTGCTGCCTTCTGACCTGGACTAAAGGACCAGAACAGACAAGAAACAGCAAGGAGCTTTATTTAAATTAGACCTGTAAGTGACAGGTCCTGCAAACATGAGGATGAAGCTGAAAAGTGAAATCTGCAATGGTTTTTTGATGGCTTTAGGGAAGGATATGCTACTTTTCTCTTCTGGCAGTGATAACCGTTGTGCTCCTTCACACCTACAAGAATGGACTAATGCTCAGTTCCTGGTGCCTTTATTTTGGAAGCATGTGTTACACAGCTCAGCACTCTGTGGGTACCAGACAAAGCAACCCCTGGCCAAGAAAAGGACTGTAACTTTTCCTTTGGAGGGGATGGTAAGGCACTGACAATGCACTGGAGAGTTTGTCCATGTTATGGGGAACTTGCTGTCTAGAAGATCAAAACAGAGCTGTACATCCAATACCAGATTTGGGTGACCTAGGGAAACCCTCTCAGATGAATAGAAATTTTGCCTAAAAATGGATTTCCAGAGCAACCGAAGGTGCTTGACTGAATGTGTCATATAGCACATTTTGGGGGTGAGGAAGAGGCAGGAAAGAACTGGCAGAGACATGATTACATCTTATGTCAGCTTTCTCAAACTGGAACTTTTCTGGTTTATTTCTTTGCCATCCAAATGGTAATTTTACCCTATGAAAAATTAAGCTAGATTTTGATGTTAAAATAACTGTTAAAAGTGTGAAAAGATAATAAGTTCACCCAGATTAAAAATGTATATATGCACTTTTCTCCTCCTTTGCTCCATTTCTCTAAATTTTTCCAGATCAGCACAAACAAAATTCCTCCCCACACACTGCAGTTCATTCTTTGCAAGAGCTCTACTTATTTAGCCCAATGTTTATGTTTAAAGATACATCTGACTCTTTTTCCAACTGTTAGTATTGTGTAATCTTCATACCTTCAGGCATCTTGCACCTTCATTTTGTGAAAGAATAAAGAGATATCTGTTGTTAGTTTATGAAGTCAAAACCAGTCTATCTAGACCTCTCTGAAAGCTGACTATGTTCTATCCTGGACCATTGTGTTCTATTGAAAGCTATAAACTTTGTTTTGATATTTTCAAGTAAGAGATTGCAAAGTAAAAGAAAGGGGAGAGAAATATAAACTTTAATGTGCATAAAAATGTGACAGGGAAGGAACAAAAGGGAAATTCACACCCTTCATATTCAGAGGCCTCTCCTCCTCTGGGAGTTTGGCTGAAACTGCCCCTGTGACTTCCTTGGCAGCTGTTCAGTGGATCACAGCTGAAGATGCTCTTGTGATCCTGCGGGAATCAAACCTGCCAAGTTTCTCATGGCTCTGCGTGATCCATTCTCATCTTTATTTAATGCTCTTTTCCCACATCTGTGGCTTGGTGCAGCTCTCCTCTGTAATTGTCATTAAGATCTGCAGGCGAGGAGCGTTGCGTAGTCAGGAGAAGAGCAAACCTCTCCACCTCCCTGTCACCCTGGTGAGATGTAAGATTTGGGCAGGAAAGAAGCCCCAGGCAGACAGAAGTGGCCTGAGATTCTGCTGAGAAGGGAAGGACTGTGGCAGAGGAGGCAGCTGCTTCTGATTTCTAGTTCTTCCCCAAGAGAAGGCACAATTCAACCAAGGCACTGAGAAGTCAATGAGAACTATTGAGTTTCTGAATCCCAATGAAATCCTGAGATACAAGACAGCAACCTGTCTTTCAGGGAGTTTTAGATCAAAGGTGCCCAAAGCCATGGTCTCTCCAGATTCTGGGCCCAGGCTTTCCCCTCACCAGCCCATCTCTCTTTGGAAAACTTGTGCAGTGTCTCATTGTAATACAAGCTTACCACTGGAATTTGTGTTCAGGCAGAATCAATATTGCATTGAGTTCTCATTAACTTTTGGGTGAAATGTGCATGCTTCTGGCTCCAGTAAGAAAATGGCTGTTATTTCCCCATTCTACAGATGTCCCTATTTGTCACTACATTCTCAAACATGACCCTGGAAGTTGGACTTCATTACAGCAAAAATCCCCAGTCCAGGGAGAAATGAACTAAAAAAAAAAAAGGATTTATTTCCTTTTTCAATAGCAAACAAGCAAACAACAACAAAATACATCTTGGCAACATAATTGAAAGAAACCCATCACTTTTAATGAAAGTTAAAAAGATTGTGTTCTAAGCAAGTTAATTTTATCACTATATTATTGTTGTCTGACAGATGAATTTCATTTGTAGTCAGTGGGGAGGTAACCCACACTTAGAAGCCCATTGCAAAGCTTTTCATTGATTTTTAATGGGCTTTGAGTTGGATCTTTGGCCAATTTTGACTTTATGCCTCTATAGTGCTGAGCTATGAAAGAAACACAGGAGTTAGTCTAATGCTTGGTGCATTTTTTTCAGAAGAAAAATGATTTGCAGTGGGGGGTATTAATACCACAAAGAGAATTAATTCCCCTCCTGACAAGTCCAAAATGCAATTTTAATAATACAAGGTGTAATAATGACTTGATGAAATGAGATTTTATAGGAAAAAAGTGGTTTTTCTTTTTGCTTAGAACACTATTTTAATACTCTCATTTACAAAAGGTCATTTTTGCACTTTTTTTCTCTCCTTAAAAATCATTATAAAGTCTTTGACAGAATTGTTAAGAGTAGAACCTACTAAGGTAAGTGCTGCTTTCCACTTTTAAAGTAGCATTCCCTCCACTGGTGTTACATAAAAGTGATGATGTTACTTTCAAAACAAAGCATTTTGTCCATCAATTTCTGATGATTTTTCAGCCCTTTACTTCTTAGGGAATTGTTCTACAATTAAAAAATGTAGAAAAAAATTCACTTATTCATTTTTTCCTTGGGGAAAAAAAGGCCCTGTTTTCTAAAGAAAAGGTTGGAATGGAGATCTTTTTTTCTCAAATCGTTTCTGGGAAATTTTTTCTTCTCTGCTGTGTATTAGATGCCAACTTTTTCCTCTTCTTCCCAAGGTGTTGAATCAAACATCTTCCCAGCTGAATGATGTGTTTGTAGGCAATGTGTTTGCTGGCTGTCATTTTTCATAGTCCACATGATGGCTGTAATCTAGGGTGTAGTTTTGAGTCAGGCAGCTCCATCTGCACCTTCCTGGACATGTTTTCAGTTCTTCATTTCCTCAGCAAGACCTGAGATGTTTTCAGAGTAAATCAGTGCTGTTTAATCTACAGGATTTTACACATTATTGGCTTTGAGTCATAGCTGGAACTTGTACATCCAGAGACCACCTCCTATGAAAGTATATAAAGTAGGAATGAACACCAGAGGGAGAATTATCCATACACTGAGATGGGATTTGCAGAAGAGCTGCCCTCAGATATCCAAAACAGTAAAAGTGCATTTTAAAGTCCGTTGTGGGTTTCTTTCAGGCATGGGAATTTTTCTGACCATCTTTCCTTTTCATGGCAAATATAAAAAGCAGAAAGTTTACTCTTTGTGTTCATGTGGTTGTTGAAAGTGTAAAAAAGGAAAATTCTGCAGTACTTGTAACAATGGGCAATGGCTCATAGAACTGAACCTCTGGTGTAAACACCTCAGAATTTTAGGCTCCAGCCTCAAAAGCATCTGTTTGACTCTTTGCATGTTCAGAAAAAGTAATATCAAATGTCATACAGCTTAAATGTTCACTGACTGTAAGATGCACTAGCTCAATAAGGTTTAAAATTCTCTGTGCTGCTATAAAAAGTTTTGTCTTATTGTTTCTATTCTAACTTTCTCTTCCACCTCTATCCTGCTCTGGCAGGTTGCTCAGTGGGGCTCACTCCCTGTCCCAGAAGTGGCTGAAACTCAGCAACAGATATTTAAGTGCAAAACAGCTACAAGGGATATCTTCTAACTGGAATTTCAAATCCTTCCATTCCACACTTTGGGCTGATTTTTTTATCATATGCTGAAGAGAGTCAGAGTTGAATCCACTTCTTGTTCCAAGGTGTTAGCTCAAAGACAGAGTGTCTGCTTTCTTGTGCTGGATCTGCTGGAAGAGAAGTGAATAGGTACTTCAGGAGGGTGAGAAACTCAAAGACAGACTAGTCTGTAGAATGACAGGCAACAAAACACCCTGGAGGTGTTAAGAGACATCTGAATCTGGTGATGTGTGATGTGGTTTAGGGGTTACAGTGGCAGTACTAGGTGGACAGTTGGACTTAATGATTTCAAAAGACCTCTTCCAAGCTTGATGATTCTCTGATTCTATGGAGAGGTGTAATGGAGTAGTCCATTTAAAGAAATTTTGTTCAGCTTCTGATGGGGCCAGGAAGGCTTCTGCAGGCTCTGTGAGACAAGGACCTGGGAGGACCTCAACCCATGTCAGCTTCCATAGCCTGTGGTCTCTGGAGAACCAGACAAATCACCAGTGTTGACTGAGAGCCACCAGGCTGTGTGTCTTGCACAAGCTGTGAGCAGAGTTCTTCCCGTGGCTAAAATCATCTTACCCTCAATTCCCATGGGATCACAATGCTGCCTATGGTTTAGTCCCCCCAACAAGGCAGCCACAGTAGCTCTGAAGCAGTCAGATAGCAGAAGAGAGTCAGAGTGAACTGTGCATTAGTTCCTCTAGAACATATTCATATTCTTATTCATCTTGCTCATAAGATGTGGCTAATTGTTCACATGGGAGCGAAGAAAATGTGTTAGTTTATAACATCAGGTGTTCTGGGTGTGTTCCATATTCAATACTTTTTATGTCTGAACTCATCCTCACTTGGCTAATTTCACAGGATTTCAATGCTTTTATGGTGGTGTAGTGTAGTTTGACATAAAAAAGGATTATATCAGTTTGGTGCATAGTCTGGAAATGGATGTGGGGAAGGAGGTGCTGCAGGATAGAAGTCTATTAAATCTTGTGTGGCATATGAAAGGTTTGCCTCCAGCAAAACACAGACTATGAGGCGTTTATAGTTTTTTAACAGGAAGTTGGTTTAAAACAAAGCAAAAAATATCACACAATGCAGAGTTATGGATCCTGTGCTGCAGGATAAGTTTTAGCAAGTGTTAAAATTTTATGACTTCAGACTGGAGAAAAGCATAGAAGAAACATCTCTCTGAGGCTGTGGTCATTCCCTCCCACCCCACAAACATGCATTTAAAACTTCTGAAAGTTGGAAAAGCAGCCTTCCCAAAGTTGTGGGAATACACAATTGCCTTTCTATCATACTCTTCCACAAAACCAGGTTCCTGGCTAGAAGAAAGTTGCCCTTACTTTGCAGGACTTTATGTTCTATATTTATCCAGCACTGCAAGCTTGAAATTTTTAGAGAAGTTTACTTCTATAAATCAAGTTGTAAAACTAGGCTGTCGGCAAACATGTGACGTTCATTGTTAGTTGTGAGGCTAATGTGCCAAAATCCAATAGCTCTCTGTCCAATGCAAAGCATTATTTTCAGATAACAAATGTGATATCAGTAATTTTGATAGCCTTTTAATGTGTTTTCTTTTAGACAATGCTAAGTGGAGAATTGCTTAATGATCCAAATTGCAACAAATTTTAACTAACAAAAATGATCTTATAATGCTTCTTAATTTAATTGATGCCTTATCACTTTCCAGGACCACGCCACACAGGCAGAGAAAGAAAGACACCATATTTCTTTACCCTTTCAACCCAAGGCAAATGAGAGCAGTACTTGAAAATCTATGCTCTTTCTTGTTCCTTCCAGTAACTGCTTCATTATGGGCACACATTGCCTTTTGTTCACTGGAGCTTCTTGGAAAGTCTCTTGCCCCATTATTTTAAAGTCCCCAGAAGGAAGACTAACTTGACTTTCTATACATTACAGTCCTTCCCCCTCCTTAGCCTTGAATCAAATAGAGGAACTAATGAGTTTACCCTATGCTGCAGTATTCTGAAAGAAAATATGTAGTTGACCAAAACCCTGATAAAAAAGTGCACTGCAAAGTATGAAACTGGCTGTGATGCCCCAAGTAGTCTGCCTTCAAAATGGAGCTTATATTTCACTTAGACACCTAGAAGTAAGGTGATTCTCTGGCCAGCTGTCTGCAGGTTGGATATCTAGCCTAGTTTTGTCCCTGACTACCTCTATTGTCCACAGAAACAGAAACCTCTGAAAAGTTTGAAATTGTCCTCTGGAAGTATTTCCATTTGATTATGACATATATGACATACCTGTGTAGTATCTTGCCCACCATCCCACGCTGGAGTAGATGCCCAGGTTGTAGATAACCAGCAAAAAATAAGTACCAAAGGGAGCATTTAGAGATAAAGCACTCTAAGGATAACCAGTGAAAAATCACTGTTTGTCTTTGAGAGACTTTACCTTTGTCAGCCACTGTCACTTGGCACTTCACTGTGGTGGTGTTTGACAACCATGGGAGCACAGGGCTGATCAGGAAGGGATTTCTGTCCCCAGTAAATATTAGCAAGATCTCTGCTGTGCTGAGCAGCACAGGGCCAGTGGCACAAACACACAGCTCTGGTTCAGACCACAGCAAAGCAGTGGAACACAGAGATATCAGCACAGCCACTGCATGCTGTATTACCTAAGGTAGAATCAGTGAGGGATGAAGCAGCAATTGTTGAACTCAACAATTCCTAAGGGTACTTAATCCATATATTTATGAAAGGCACTTAAACTCTTAAATTCAGCCTTTTACTATGTTTTGAAAACTCTCCCTTTCTAGATTGTAAAGTCACTGTTGCATAAACGTTATTTGATGCCTGTTATCCACAACTGTTTGAATATTTAGATGCCTGATGTCCAGCCCTGTGAGACTGAGTACCCATGTGACCTGCTTCCAATAATAATGTAATCAAATGAATTTTTAACCCTGTTTGTGATCTCAAGACTTGATAGGGTAGCCTCAGCCCAAACAAGGAATGAGCTGCTTGTTCACAAGGTACTTTTCCTTTTGCTGCATACACTTGGAAAATCCTGTGTCACTCAAAATTACCAATCCCTGTGGAAAAGCTCTCCACAGGCATTCACTAACTAGCCTTTCCCTGCACATGGGAATGATTCCAGCTATGCTTTATGAGCAGTAGTTTTTCATCCTTGATCTGAGTTGTCCAAGGGGATTTCTGCTTTCATAATCTTCCCCCTGCTCTGTGTTTTTGTGGTAGAAGGTGAGGCAAGGAGGGAACAACGACTGTAGAGTAACAGGTGGAGAGGCAACTAAACCTCTGGTAGCCATTGTACACAGGGAGAAGATGCAACTCTTTATGTTCAGGAAAAGATAACAAATTTCATTACATGCTTTCTCTAGTAGTGTTTGCATTTTGGGACAGATCTTTCTCTACTGCAACCCAGTACTTGACCAGTTTTAAACACAGACAATTGTGATCTAAAAAGAGTGGGATTTGCTTCTCTTCTTCACCACTTTCCTAAAGGCAAATTGTTCCCCTTTTCAGAATCAAACCTTAAGAAAGAGCCTGGGAAAATGAACCTGGGAAAACAAAAACAGAGCAGGAGGCTAGAAAGATATAAAACCATCGTAAAAAGTCATTTCTAGTTAGGAAAAAGTGACTTACAAGACCAATTTGAGAATATATCTGTCACAAGCCAGATAAGAGGAGCCAAGAATCTTAAATCAGTCCCTCCCTCCTTCCTTTGGCTGTTAGCAAAGGAAAAGAAACTTTGTGCCCAGCAGGGAGAATGCGATGCTGAGCTGATCAAATGTGAGTGCAAAGGGGGCAGCAGATGACAAGGACAGGGTTGGCAGGATGTCACCAGATGGTTTGATTAGCAATGGGATGGTTCAAAAGCTCCCCATCCTACCAGGGACTTGGCACAGGAGCTGGCATGTGATTCAGTCCTCCAGTTGTTGTTCACAGCACTACTGTTTGGGAAATGGTTCTGCTTCTCTGAAAACAGGAAGGGAATTAACAAAAACAAGGATGAGAAGGAAAGGCTATAAGGCTTTGTCTATGTAGTGATTTGAAAGCAAACCGAGTGAGAGGCTCAAATAATTAAATTACAATTAATACAAATTTAATACAAATAATTAAATACAATTTAATAAGAAGAAAGGAAAAAAAAAGTAAATAAAATAAGATAAATCCAATAATACAAAAACAAAACCCCCACCCACTGACAGANACCCAGGACAGTCTATAAATGTTAGACTCTGGTCCTTCCTTCTTGTAATACCATACAAACTTCAGATGAAATGAGATATTTGAGATGGGATAAAAATTGGATAGTTTGAAATGAAATCTAACAAGAGTAATATGAGGGAGCATTGATGAGTACTTTCTTTCCACTACCATCAATATCCACCTTATTGCTTTTCTCCATGTGTCATTTTAGATCAAACAGCCACAGAAATTTAAAAAAAAAAGAAAATGTGGTTTTTTTAAGGTGTTGGGCTGGGGTTTTTTTTCTGTGGAAGAAATGTTAATGAAAGCAACAGCACTCTCGGTGCTGTTCTGATCTTCTGATGCACATCTTTTGATGCACCAAATTTGCATCTCTGCCCTAGTAGAGTTAAGAAAAAAAAAAGCTGATTTTAGCCAAGTGTATACCGGGATGTGGAGAAAGTCCCAAACACCAAACCTACCTAGAGAACTTGAATTACAAAATAACCACCTAGATACCTCAGGAACAAGATATACATGGATCTTATTTTTTATATTTAGTACAACACATAATCAGCTGACATGAATTTGGATATCTCAGTTAAAGTCAACAGACTAGAACAAGTTTTTATCTCATGATGCCTAATCTAGAGTGTACACGAGACATATATAACAATCCTATAGGTATATGGAAAATACTGTGATACAGCCAGAAGTCTATAGTGGGATTCCCTACACCTGGATACTTCCATCCAAACTCTGCATGTAACTATGATCCTGTCAGTTCTCCAGCATGTTCAGATGGATAGAGTATTTCTCTCTAACATGTCAGTTTTCTGACTAACCTGTCATAACAATCTATGATACCATTCTCTGACAGCTTACCACTGTTCCACATAAAATATGAGGGCTTTCCTTCAATCACAAGCTGGATTCATATTTCATAATGAGTGTGTGTGGGAGGTGCATGTAAGTATAGATAGAAGTGTACATGTGTGTACGTAGACAGACACATACACAAATCCAAAAGTATCTGCCTGTGAATAGTCAGAATTACAAATAGAAAAAAATTAAGCATTGCCAAGTTGCATATTTCTCCTAAGCTGAGCATCCATTGTTTTCTAACTTTGTGGAGGACTTCTTTGTAGTCCATGACTGCATAAGTCTGTGCACCACCAGTGGAGTAACAACATATTGCTGAGAAAGTAACTCCTTCCCTGAAGAAACTTTGCACTTGTTTTAGAAAGAACTGTCTCCAGTTTCAGTCACGGTCGCTAATTAACTTTGTGATTTTCAAATTACTCATTCCTTTCAGTAAAACAGGCTAAAGAACATAACATCAAATCCCCAAATAGGTACAGTTTCTTGCTCCAAGTCCCTCTGGAAAGTCTGGAAACACAAGAAGTATTCAAAATATTGTCATCTTTTCATAGAAATGAGGGTTCTCTGTTCTGCACCACACACTCAGACCTGTCAAGTGATTGCTGGATTTTCCTGATGATCTAATTAATTTCTATCATATTTGCATGGTTTAAATTCACAAGACCATGACCTTAGCCTGCAGATACCTACTGGCAATGATGCCAGTTCTCAGCTGTTTCCACTAGAAACAGTTTCCATCTAGTTATATCCACTACAGGAGTGTGATCGATTTGTCAAATGGGAAAACTCATGGGGGAAAAAAAGGACAAATTAAAATCCAAAAGATAACTTTGAAAGTTAACTTTTCTTAAAAAGGAAAAGTTGCCTGCTTCTTGCAAAACACAGCTGTTAACTCTCCTGCTCTTGGTTTTCTCAAAGAAATTCAGCATAATCTAAATTACACTCTGGGGTTCACCCACCTTCTGGAGCTAAGCAGTCACAGTGCTGTGGTGATTTAGTCTATTAAATGATTAATTAAACTCTCCAGTATATTAATTGGCAGCTGCACAGTTGCACAACATCCTCAGCTGTGAACACAGAGCCACAAAGACCAAGCCCCCAGCCCATTCCCTGGAGCATGAGAAGCATTTTTGCTGTCTCCCTGCAGTGCTCCACAGATCCCCAAAATCAAACCTTACATTCTCCATGGTTTAAACATCCCAAAGCTCCCCAGCAGCCCACAGAGTGTGCAGTATCTTCATTTTGGGTGCTCATGGACATAAAAGCTACATCTTTCTGCCTGCAGAAGAAATAGACAGCACTGTCCTTGCAAACAGCAGGGAAAATTTTAGTGACTTGGGAGAGAGGACTACATCCCAAATACAAAGGAAAACAAACACTCCGCATTTTCCATGGCCCTGTCCCTTTTCCCTTCTTACATTTCCAAATGAAAACAATCCTGTTCTCTGTTGGGGAATCTTTCCTGACAGGTAGACAAACCTTAAGTTGAAAGTGAAAGCAAAAAAGTCCCTGAAAAGCTTTTCTGTACGACTGAGAACATCAGTGTCCCCTACTCATGTCTTACTATGATGGAGCTAATCTTGGGTGTTCCAGATGTAGAAAAGTAGCTGAGAAACTAAGCTGTGTTTTAAAAGAGTGTAAAATATATTTCTGACTTTTTCATTTATTTAAGGTACCATCTCAAAATCTTTCCTGTGTTTCTGGGCATCCTCTTCAATCCTTATAATCCCAGAAAATGCCTCTTAGGCAATCTTCCCCCTGCCCTCATCTATTTCTAATAGTGATTGCATGAAAGACTTCACTCTATTTGTGGCTGTTCATCACCCAGTAGCCTGGAAAATGCCACTGCTCTTCAACTCTGGCCACCACTGACATAAGTCTGCCTGAAATGAAGAATGGGTCACTGTGAACTGGCTGGGATCCTGCATTTAAAGGCGAATCCAATACAGAAAACTCTTTTACTTTGAGACCCACTGACATCAGCTGAGAGATCTGATCTCAGTGGGTTTAAAATCACACCCTGTAGCTGGGACTTCCAAAGCAGCCTGTGGGATTCAGACACATATCTTTCATTACAATCAGTGTGTTAAAGCAAATGGAAGATATATGTCTGAAATCTCCCAGAGTGGTTTGAAAATCAAGCTACTGTGCAAGATGTACACCTTTCTCCATAAAAATAGCTTCCAGCTGTTGCTTTGGTTAAAGTAATGGAATTGTGTAAAAAGATCCACACTGAGGCCTTGACCCCTCATCCTTCAGTAAAATAGGGAGAAATATGGCTGGAGTGCTTTGTTCACACTGTTAAATCCTCCCCAGTTCAAAGCCATTTAGAAGAGCAATTGGTTTCCTCTGGATCTGGAGGACTCTCCTGACAGGTAAGGCTTCAGCCCTGCACAGATAAGGTTTCCATTCCAACCAGAAGTTTATGCTTGTCCCAGGCTCTTTGGGAGGTTAAATCAGAGCATTTATGTCAGGGAAAGGATGATATGGAGCAAGGATCAGACATGACCAAATGCCATTTTCAGTCATTTAAGGCTCAGCAACAAGGAGCTCTGGTTTTCTTTAATGAAAAAAAGTAAAAAGGCAGCTGAGACTCAGGCCTTGGCAAGGATGTGGTTTTGTACAGCTCAGAAAAGCTGCCATCATTTTCTAGAGATGGTAAGAAATACCTTCCTACAGCTCACAACAACAGTGTGCTTATTAGTAAGCCAGCCTTTCCTAATTTCATTATTACCTTGTAGCAGGCCAGGACAAGGCAACATCATTAATTGAAGTTCCTCCATTTTAGCAGCCCACTGCCTTCACACCTGATTTAGAAGGCAGTGGGAGAGGAGCATATTCATTTGCACACTACCCAGGTAGCTTAAATCACTATCCACTCACACACCACAGTAATTTCCCTTTACTTCTTGCATTTTAGAGTTCTGACAATAGGGAAGTTCTGTTACAATGCCAAAGAGTAATTGCATTTTAATTGCTATTTCATGATGGCAGCGACAGTTCAAACCTCAGCTTGATTGCAGGTGTCAAGTATCAGAAAGCTGGAGATGGTCAGCTCAGGGTTTCCAAACTTACTTCAAGCCTCAAACTGGGCAAATCTTGAGCTGAGCCCAGGGATTTGCCCATAATTAATTTTTTTAGTGCTTGATACATCAACTCAAATGGAAAACTACTGTAAGGAAAAATTTGATCAAGATGATGCCAGAGTAACTTTTGCCCTGCTGAGATGTTACAAACCGTGCAAGACAATTTCTGAAACAGATAATGAGTGTTTGAAGAACAGTGGTTAATCACACTTAAGATAAAAACCTCAGTGAGCCAGCTGTCAGCAAAGTGATGGATTCAGCTTCTATCCTATGTTTACCTGTAGAAAACTCTGCTGAGAACAAGTAGAATACTCACAACTCTCTCCAGACAGAAAGCTCATGATAACAGAGGATTTGAATAGACAGAAGATTGATTTTCATGAAAAGTCAACTAGTCCTACTTCTTTTTATTTTTATCACATAGCTCTACAGTTTAACTCATGAGGAATGTAAATAAATTCATGTAAAATGTTAAATAAACTTTTTTTTCTTTTTATCAACTTCTTTTTCTCAAATTCTTTTCCTTTCTCTTTTTAATAGATTATGTTTGGGTTGAGAATATGTTTGTAAAGGCCATTCAAGCAGGAGTCACAGAGAAAACAGATACAGAAGTGCTGAAAAGGAATGCAAAGAGAGTTTGGAAACCAAAATTACCACATTTGCCTGAGGGAGTTAAGGATAAAAGTACCTCACATGAGACTCATGTCTCCCTCCATATTTATGGTAGAGCTGGCACAGAGGAATGCATACAGCCACGATGGTATTACCAATAAATCACTGGCAAAAAAAACGCCCCAGAGTGATATCTGAGCACTCACATGCAGCACTGTAAGGCAAAACCCAAAATGAGAGCTGCGTGCTCAGTGACTGCAATGGCATGCAGGGCACAACTGGGCCTGATTTTTTCCACCAAAAGATAAAGAAATTATTTGTATGTTTATTATTCAATATACTGCTTATCTTCTTTGAATTGATAAAAGCAGCACTAAGCTACTGTACAGAGATCCATCAAAGAAAAAAGAAAACTACACCCACACTTTTTCTCTCTTGTACCAAGATCAAACTTAGGCCTTTACCTTTCACTAACAAGACTAGAAATAGAATATTTTTGAGACTTGGCATCAATCTCTGTTTTGAAACACCAAGCGAGATGCAGCACCCTACAGAGCTGATTTGGATCTGCTCAGTGGTGTCAGCTATCAGCTGGTTTCTATACCCCCCTCCTATACTATCCTCCTCATGCCTTCAAAGCTTGTTCGATGCTTCACAAGTGGATCATAGAATCATCAAATGGCCTGGGTTGGAAAGGACCTTAAAGACCATCTCATTCCAGCCCCCTGCTGTGGGCAGGGACCCCTTCCACTGGATCAGGTTGCTCAGAGCTCCATCCAGCTCATGGATGATGACACCTCTATCCTTCTTGCCCTTAACGTTGATTATAGCACTGCTATGCCAAATATAATCCACATTTCTTTTTCCTCTCCTCACCCAGCAGAGTCACAGTTGCAAAGACTCCCAGTGACAGAGAGAAGAAGCCAGCCCACTCCCTTCACCAGGCCATTATGTGTCACTGCCATGCATCATCAAGTGACAGTGCCACCCACACACATGGAATAATAACAGCCCAATGAGAGTCACTGCGCTCCTATATCGTGCTGTTGGGAGACACACTAACACAGAGGAGTAGATTTGTAAGGAAATAGTTCTGGCAAAGTTTCTTCAGAGAACTAGATGTGGACCAAAAAGAATTGTGTGGCACTTTTTTTGTTTGATTTCATTTTGTTTGGCTTTTTAAATACTTTTTTTTTCTGTATTTAAAATTTTTTGCAACAACAATTATGAATTGCATTTCAGCTACCATCACTAAATCTGTGCTGGGCCCATAAGTATTTCTAAAAACACCACAGATTTCTCATTAAACTCTTCCCCTTCTATGGAAGGCAGTGAATTTACCTCTTCCAGACAGTCCCTCTGCTTTGTTGTTATGATAACTTTGTGCCAAGCAACTTTCTTCAGCTAAAAGAAAAACATTCTCTTCATCTTTTTTACTCACAAGAACACGTTCACAGTCAGGAGCAAAATCCATGGACGCCAAAACACAATGGACAGACCTTGCCACTAGCTGTGACTAATGACAAGAGACATTCACTGTTGGCTTAAGGCTGTGCTTTATTCAATGTTCTCTAAAACACTTTAAGACTGCCCTGGTAACTTCTAATTAGGAAAGTAAGCCTCATAAAAATGTTCTTTATAACAACCTATTCAGAGATTTTTATTTCTTAGAATATTGACATTTTGGGATGACATTTGTCTTTATAGGAGATGTTGGACATTAGAAGAGGTATTTTAATCATGAAACATGAAGTTGTTTAAGTTCCCAGTGACCCAGTGCCAATCCAGCCCACAATCAGCACCAGAACTGTACCTTGAACCTATGTGATCCCCAGAAATTCACTTACTGTCTGTGCTTCATTTTTGTCCTAGAAGGAGAAAAAATACTGAGGGAGCAATGCTTGTCCACACAATTTGTTGTCTGGTCATAAGAATAAGAGCATGTATTTTTAAGGGAGGCATGTCAATCTATATGTACACATGCTGTTATCCAAAGCTTTTGCTACTTTCCTGAGCTCTGCTCATGCTCTGCTTTGACTGACTCGTGCTGCTTGCTCCCACACCACACTTTTGTCTGTGCCTCACATCAGGACAGCACCTAAGAGTTAACATCTGACTTAGTGATGGGGTAACAAACCAGCTGCTGATATATGTATACAAGTCAAGGTATGGTTCTCTTGAACCTGTTGCTGCTCTAGGCCAGAGTGCTCAAAGCTGCAGTGCAAAGCAGTGGCAGATTAAAATAAAACCCCCAACACTCCTGTCTTCCAGGCCACTGTTCATTCTCCCGGGCTCTATTTTAGCCTGTTAAAATTAATTCTGCAGAACACAAACAAAATTTATTGTGTAACAAGGCAAAGGAGTATAAAGATACTCTCTCCAAGTGACAGCAGACTCCCCAGACCCTCTCTGTTTCGGTAGTCTTTGCTGTCATAGTGACAACAAGTTACTTACAGCCTTTACACAAGGTACTGGAAACACCAAAACCTTCTGTCTCCTGTATTAACAGAGACAAATTAATGTTATCTCAGTGCTGCTCATAGTTCCTCTGGGTGAAATGAGTGTGCCAGCAGTGATTCATTCACCGTTGCTTAAACAATTGCTCGCCCTGCCCATCCCAGCAGTGCTCTAAAAACTAACCTGGGTGTGCAATCAAAGAGAGCACACAGCTGCTGCTCCTCACCCCCATGCAACCATTACATTCCCCTGGGCTCCCTGCAATGTTCTTTCTGATGAGGTGGGGTACATCAGCCTTTGGTTGAGGGGGAGTCTGCCTAAAAAACCCAGCACCTCAGGGTTAATAGGCAGAAGCAGCCCAACCCCTTGAGTTCAACTGATAGCACCTGTGACATCTCTGCCTGTCCTGAGAGGCAGAGCACAGATATTGCCTTCTGTAGAATTATGTGTATCCTTGTGGCCATGGCAATACGTGGGGAAAAATTCATAAACAGGATCGCAGGAGCAGTAAAATCAAGTTAGGGCCTTGGCAAATGGTGAGTGCTGCTGATGTGTGGTTCTGCCAAGCATCTCTAGCACCTTGAGACAATCAGGAGCTGTCCACTGAAGCACAGTCCTGGTGCCTCCTGAAAAAATCCCCGGAGATGCTCTAGGATATTAGCAAGCCTTTATTGCAAAAGGATTGCAAGGTAGGTCATTGTGTTTCACATAAAATAGTATCTCTAATAAACCCATGGCAACTTTAATTTTGTCTCCATCTTACAGAGTAAGTACCAGCATCTATCAACACCTTCAGAGGAGTTTACAGGCACTCTGTGAGCTGGAAACCAGCCAGCAGGGCTATTCTGAGATTGGCGATGCCAGAAGGGAAATAACTCAGATGGGCCTTTCTGAGGAGAGTTTCAGTATATTTTGTGGCCTGGCTGAGATCCAGGGACCACAGTGCTGCACCAAGGCTGAGCACTGAGACAATTCACCCATTTGACACTCCAGAGAGATGCCTTTGAGGGTGGAGAACTTCATTTATATTTTATAGTGAATGTGTTTCTCCTTCCCATTACTCAACCATGCAGCAGCAGAGACTTCTTAAACTCTGTGTTAGAGAGATTACTCTAAAGTTATGCATTGTTTTTGCCCATAACAGCTGCCCGGTTAAGTTCCCTTGCAGGATGAAATCACTTTAGACATGGTGTCTTTCTCCGGGCAAATTTGCTCATACAGACTTCCATGTTGCTATGACCAGACAACCATGGCATGTGTGCTACCACAGAGATGACAGCAAGTGAATTCCTTGAAATTCAGACAGTGTGTGAGGCTCTGAACCTGGGGAACACATTGTGTGCTGCCAACTGCCAAGTAGATCTCAGACTGTAGCACATGCCATCACTGTCATGTATGGAATTTCTGCCTTGGCATGTCTGGTGTCACCTGCCCCACTAAGCCCTGAAGGTAAACTAAAAACACTGGAGAAGTTCAGAATTAAGACACAAGAACATTCTTACTACATAATATATGTGTAAGTCCCCAAGGGATGTCATCTTCTGGGAGGAAATCACAGCCTATTTTCACCCCCAGGGAAGAGCATTAAAGACAGAATATTGCCCACATATCTCCACTTCTGTAGCACCAAAGGATTCATGAACTCTGAAGTTGCCTCTTAATCTGTCAAAGACACACACATCCAGTTCTCATAAACAGTTCTCTGCAAGATTCCATCTTGCTCCATTAGCTCCATGGAAGCCTATTACTGCTAAAATCTTCATTTAGGTTCCTCATTTACAAACTGATATTAGTTGGTACGAATAGACTCCCTTACCATTCCTTATCACAGCAAGTGTCAGTGGCCTTTGTCAGGTTAGTCAGAATACATCCAATAGAACAATTTTCCAGGAGAAATCTACTTTGAAAGTACATAAAGATTTTAATGGAAAAAAATTATTTCCAAGAGATAATTTTATGAAAAGTGAAACAACCCTTTATAATTTTGTTAAGGACCAGAAAGGTAAATTTTAAAGCTCAGGAAGGGCCCAGATGCTAAAAGCAAGCCTGGAGAGGTAGTTCTATATGTTTTCTTCTTAAAAAAATCCAGATACAATACTGACATCCTTCAAGACTGGAAGGGCTTCCACTCTATCTATCTGTACTTTGAGCCAAATGGAATGCTGAAGGCAGGGCAGAAAAATAAAAACTTTAAGCAATCCTCAGCAGAAAACATTACTTTCATGAGACTTTTTTTTTCCCCCTACATGTTTTCTTAACCCACAGTACAAAGAAATCCTTTTTCACTTTGTCCAAAATTCACCAGAAGTCTTCCAGTGACCTTCAGTCCACACATTTTGGATCTCACTTCCAGCCTTAACTCTCCCCACATTTGTTTCTTGGCTTCTGAATTTTGGCTGTACAAAACACATTAAAGAATGGGAATGAAAGTCCCTAAATATCCAGAAAAATCCTTTCCTCTAACCTGGCTCTTCTGATCCCTTTTGTAGATCATATTATTGATAAAAGGAGTCTCCCCTTCCTGGGGGTGTACCATGATCAAACTACTTTATTTTCACAGGAAAAATTATGCAGGGTAACACTTTGCTGACCTGGTTCATGCTGCAGTGTCTGGGAGAGAACAGCACAATTTTCCAAGCTCATACCTACTGGTCCTCTTTTGACCAGCATTGCCTTGGCAGTGTCAGTTATTACTATTGAAATTAAAAATCTATTCCCACTTCTAATAAATTCGTATTTCTCTGGAAAACATAGTGCTTTGGAAAACATGCAATCATGTTACTTCTTTGCAATATTTCAGACAAGAATGGGGGTTTTTTTAGGCAGTTTTGCCAGACCACCAAAATCAAATGTGTTGCTGGATAAGCGCACAAAATAAAAGTTCACATAAAAGTGAACATTCTGCAGTAAAAAAATATATATAAAAAATACACCTATAAGTATGTACATGCAAAAACCAGAGAAAGACAGATAAAAAATATGAGATTAAAACCTACAATTCTGTACTCTGTTCTTGTGGTTTAAGTTAAATAAATTTTATTAAATTGGTTAGAGCTAAAGAACAGTACTTTCTAAGAGTGATTTGTTTTCAATGCTAATGCAATTACACCTTTTCCTCTAAGCAAAGTCTTCTGCAGTACTGGAAAAAAAGAAAGATGAAACCCACAAAATCAGTCCCAGCTGCCTAATCTAGCCCTTAATTGCAGTGTGTAGATTCCTTTGACAGAGGAAGAAAAAGGAGAACTCTGTCAAAAGGAAGTATCTATAGGAAGGAGAGTCAACCTCCACTGGCTCATTTCCAGAGTCCTTCTCTTAACAGAGGTGCTGTTTAGAGATTAATGGCAAGTCCCCATCATTCAGCTAAATGCTGAACCAGAACCCTGCCTGTTTCTCAGCTTGACAGTCTGGATGTGAATTAACATTTCTTGCACTTAGAATTTGTCTTTAAACTTCACCTGTTTAAAAGATGTGATGTGGAGTCAGCAGAAGGTGCACTCGGGTTCTTCCTCAGCTGTTGATTTACACTTTCCATGACTCAGTTTATCACATTTTCTTAATGGTATTTGAGATACTCATTTCAGAGTCAGAACCCATGGTTGCATAGTCCTTTCAGCTACCTCTTCCCCAACAGATGGTAAAAAAAGCAACCCCAAAACCTCAGGGAAGTCATGAATTACTTCTTGTGAGCAGTGCCATTTGGAAAATGTCACTTTAACAGAGGATAAAGTTCTGCTCTTACATAGTTTGTGCTTCTGCATGTGCTTCAGAGCCAACAGCAACATCAAATGTCTACTTCTGAAAGAGCAATTTATTTCCCTAAACACATTTTTTCCATAGGCCTAGGCTTTTCACCCATTTCAGGACTAAAAAGCAATATTCAATAGATGCAGAGTCACTTTTTGTTGTGCAAATGACAGTACTGTCTTTGTCAGTATTAAAATCTCAGCCAAACAAAGGCCACAGGTCAATGCTTAAACCACATAAAATGATTGATTTTTTTAATTACAACAGCAATGCAATTATACACTTATCTAAGACTCTTATTACTAGATACATTCTTGTAAAGGAGACAATTGCCTGCAGGCTGAAATTCACAGCTAAACTCCAACTACATCCCTTTCCATCAGATTTGCAAAAGTCTCTGATGTTCACTGAACAGACAGCGCAGGGACCTATTCTGAGAATTTTGCTACTAACAGATTTCTTTCCCTAAAGAAGGAATAGTGTGAGGTTTTGGAAGAACCTTCTAATAGTATTTCCTTAAACGGCATTTGGAGACAATGATAGGAAATACACTAAACTTGCAGCCAAAGAGCTTTAATGAAGAGTGTTGACAGATGCAGAGGGAAGATGAGGAAGAACACCTGTGAATCTTTACAGCTGATGCTGCTAAAAGAACAGCTTTATGTAAAGGGTAAGGCAAGAGTTGTGCTAGAGTGATAGTTGGGAATAGCAAGAGGGTATTGTTTTTGCCTCTGGTTTTTGGGTTTTTTTCCCAGAGATTTAGCTACAGTATAAGGATAAATTTTGAGGCAAGAATTCATTTCTGAAATTATAATAACTGTCTTCTAAAACGGATATTTGTTTCTATTTTGAGCTTTTTTCTTGCTGGGAGTAAGAAGCTCAAGGGCAGGAAAGGGAAAGAGGTTTCAAAAGCAGAAGTGATGCAACTGATGCTGTCTCAGGATTTGTCACTGCAAGAGGGAAGGGAATCCTGGAGACCCGGCAAAGGTAATGTCTACATCTGACTGTCAGTGTTTTGGTTTTTTAATTTGAAGTGAATGAATTGAGATTCTTTCTTGCATCTAAAAGAGGTAACTGGCACATACATTGGTTTGGCTCTTCATTAGTAACTTTCTACCATGCCTCTCTTGAACCTCCTGTTGGCTTTTGCCAAGGCAGCTCAAAGGAGTTGTGAGATGCTTCTTCTGAGGGTAGCTACAAACCCTGCTGGTGCCCCCAGCTCCAAACCTCCTAATTGCAACTGTATCTGAGGTGCTCAGATTCCACACTGCAAAATTCTGTGTAGATTACAAGCAGCATTATGCTTTCACATATGGATACCTTCCTGATGGGTTGGCTGAAGTCCTTGACTTGGCTCTCTTGGATAGACTTTTGTAGGGAAGCACTGATGCTGCTTTAGGCACAGGAGGTGGAGCTGGTTAAAGTAGTTGGGATATTTGCTGTGACATCTGCCAGTGCCCTTTCTGCAGCAGCCCCTTGGTTTCTGTTGTGCTTGGTGTGATCTCTGTGGATGGCTCTGGGTGTGTCCCTCTGGTGGGAGTCACAAGCAGGTCATGGAGCCATAGTTTGATGTTATTATGGCTCTAAAACAGCAGGGAGCCCTCAAGAACCTTGGGAAAGTTGTGAGAAAATACGGGCAGCACCCAGTAGCTAAAGGTTCCCGAATTTTACCTTTTCAGGCCAGGAAAAAGGCTGTTCTAGGCTGGCCATTTTAGCCTCCAAACACAGATTTACTTACTTACTACCTAAATGCCTTCACAACAGTGCCACCATGGTGCTGATTTTAATCCTGATTTACACTGACCTTCCCTTCTGTCCAGAGCCCCAGGAACACAGCCAAAGTGCCATGCACTCTCTAGTTGACCTCACATCCATGCATTGACCTGGAGATTTTCAATCTGTGGTGCAAAACCTCTCCATAGTCAGGTTCAACTCCTTCTCAAACAAGGAGTTTTCTCTTCCCCTAGTGTTGTGCCTTGATATATCCAATGTGTGCTATCTATGATCTGTTTAAGGCATCACATGATGTTCTCTTCCATAAAAGACTGTTTTTCACCCAGAAATAGACTGATTGTTTTAGTGTGAGCATGAAAGGTGAGACAACCAGGAGCACACTTTTTTATTTTCCCCTGGGACTCATGAAACTGAGATCACTGTGTCCTGAAGAGTTCAGGAAAAAAAAGAAGTGTCCTCTTGGTCTATGTCACCTTTCATGCTCACAGTAAAATAATCAGTCTATTTCTAGGCACATCGCACAGTGCACAAGATGCATTTCTTATAAAGATAAGGGGGCTGATTTGTAGCTTTTGGAAGACATAGTGCAAACAGGACAGTGGTTAGTCTATTTAAGTAGTTGCATATATATAATTTAATAAGGCACCCTTGACAGCAGGTGATCTTGGTCTTAGCATTCATTGTTTATGATGTCCTGAGCAATGCCTGGGAGTTAACTTGAGGCTGCTGAAAAATTAGCATGTTTGGACAGAGACTGTTTGCTACAAGATATTTCAAATTGTGTATGGCTGGGATTTACTTTTTTTCTTTTTCTCCCCACTGCTCATCTGTCACAATTCCTAGCAGCCTAAAAGCTAAAACTTAGAGGGTGTTATCTAGATGCCACTGTTCTCATGCATTGCTAAGCTTAGCTGTAGGCCACATCTAACTCTTTGACTGGTGACACACTAATTCTGGGGTTTTATTTTCATCTCAGTGTGTTTTAGTTCACTCATTTCTCCAAGTTCTCTTGCATGTTGCAGTAAATCAAACTAATGCTGCCAACAACCTTACCATCCTTACTCCTCTCAATCAGGGTAGCAACCACCCCCTCAAGAAGACAATCTTGAAACTTCTGTAGTTCATGCCCTTCCACAAAAAAAGTAAATGTTTCTCTTCAGTTTCTTTTTGTCTCTTTCCCTTGTGCTTATTTCTGCGAAACTTTTGTACCTGTCCTTGTCTGCCGTGCTTAAGTACCCTGTCGCAAGGTTCCAGTGTTTGAGGATTTTTAGCTAATGGTTTTCAAGGTTGAATGCCTAAGGCTTAGTTCTTGAATTCAGCAGAGGCAGGTAAATAATTGAGTTGCCTGAGGTTTTCTGGCTGTTAGTCATTGTCCTCCCTAATGGAGGTGAGAAAATCTGATTCCTCTGAACAAACCAGACTTACCAAAGTCTTTGACTTCTTCAACATCACTTTAAATCCTAGAGAGATGTGGTACCTGGAAAAATGTCACAGCCTTCAGCACACTCTATCCAGGGCTTCAAAAGTTACATTTAGATAGAAGAACTTGCTTGTTAGAGTGTTTTCAAGTGATACAAAAGCACTCTCAAAATCAGCTGCAATCGGTGGGAGCTGCAGGTTTTGCAGCACATGTGGATTTTCAGTCTGCTTGAATATCTGAGTGGTGGGGATCTCAAATCTTAACTTCAGTCACTAAAAAATACAGTCTCTGGGCATATTAAACTACTTGCATGAATGAGGTTCTCAACTTCCTGGGTCCCTTGTCCCTGTGATGTGGTGGGGCACTGAGGGACAGGCAGTGTGTGATTTATTTGCTTGGATGCTTGTCATGAGGTGTAAAGATAAACTCTTGTGAACTTGGGTAGTGCATTTGTTCTGAGTACTGAAAACTGAAGCATGAAATAAAAAACTAAATATCTGTTCATAGGGAGAAAAGAGAAGGTGTAAATTGGGGCATAATGACATAATAGAAGAGCTGCATTATCTATGAAAATTGTTTGAGCTGACAAAGCAAAGAGTCTCTTGCCAGGCTAGTGAGGAAACAACCAAGCTAATAAAGTAGGATTGTGAGAGTATGAACATGCTTCAGAAAGGCTGCTTATCATGGCTAAGAAATGGGAACCAGCCTGGCTTTACACTCAATTAACAGAACCTCAGCTGTCTCACTGGTAAACAAAGAGAGTGCAAGTGAGGTTTCAGGTCACCAGAGGCTCTTCAAAATAAAGAGAATTCACAAATCCCTCCTAAAGCCAAACGAGAAGAGGGAACTTTCACCTGAAACCACCTTCTTCGGCAACAATCCAAACTCAAGGTCATTTTGTAGCCATTTTATTGCTAGAGACTGATTCCCCTCTTTCAAAGGAAAGCATGGCTTTTTTATTATTTATCATTTCAACAAACACATTAGGAGGCTAGCCAAGTAGAATAAGTTCACTCTGCCTCAGAGGTAGCATGTCCTGTATAACTCCTCCATAAATCCTGCTTTTTCCATAGCAATTGAGGTATTGTAGGTGAATGACATGTGACGTTATTCCTGGGCTCACAGAAACACTCAGTAGCAACCACTGTGCCTCTAACCTTGACTCCCCCAGTGGAGCTCTACAGTCACTGAAACCTTGTGTCAAGGTACATCATAAAATCCATGCTCATTTTTACAGATGCTCTTTGCTAATCTCATCCACTTCTCCCAGTGCTGTGTGCATAAAGCAGAGTGGTCTTTTTCCTAACCCAGACCATCTTGGCACAGTTGATTTGCATGTAAGACTTACAAAAATTGTTGAACAGCCATAAATTCACTCACTTTCATTGTCAATCCACCTCTTTCCTCTTTTTCTGTGGGTAGCAAAGCCCAAGGCTGAACTCAGGTTGCCTTTATCCTGTGTTTTGGTATCCAGTACGGCTGTATTTCATCCAGCATGGCTTTTCCTGGAAGCTCCATGTGCATGAACCAGCCAGGCCTGACCTTGTTCTGTCTGAGACATCTGATGAGCTCACAGCTGGAGGTGATATAGCTATGAACATTGTAGCTATGGGAAAGTCAGGGGAGATATTTTTACCAAATGAAAATGGAAAGCTTGCAAAAGCATGACGTGAGCAATGTTTTCAGTACTTTGAGTTCCCTTCTCAGAAACATGTGGAAACTCTTTAGGCATCTAGTATCAAGATCTTAGTTAATTTATTTTTCCAGACTGCTCATTCAAAGATTTGTTCTATATGAGAAGCGAAACACTTCAGTCCAAGGTCATGGAAAGCAATGGCAAAAGAGTTTTGTGGACACACTTCAGTGTTTCATTTCTAGATTTTGTTTTTTCTTCTGTAGCCAGCATTCAGTATCAAAGAAGGTAAAAGCTGATAGAGGAATTGTGTTGAGTAACAAGCTTTCAGGCTTTTCTCTGTAAAAACTTCTGGAATAATCATAAACACATGTTAATATGTGGTCATCAGTAGAGAGGGAAGAAAAGCTATGGGACCCTATCCAGCTGACTAAGTTTATGTGTCTCTTTGAAAGAATGAAGGCATCCTGCAATTTCCAGAAAAAGCTTCAGAAATCAGAACAAGTTGAGAGGTCAATGGGTAAAGTTAGAGTGCAACTATGAAGACAGCACATGGACCTTATTAATATCTGCTAGGAGGGGAAGCATTAAAAAAAAAAGTGACTACAGGTCACTGCCACAGGGGATTCATGGCCTGATGTCCTTTGCACTGCAGAAGGGAACTTAGTATGGAGGTTTAGGTTTAGTATGGAACCAGATGGAGGTTCAGGGCTTTCTACAGCAATTAAAAGTGTTACATTTGCTAGTCAGAACAAGGTACTTCTTGCAATTGCTAAAAAACCCCCAGAAAATCCTTCCGAGAAAGCAATTTGTGCCTTGAATTAAAAGTTTACAATGTGCAGACTGCCTGTAAGTGGAGTGGTGCTGAGGGGCTGTGGACTCACCCTCTCCTCAGCGTTTGGCAGAGCTGCCATGTAACCCAGAGCCAAGTCCAGAACTGGAACACTGTACAAGACAAATTAGTTCTTGAAAGAAAGGAAAGCAAACTATCCAGTTTTAAATGAAATATTGGCTGAAGTTGCCAGAACAACTTCTCACACTGAGAAACTACAGAAAGTAATTGAGGACACAAGAACAGAGTGAACTGAACACTGTCTTCACACACAGCTTTGGCCCTTACCATCCACTTGCAAGGGAGATCTCAGCCCTGGGTGGTGTGTTGTGTCAAGATTTTCTTTAACAAGAACACGATGATGAATAAAACTCTTGGGAAACAAAATTTCATTTCCTAGAATTTACATATTGAAAATCCTTAAAATCAAAGACTCAGAAACATGAGGTAATTATCCCACTGGCAGTCAGTGAATGTCAATACCTTCTGTACATGCCAGATGTATCAGAACTTCTGAGATTTTTTTCACAAAAATTTGGAGACTAACATAGTTTTGTGCAACTGTGCACACTAATTTTATTTTTCTTCTGATCAAAAGTAGCTATTGTATTTTTATTATATTTTTTTCATTTTAGCAACATATAACTGTGAATACTTTTCAGATAAAAAACATCCTTAAGCTTTAGCTAAGTCATAACCAGAGTCCCACAAAGCATTGGCCTTTTTTATGTTATTTCTGAGAGGAAAATAACAATCCTAGTTTTGTGTTACAAAGCAGTACTAAAAAGTGGAGACTCTCCTCATTCTTGAAATATGTATTCTGTTCCACTGACTGACACTGGTAAATTTAGTCAAAACCAGTGTAGGTCAGACAGAGGCAGTCCATGATTCAGAAAAGCATTTAGACTTGCTTGAAATATCCTGCTTGCATGTTGCTCCTGGGTGAAGTTTAGCCACCACAAATATCCTTTATTTAGGGGCAGATTTCTGCTTCCCTTCTTAAATAAGGTAATTAGCCCACATGTCAGCTTTCAGTCTGCGTCACATATTCATGGGAGCTGGCTTAGCATTCTCAGTAGAGCTGCAGTTTGTACATAATGCCTACAGATTAACAGAATGGATATTTAAATGTCCAGCTGCCTGACTAAAATCATTGTCTCTGAAGGATCTGGGGAAAGCTCAACATTCACATTGAAATTATGAAGTTATATCTTGTTATTACCCATCACTTGTAAAGCCAGCTGTCTCACAGGTCCTTATTGCAAGCATGTTATCCTGTCTCAGTTTGGAGACATCTTCTTTCCAACCAGGAAAGGAGGAAGGAACTTTGCGGTTCTTCACATCTGTTATTGGATCTTGTCTGCAACTTCATCTTTAGGTGCTTCATCCTAGAGGCTGGACTGGGAGCTGATGATGAGGAGCATTTGGAATCAATGGCCTTTCTAATATTTCTTTCAACTAGGCATTGGCAGCAAGGATTTTGGCAAAACCCAGCAATATTTCATTGCAGTTTATATGAGTGAAATTAGAGCAGCTTTCCTCATAAGCTACAAAAATAAAACCAGATTCTGTGGTTTTAGGAAGCCTAGTCCTGCTGTTTCAGGAATCTTTTTGGTGTGTGGGGATCCAGAGTGGGAGAGAAACTGTTTTTATTTGTTTATTTGTATGAACCCATTTACCATATGGCTCATAGCATGGAAAGAGAATCTTCCTCCACTCTCAGGAGGGTTTGTTTTTGTTGGCCATGGCTCTACAGAAATGCATCTCTGGCTGCCCCACTGCTGAGCAGATAACTCCCTTCAGCAGATAAATCCTTGCAATTCTGCCTCCTAAGAGTGTGCTGAAACCACCTTGTCCATGCACAGCCCAGATAATTTCTAAAAATCAAAGAATACTGGGTTCATTCCATGTGCAACTAACCCACGGCAGAGAATTTGGTTTATTATTTGGTTGATAAACAGATGCTGATTACTTTAGTGACACTGGAATTAAGTATTATTATTGCAATGGGTTGCATATTATAAAAAATGGCTCTGGATCTTTCTATCTGATGCCAAGCTTGTATTCCCAGTCCTTCCCCTTGGGTACCATGGAGACATAGCATGAGAAAGAAATGGGAACAGTTGGATGCTTCTGGTAATGTTTCTTTAGTAAAATTTTGTCAGGTTATTCTTCTCTTTGGAATATCAAATCACATGTTATCAAGTAATTTGATATTCCCTGAGGCTACACAAGATTCATAGCATCTGACTGTTACAGACATATATAAAACAGTTGTTATTTTTCTGAATGTCAGGTGGATTTTTGACTTTTACATTCAAGAGTTGGAGCGCTGGTTATTACTCTCCTGCTGAATCTCAGCAGAAATCACTATTTCTGTGGGATCTCAAAGCAGTTGTTTTATCACTATCTGTCACAATCATATATTTCCACAGTTAGAGAGACCTTCTCAACTTTCTCTTGTATGAATGAACTTCAGTAGTTGTGTGTGAGACTGTTGTCAGACAGACATGAAAACTAGGAGAGCTGGTCCCCAGGCTGTGATTCAAACCATCTGGGTTAGGGATTTTCAGTTTTGCCACTGGTTCAAGACCTTGCCTCAGGGCAAAAATCAAAGGTTATTTTCTAGGACTCAGTTTTATTAAGGTCCTATCTCATGCTTGGAGACCTCTTTTTCCTTTGTTCACCTTGAGTTTGAGCCTGAAAAACCATCCCCTATGCAGGAAGGGGCTTTACTCGTGCCATAGAGATAACACAGGTTTGTTTAAATAAATAATTCCTTTATTTGTCATTGGGTTTGTTGGGTTTTTTAGGCCTCATCTGTTCCTGAGGTGGTGGCTGGTGTCTTCCCTGTGTCTGAAAACCACAAAGATGGGGCTCTTTAGGGCTGACAAAGGCCTGTCCCAAGTGTTCTCTTAGTTCTGCACTGCCAAGAGTCATAGCCTGACCAGTACAAGTATAGAGAGGTGTTTAACTCAAATGAAAATGCCAGTAGACAGTGACCTGTTGTCTCATTCTTGGCTGACACAGAGCCAAGAGCACGTCCAGACAGCCAAGAAGAAAGGAAGAGAACTTGGGTAGTTTTATCTGTGCCCTCAAATCCTGATGATTCTGTGCTTGCTGTTACATTTTGTAACCTTAAGTCATCTTGGAAAGTGTTACATCAAATAAGCTGTAATGCCATAGAGTTTGTACTTTTACATTACAGGACTATGATGTGGTTCTGCCAGCAGTTCTCTTGGGAACTCTTTGGCTGCTTTCCCAATTTAGCTGTTACATGGATGATTCATTTAAAGAGACACAAACACCATGTTCTCCAGAGTGCCTGCTGAGATATTCCCTTGAAGACATGTATAATGGCTTCACCAGTCTGTGGGTGCATCAGATTTATTGCAGAAAATGAAAAGAATAGAGACACAGCAGTGTTTGTTCTGCTGTGTGAACAGAGAGTGCACCAGAGCTGCAGAGAAAAGGAAAACGTAAAGGATGTTTCAAGTGTTGGCAGATGTGTTTGTGGCTTAAATATCATGGCAGAAAAAGGTTGGGATAACTCAAATTTAAACCAAAGGAATAATTCTGAGTAGCCAAATTTCTAAATAATCTTTTATTTCAAGGATCTTTGTGGGGGTTTTGTGAGGTTTTGTTTGGGCTCTTTTTCCCCATATGAAACCACCTGTGTCAGTTATTGTCACTCTCTCTCTTTGGACGCACTGATATCAAACATTACTGGTCTGAAATCTTTGAGAGATAATTTTTATTGGGCTTTTTCTTCTGTGGACCACTGTGCTCAAAAAGTGTGTAGGAATTCAGGATCTTCAAACCCTCTGCCTGCCTGTCAGTCAAATTTTCTTTACCAGCTAATGGGAACCAGCAACATAAATCAGTTCTGTATTTAGGCTAAACCCTGAAATAATAACAGCTGTGATTATTTGCACAGTGGTCAGTCTGAACTGGGGTGATAAACATTGTCCACTACAGACCACAGGCAAAAATCCAGGTAATGACAGAGCTGTCCTCAGGTTACATGATTAAAAGCTCTTCACTCACTTGGGAAAGGAAAAAGATAGCTATGTATGAACAGATTGTGACACACACAAAGAGATGATTACCCCACTACTGACATTTGCGATCGGTGAAAAACACTTTCTAAAAATCTGTATGATCATTTTGTTCCCTCTCAAAGATGTTCCAAAGCCATTTTGTCAGATTATGCCCTTAAGAGAGTCCAGACAGGGCAGGACTCTCTCCTGACCCAATGGCTACTGCTCAGCAAGATTGTCCCAGTGAGTGTCTGCACAAAGAGCTCGTCTGCTCAGTGAGGGCTTCAGCTTGTGCCCTCCAGTCTCTCATCTTGGAGGCAATCACAGAATAAGAGGAGCAAGCATCTGGTTCTGCACTGTCATCCAAGCAACATGGCTGGAAGCATTGCTGTGCCAGTCTTGCACAAAATCCCAAAATAAAATGCTCATTAGTGGAGCAGCAGACTATGACGACAGCAAGAAAATCAGTATGATGTGGGAAAAGGTGAGAAAAAGCATACACCTTTTCTATTTTGTTTTTACTCTCTGACAACCATAAAAGCCTCCCAAAACACACGTATTTTCTTTTCTTGGCCTTGAGATGATGTGTGCATAAATATACCAACATTCCAGTTGCCACAGCACTCCTCAGTGGTGTGCTTCCCAGCTTCCTGCTTCACAGGACCCCTGAATATCTGACGTGGACCCTCATCAACTGTTCCAGAACTAGAGTTTGGGCTTATGTCGTCATATTATGACAGTGTCCAGAGGATCCAACAGGAGACCAGAGTCACAACATCCTGAGGGCAGTGTAGATTCTGGTTTCAGAGTGAAGAAATTGTTCAGCAGGAGTTGCTTTCAACAGGATCCATAGGCTAAGAACCAACAGTAAACACATCTCCTGTACTTATCCAAGTGAGAAAAAGAAAGCAAAAAGTGTTTATGTTTTACCATTTCTTAAATGGACCTTGGGCAGAGAAAGACACACTTGTAAAGTGCTCAGGGAAACCACTTCAGTGGGGGACTTAACTGATACAATATAAGAAGCAGTAATTGAATCAGGACAAGGAGTCTCTTTCATGCAGTAATTGTTGCCAAGATGTAGTTTGTTTAGTGTCAAGAAGCTGTTTGAAATCTACTGGCTCTCGTAGGTGTTTGTTGTCAGACATATGAATAAAAGTGTAAACCCATTACTAATAAAGTACTAGAAGCACTTGCACTCGTCTCTTTTACAAGAAGACATTGCAACATGCAGTCTATTATGTTAGGAAAGCATTCAGGGGTTCT
Organism: Illadopsis cleaveri; assembly: GCA_013399915.1. NCBI lineage: Eukaryota > Metazoa > Chordata > Aves > Passeriformes > Timaliidae > Illadopsis > Illadopsis cleaveri. The sequence goes on from VXBB01007088.1 coordinate 581,252, forward strand.
GGTTTGTCTCAGTGCCTCCATTCTATATGAAGTGCTTGTAGAGTACAGAATATTTGGAACTGAATGAGGGAAGTGTAGAACTCGGAACCATAGATAATTTATGATTCTGAAAAGGAAATTACATGGTAGAAGTGACTCATTAATATCAAGTCTTTTTAATGGCAGTTTAATGAAAATGGATATGTCTTCAATGTCACATAGAGAGGAAAGCCCTTCAGGCTGTATCTTAATGACTTTCTTCGATTGCATGTGTTTAAAACTTCAAGTTTCAAATAATTCTATGCCATGAACAGGATTTCCTCTGGTTCTGACAGCTTCCTAAATGTTCATGAAGGAAGATCTAAAAATGCTTCAAGCTTAAACAGAGCATCATCAGATGTCCTCTGCTGCTTATGTGTTGTGCCACTTTTGTTTCCTCTGTTGCATGCCAAGTTTTACACAACTTTATGTTGTGATTTTTCTTATTGAGCCAAAAAAGTAAAATTTGGCAATGCCAAACTGAGCATCCTTTTTGTAGTTCATTGCTTCTGTGCAAAGAGCTCTTCTTTTAATCTTCCCTGTTGAAAGAAGTTGACCTGAGTGAATGTAAACCATTTAAATTGAGGGAAATTTTCTTTTAATCCTTTTCCAGCCCTCAGCTTGATTATTAAAAATGTCCTTGTGGTTCTGATGCCAAATTCTTTATTCTGCCCTAAAGAATTGTTTATTCTCTAACAGACAAATACTTTTAATAAAATAAAGACATTTAAGGCAGATTGTTCTATAGCACTAAGTCAGAAAATCTTAACAATAAATGATATGTCGTATTTTTTTCCCAGATACGCAGATGTTTTTCAGGCTCTATACCAGGCATATAAAGAAAAGAAATATTTTCCCCTGCTAAAGCAGTAGTCCAATTCGGCTCAGGAGAAGAAACTAGTCTACCCCTCCAGCCATCTGTCTTGTCAAAAAAATCACAAATTTCTGCTTTCATGATCACAACAGAACAATCAAAGAGGCTTTTTCCTCAAAACCAAACCCATTTTCAAGTAACACTTAAGCCACTTAAGCTCTAAATTTTTGTGACATAGTTTTTACAGGTTAAAATAGCAAAGTTTCTTCATACTGCAACCTTAACTGGTTTCACTTTTTGTACCCCAGTCTTGTGCAGTTTCAGCTGCCTCTTATGCCCATGGTTGAGCACAGCTACTCATTAACACCAGAGGAAAAGCTCTGCAGCTCAAGGCTCAGCCATGGGAAAGGCTCCCTGTGTAGGCTGGAGATACCCCTTGTATTTTGGTTGGGAGCTTCCCTTGCTTTACCATCAAATTTCTCAATGATTGCTTTCACTCTTGTGCCCCAAAGGAAAAAATGATATGGGTGCTCTGTCCTCTGTTTCAGAGGGATTCATCCACTTCTGAACATCATCCATGAAGGAATCTATAGCGTGTGACTGGTGCTGCCAAGCTGCCTCATGCTCCATCTTATCTGTTAATCCACTCTGAGGATCCTCTGTTTCTTTCACTTCGCACATCTTCTCTTTAAGAAAAAGGTTAATGTTTCTCAGGTGTACATGCACCTTATGCTTATGTCCTCTTTCATACTGAGCGTGGAAAATTATTTATTTAATGATCCATAGACAATAATTCCAGGTAATAAACAGTGAACTAAGACCTAAACATATTCTTTCTCATTTGTGACAACATCAGCTATTACCGATTTTGTCACACTCCTTTGTCAGCATCTTTCAATTTTACCCCCAATCTCTCAGTCCATCTGACACACAGATCACAAGGAACCATCTTCACTGTGGCAAATGGGATCTTCTTTTGACAGATTATTTCATATGACCAACAAGGTCCATAATCCATTAACAAGAATAAAATGTCATTTTCAGAGTTACTTTGTAAAAACCAAGTGCCAACATCGGGACATGCCAACATCCATCAAATACAATTTACAAACTATTCTCCTTGCAGATTAATAAATTGCTTCACAGCCTGTCAAAAATGCTAGCTAACAAAATAACACCAAGTGAGCACTCTGTACAATAAATAAAGCTATTTACAAGCATCAGTAGCATTACAAAAAATAATAAGCCTGTCTTTCTTCTTTTGCATGTCTTGGAGAGTAAGGTCTCCTGCTGGTCCCTCAATCAGTGAACATCTGGGCTCTCCAGAGAGCTCTATACATGAAGTTCAGCAACATCAACTTGCAAACTGGCAAACCTTTTCACTGCACTGCATCTACTGGTATATTTCCCTCATGTTTTTTTGGGGGGGATTTTTTATATCAAACTTTTGATCACATTATCCAAAATTATTTTATTCTACATCTTATATTGTTATTTATGATAATTTAAACCAAATCTAAAATGCTGTCCTTCTTGATTGATTGTTTGCTCTTTGGCAAACAAATTGATGCAGCCTTTAACATTACTGGAAATGTTTGTTCTGAGTTTCCAATTGGAAAGTCTTATGTCATTTAGAATGAGATATTTCCTTGTAATATTGATCTGTCAAAACTATCAAAGAGTTTCAAGTTGTAAACAGACCTGACCTTGAGTGTCTGTAAAAGTCTGTATGTGCAACTCCAGCAGTCTCTTGAGAGATGGTGAAATCTCTATCCTCAAAAATTTTCAGTATTCAACATTAAAAAGCCTGAACCACCTGGTCTAACTTTGAAGTTAGCTCTGCTTTGAGCAGGAGGTTGGACTAGTGATCTTCCAAGGTTTCTTCCAACCTCTATTTTTCTCTGTCACTTTATAATACCTACTCTTCTTCAGCCTCTCAAATCAGTTCATCTTTGCTTCTATCTCCTTTGAACAGGGAGTGTGCTTTAGCAACCTAAGTCATAACTGTTTTCCCATACTCTTTCTATTTACCCCATATAGCTCTTTTCACGTCCAGCTTTTATCAGTGTATTTCCTTCTGGTTTGCCATCCAGTTTTGTGGCAATAAGAATCTCAAAACTCACTTTATTTCTCTATCAAGTAAATCTTTCTTTAGGCTTTAGTGTTGTCCAGAACTGTTTTCCTCCATGTTAGCATCTGTTTCCTTAATATCTGGTTTTCTGTATGCTGATATTCTTCTAACTGTGGTTACATTCTTCACTTTTTTCTCTAAGCTTTGAAGAAAATCCTGAAAGTTTTCTTCTCCAGAGGAAGTGAATGGGAGTAATCTGTCAGCGTCTCCTGGACTCCAGTGGAGTCCACCTACCAGCAGTCCTCTCCCCATGAATGTCTTCCTCTGATCAGAAGTCTTAAAACTTCAGAACACAAAATATAGAACTACACACTAATTTTCATGACCCTTCTATGCCTTTTCTAGGGACCAGGAAAACATCCAGGACCATCCTCTTAGGACTACAGGTTTATGGTGAATCAGTATTCCTTTCCATCGGCAGGTTATACTTCCTTTTCCACCATGACTGTTCAATATACTCCCCTGACTTCTATTAGTCAGCTGGCTCAGCATTATGTTCATCTCTCACACTCTGTTGTTTGGGGCATTTTTTGCCCTGGTCTCTCTGTTTCTCGGTACTATTTTCTGGTTCTTTTCTGTTGTCTCTTTTCACCAACTGAAAATTCTGTTCATGGCAGCAGTATTTGCTTAAATGCAGAAATGATATTGCCAGAAGAAAGAATGGAAAAAAACACCAAAACCCAAGCCCACAATTTTAATTATTTCTGTTTCTTTAATGGAAACATACACAGTGGTGGTGTAGTACACCAAATGTAACACAAAACTTAAACCAATTTGAAAATATCGATCTATACTCCTGACATAACTGGAGCAGAGTCTCCTAAGGGATAGCTGTTTATATTGATGCTTTTGCTGTCTGTGCCCTGAAAAACTCTGTATACTTTTAGTATTTGTAGTTTCCATAGTATGTCCTGGCTCCTTCTGTTAGTAAATAAATCAAACTTCACTTACGTCCTATCAAAGCTGTGTTGCAAGAAGTAGCCACAAACTGAACCACAATTCCAACTTTTGGGGTAGTTACAATTTTGCACTGGACTTCACATTGAAAGTTGTACTCTAATTCTAGGGAGGTTGTTCTTTCCTAAACAGTTACAGGATTTATTCTCAGCAGTGCAGCCAAAGCAATCCTTTGCCAGGAAATAGAGTTGTTTATAAGCAGCCAGGCAGGATCATATGAACTAGGATGGCCACAGAAGGCAGTCTGGTGTGATTTCCTGAGAAGGTAAGTGGCATCACAGTTTTAATTTTGTATCATGGGAAAGTTCCAGATTGGGTGATGAGTATTGTGTCTATCCAACCCCATAACACAGTCAAAAGCGTGTACTCATCTTCCTCCCCACTGCTGGTCTCACAGTATGTCCATCACCAGCTGAATTGTCTCCACCTCCCTCCTGCACCAGAGAACCCAGCTGTACTTTGATCTTCAATAAAGAAACTCCAGAGTTTTTAAATACATAGGTTTAACATACTTAGCGTCTATAACCACACATTCTGGATATGGATGTTATATATAGCAGCCTTCCAGTACCTAAAGGGGCTGGCTCCAAGACAGCTGGAGAGGGACTTTTCACAAGGGCCTGTAGCAATAGGAAGAGGGGCAATGCCTTTAAGATGATAGAGTTGGGATTAGATATTAGGAGCAAATTCTTTACTATGAGGGTGGTGGAGCACTGGAACATATTTTCCAGAGAAGCTGTGGGTGCCCCAGCTCTGGAATTGTACAAGGACAGGTTGGAAGGAGCTTTGAGCAACCTAGTCTAGTGGAAGGCAACCCTGCCCCATTGAGAGGGGTTGGAACTAGATATTCTTTCATGTCCTTTTGCAGACCCAAAAAATCTGACATTATGGGCCATTGACAGGACATCCTCAGCAGATGCTTTGGGTGGTTATAGGCAGCCTGTTGATTTCTTGAATTCTGTAAAAAAACCTTTTAAAAAACCTTCACCCTTTAGGAACATTCTCAAACACCTTGCTGTATAACATGTTCATTCAAAAGATTATAGTTTTTGTTGACAGAGGTACTAGCACTGCAAGATATTCACAGGAAATGATTGAGAGTTATATTTTCGATCATACTGGAATTTTTCTCAGGAAATACAAGGAAAATCCCCTGGCTGCTGCTTAGGGAAACTAGGACAAATGTGAGAGAAGTGGCCAAGCTGTGGTTATCAGGCCAAATACAAAAGCTACATGATTGAATTGCATGGGTCTTAAACTTGATATGGGGCTGTGCTGCCACAGGAATTGCTGGCTAGTTGAAGTGACTGTTGTGAGGGTGAAATGAAGCAGCAGGTAGTGCTGAAGCTGACACTGCAGTGCTCCTCAGGGCCAAGCTGCCCACCCAGCCTCTGCAGATCTTGGAATACTGGGGCAGCAGTGGAGCTGCTGCTCTCCAGCTTTCTGATTCTTGGATCTCAATGTTTAGTTCTTCTTGGCTCCACGCAGTCTGCTTGCTTTTGCCTCTAGGAGGTGGTCAAGGAGCCATGTTTTCCAATGCACACAGTCCAATGTATCTTGTGCTGTGATCTCTCTGAGACATTTCTCCCTTTTGTGAGCTGTGTGTGGCACATAGCGAGAGCTGGCAGTTCAGACTAAACAAGCAGTTGCAACCCATCCATCCTCATTTAGGGGCTGACTCCTCTTGTGCAGCTCATCAGAGCAGGCTATCAAACAAAGTTGTGTTTGAGAGAGGCTGAAAGCCCATGTGTGCCTGCCAACCACCTTCCAGCTGGCAAGAGACCTGAGCAATTCCACAGACAAACTGAGATGGGTTTTGAATATATTTCCTGCTGCTGTGCCTCTGAAAGGAGAAGTAGCTGTTCTGTTATTCCAGGGCTACATGTCATTCCAGGTGTGAAGGCTGGCAAGAACATCCAGCTGGAATTGTGCAGGGCACTGCAAAGGCTTTTACGTGCTTGTGGAGCCGTGTGCCCTCATGCAGACACCCCAGATGAGGCAAATTAAAGCCAGATAAACAAGCTGTATCCTAACAGTAACTTATGGTCCTAGCTGATCTCTCAGGCTTTTTACCAACCATATGCTGTCAATTTCCAAAGTCTCAAAAGTACAAGATCTATGAGATCTGGGCTAATGGGCTTGTTCACATTCCTTTCCTTCCCTCAGATTCATGCCACTCAAAGACAATGCCAAGCACTGCTAGGCCAGGAGTTGAATTTCAAGTGGAGCCTAGAAACTTGGTGTAAATGCCTCCATCAGCATTTGCAATCTCTTTGTACATCTCAGTTTCCCATCATGCTTCCAAAAGCAGCTTAATGAAATGCAGAAGCTTTTCCTCCTGTGTTTGAAATGCTCTATATTTTGAAATGTCAAAGAATTAGACTGCTGTCCCAACTAACACCTTCAATCAGAAGCAAGAACTAGAATATTGTCAAGTTAATGGCTGTGACAAGCACACAACTGGAGCAGGATGACGGTCAATTTATTTGCCCTAGGCTTTTATTTTCTGTTTTGCCTCAGGAAAATCATGTTTTGACCAAGCAGGAAAGTCCATTTTTATTTCTGTTTTGTGGGAAGCCATGCTTTACAATGGTTTTTCATGTTGTCATACAGGCAGAACCCTTTCCATTTCAATCCTTAGAGTGTTTTTTTCATTTGAGTGCAACACTGAGTGTTTAAGGAAGTATCAGCCATACTCACAGCTTGCAGCAAGAAACAACAAAGATGGGTTTATTATTTCTGTCACAATAGGGCACAACTGTGATGCTGGGACTCTAATATTGTAGATGCTGGACAAATACTACCAAAGCTTGGAAAAAGAATTGTTAATGGCTGATACCAGCAGTGTGGGAGGTGATGACAAAAGCAGGGAAATGGATAAAGGGAAGCTTTAAAAATTGTGTAAGACATGAAATACAATCAGCACCTCATAATGGTGTCGGGTGCTGAGCTCTCCCTGAAATCTTCATGGTTTTTATACAGGTAGACTGTATTAATGTCATAGGAAGGTGGGTCAGATGTTTACTAGGCACATGACAGAAATATTAAGTTAAAAAATATAGCCTCAGTGAAGAATGAACTTCAAAAAAGTACACATTTCAGGAAATTGTTTTACTTTATAATATTGCTTAAGCAGAAAACCAAGTTAAATTTATTGCGTTCTCTGGGTAATGACTCATCCTCTTCTGAAGGAATGCAAGTGGACTTGTAATGCATTCAAACATGACACTAAAAATATCTCATTACCATCCATAGTTTGTCATACTGAAATATTTCTTGAGAGGTTTTCAAAACCAGGACTTACATATTCCAGTTCAGTTCATCAAGTAAGTAGGCCCTGACTACTTTCCAAACAGCTGCATTGAGGTCTTTAGAATTAATTCTTAAAAACTTAAGCAACTAAAATTCCTGCTAATTGGATTTTAATTGTTTTCTGTGCAACACATTTAACCTGATGCTTTTGCTTGTTTATAGAAAAAAAACCATGGGGACGGAGCATATTAATTTAGATGTACAGTTGTAGAAGCAAAACATCAGTGCTTCCTGTAGTGGCAAATGCCTGTATTGTGGAATTTGCACCCAAAACTGTTTTGATGCAGTGATGTGTTTTATGTGTTTCTCTACCCCATTCTGACTGTCTTTTCCCAATAACTCTGGAATGATGTAGTTGTCTATGGGGTTTGAAGAAATACAGTTTTATCAGAGTTACAGAATTCCTACTGGATTTGTGGAAAGAATAGAAGGTGAGAAAAGAAAGGTTTCAACTACATACTCACCCCTTACTCAAAATTATTAAGTCCACCAAGGTGGTCATTTGGGACACAAATCAATAAAAAGCCAGACACTCTTAATTCTACTGCTCATGGTGTTCTTTTAAACTGTGATGGACACAGGTTTCTTAAGGCCTTGTCCTACGAAAACCTTTTCCATTCTGATTTTTGTCAAAGAAATGCCCAGTTAATGAAAACGAAAACATTTTGCTAAAGCCTTCATAGCCCATCTCTCTAAAAGTTAGATGACTCATGGCATTTTCTCTTATCCAGGTCAGTAAACTTCTGCTGAGAAAGCCTGGATAGTTAAAATCCAGGTCTGTTCTGTTGTATGGATTGCTTTGTGTCTGAGCAGTCCAGGTCCTCTGACATCTCCTCTCTGAGCTAGGATCACTGAGGGAGAAGAAGCCTAAAAGCCTGAACCTAAAAGGAATCGGATGGCCTAGACATTTTGGGTCTGGGTTTAAAAAATAATTCTGACCAGACTTCCCTTTCAGGGAAGTATAAAATATTATTGTTTGATCACTGCTGGGAAAAGTCTAAATGTGTCCTTAACCCAGATTCTATTTGCAAAAAAACATTCATTTCTGCTCATGGTGTTTTGCAAACAGGAAATGCAGGGCCTGTTTATGGTTTTGTTGTGTATTTTAAAGTCATTATTTTCATTATAGAAGAAGCCAAAGACCTGATAAGGATCCCTTTATGCTACCATGTTTGGTCAAATGATGGTTCTATGTATACGACATGTGAACATTACAAACTTATTTTTAGATGACCAGTGAGACCTGTGTAGTTTAAAATTAGCCCGGCATCACGACTATACTGTATTTTTAAAGGACAAAGCACAGCTGCTGCATGAGCAAATACAAACCAGAAAAACCCAATTTTATAAATATGTCATCAAGGTCATAAAAAACAAATGTACTGGATAAGAAACATTATTTTGATTTAGGTATGGGTGTCAACAAGTTCACTGCCTGCTCTGTATTCAGATTGGTACTGATAGGGAAAGAAAAGCATTTGGCAGCAATGTTAGCTGGTTGCAGTTTTGTTTGGCAGAGTGAGAGCGGGAACGCAGAAATAAAAAAAGGAACAGTGGCAAGGACAGGTCCAGAACAGAGCCAGAGACTTGTAGGAGAGTTGTGCAGTGCTGGAAGGTCCAGCAGAGGAAGCTGGTCTGGTTCTGCGTCTCTGATGAATGCGCAGCTGGTCACATATCACAGAACCACAGAATCAATTAGGTTGGAAAAACCTTAAGATAAAGTCTAACTTATGACCAAACAGCAATCAGAACATGGCACTGAGTGCCATATCCAGTCTTTCCTTAAATACTTCCAAGGATGATGATTCCACTGCCTCCTTGGGCAGCCCATTCCTATGTCTAATTTTTCTTTCTGAAGAATTCCTCCTTAATGTCCAACCTAAACCTTCCCTGGCATGACTTAAGACTGTGTCCTTTCCTCCTGTCACTGGCTGAGCAGGAGAAGAGCCTGATCCCCTCCTTGCTACAATCTTCTTCTAGAGAGTTGCAGAGAGCAGTAACATCACCCCTGAGCCTCCTTTTCTCAAAGGCTAAACAACCCCAGCTTCCTCAGCTGCTCCTCACAGGACTTGTGCTCCAGACTTTTCACCAGCCTCTTTGCCCTGTCTGGATTTACTCCAGCACCTTGATGTCCTTCCTAAATTAGGGGCCCCAGAACTGGACCCAGGATTTGAGTTTTGGCACCTGAGTTACAGAGTCATGAACTAGTGAACAAGAAATTACATGAGTTTTAATTATCTCTTCTGGGATATGGAAAGGGCAAAAAGGAAAAGGCTTTTTAAAGACATTCCACAAGAGATCATCTTCATTCTTGTTCTTTCTGAAATGTAAGGCTTGTTAGTTTTGAGTAAGAGAATTTGTTTCTTGCTGGAAATTACTTCTTGAATTTCAGCCCTGAGATTAGTGAAGTAATTGGAAGGGAAAGGGGGGCACATACAGAGGCACAACTCTACAGTAATTCAGTTTGGGACCTTTTAGAGGAACAAATGAGATCGTACTGAAATATTCATCAGAAACTTAGCCAAGCTACTAAAGGGAATGAAACAGGTGATAATCTGAAAAGCAGTATAGGAAAGATGTCAAAAGTAATAGGATGCTGAATAGAATTGAGAAAAGCAGGACTGTTTTTCTGACATAAAGTTATCACTCTCAAAGGTATTTTCCACGATAAACCTACATCCAACCAAAAGAATTCTATGCCAAAGCAGACCATAAAGTGCGAGAAGAATGCTGATGCCCAAAAAAAGGACTTATTTTCTCAGAACCACTGAATGTTGAGGTATTTCTATCCACGTTTTTTCTTGCATTAAAACCATGAGTACTGTTTTTTAGGTTGTGAGGAGGAATGAAGTGCTCTTTAAGAAAAATAAGTGAACTTTTTCACTTCTCCCATAAAGCTGGCATTGAACAAGTGTCTTCTGACAGATGACCACTCATAGCCAAGTTCATTGTGCTTCTTGACTAGAGAAATTACTTGTGAGATCTACGGACAGATTTAGGGAGTAAATCTAGGCCAAACCAAATTGGAGGAAGGAAACCACAGGCAGGCTTGAATTCTTTGGAAATGGCTCAGACAGAGCAGAAAAGCTCAGCTGTACAGCATAAGAGAGAGTGTGTTGCTCTTCAGGTCTAACAGGGTGGTATTTTTCATAACCTCTAATTCTTCATGGCTATGAAAGAGTTTTCAATACTAAGTGATTCTTCTGGTGTTGCCTGAGTGTCTTAGTGACTTTCATCTGTCTCTTGGGAATAATATATTTTTAATAAACAGACTTTCCTGAAAGCAACATCAGTAGTTGCACTTGTAATGCAAAGCAAATACCAATTTTAATTAAGACCCCAATTCCTCCATGCCTTTATTTGACAGTCCACAGTAGTGGTTGCAATTGCAGTTGTCATGTTCATTACTAATCTGCAAAATGAGCACTCACAACATAAATGAGAGTAAAATACTCATAGGGTACATGTAATTAGCACATGACTTATTATAAATTGTGATGATCTCCTTGATAATTAATCTGGCTTGCATTTGATGTTTGGAGGCAGTCTGGATAGAAGATACTTCAATAAGAAAGAATAAACTCCTCTGGGGCATGGAAAACACAGTGAGAAGTAGGGAAGAAAAAATTCATGGGTCTAAAAGAAATGTTATTTCATAGTTGCAAACTAAAGCCCTAGCTAAGGCTAGAATTTTTTTCAAAGGGCTGGAAATTTTTTATCTCAGGTTTACACAGAAAGGACAGCAATGAGCATCTTGGCTCACTAAGGATCCAAAGGATGTGCAAACGAACAGTTCTGTGGATTGATTTGTCCTCAGAAGAAAATGGTTGCACAGGGACAGGGGCACTTGCTATGAGAAGCAATGAGGTGCCAAATAAGGGTTTGGGTCTTGTTTCCAAGGCCCACAGTAGGAACAGGATCTAGACCCACATGTGTATGGATTTATTCATGCTATAGAAAGGGGTGTCAGGGATCCAGAGCAGTGGGAGGCCTGGTATCACATGTCTGTACACAGGCAAAAGAAAGTGTTGAGAGCAAAGCTCATTATTATCATACCTCCATGGCCCTTAGCCTGGACTTTTATGATAGCCCTGAGTTTCTCCCAAGAATAGAGAAATCCTCCTTTTTGTTTATTTCCAAATGCCTACCATGTGTCACTAGCAAATATCCAAACCTTATCCAATACTGCAGTAAAGCTCTCAGCATCTCTGTTTTGTGATATTCATCAGTTACTCCTATTCCATTTATTCTGTACAATATATTTCTAACATGTAGTTTGCAGTTTTCAGACAGGAGAAGCCAGCCTACATTTTTCTTTTTCCTCAGGGAATAGATTAACATTTCTCTCTGTTATGGCTTATTTACTGTAATTGTTGTGTAAACGTGTGGCCAACAATGAAGGGCTTATCTCAGGCTCCCTTGTAGAAAAGTAGAGTTCTAACGACCTATTTCTCCCCTTTTACAGTCATGGAAACAAAATGTCATCTTCTTCAGTATTTCACTGGTAAATTTGCAGTCTGCCTCAGTTTGTTACCAGTGTGCTAACAACACAACATAATTTCCATTGAAGCTGCACAGAAAAATGAATGCAAGAGGTTGCACATTGTTGCACTAATGAAGCTTTTATACCTGGGGAGAGAAAAATGCCCAAATTTGATTAAAATTCTATTACCTGCTATTGCCACATCAAACTGTTGGGCACTTCAGACATATCCACAGCACATTAATTGGCCAAAGCTTGGCACAGCCACACTGCTTAAAAAAATGTTAATGCTTTGCACCACGTATGGTGCAAGTCAAGGTGACAGGACACTTCTGCTTACTTGAAATTTTTGTTTTACCTCTTTGTAAAGAAGCAGAGAGCACCTTTTGGCTTGATGTCAGCCTTGGGGTCATGTCTGTATTTGAGTGCAGCACCTGATGGATCTGTTGGTCAGCCAATAGATGAATTCAATAAAGCATAAATGAGCTCACCCAACAAAATATTACTCTGCCTCTTGTCACAGTTGTTCATGTGTTTAATGTACTCATATTGGAGTGATTTCTCTTCAGTACATCTAGGGAAAAGCAACTTTTCAGGGCAGCAGAATCTTGGCAGCAAGTACAGTATTTAAAATATTATGCTCCAGCCCTGAGTGGATGATGGCTTTACACATAAAGCAGCCAAAGAGAGCCAAGAGGATCCATTTCCCTGCTCTTCCACACAATGCCTCTTGTTCCTTGCTTGGGAAAGTCATGCAACTCACCACACTTTGAGTCATTACATGACTGGAGTACAGCAGCTCAGAGAGACTTGCACAGATATCAAATAGGAACCCTATTAACAAGAACCAATGTTAAAAGGAATTCCTGAAATGAGCCACAATACAGGCTTGGGGTTTCTTGTCCTGGGCTTGTACCTTCAGGCTGGTAACCTGGTAGAACTTAATGGTAGAAGTATAGATTTATTTTTCTTTATACCAACTGCTTCATTCCACAAGGAAAAATCCATTAGAACGAACTGTTGGTGTTAGTGAAGATCACAGAAAGATGAGAGGTAGATTTGGCTTTTTGCTAACTAGTTAACAATTCTTTTCTTTAAAAATGATTATTTATACTCCACCCTTTGTTGCAACTGGCCATTTCAGTATTTTGCCTTATTGCTTTCCTTGTTACTTTCCCGAAACAGTAAAAAAGAGCTGAATGCATGGTTGAGAGAGAGTTGCTGTTCCTTGGAACCATTTGTAATGTCAAAAATTTAACCTAACTTTGAAAATCCAGGCTTATGGTGCAAGTCAGTAGTTCTGATGTTTGAAAAAGTACACAGGCTTTGCAAATGTACAGAGCAACAGAAGGGTTAGAAAATATGAACAGGAGAAGAGGAGCAACAGGAAAATCACAGGAAAAGTAATTTATTCAATTTTGCCATCTAATATAATTTTCTTTTTAATATTTTAAACAAAGTGGGCATTTCTTTCATCTCTTTCACCCTGACCCATTCTGTAATTTAGAGTGGAGGAAAGTAAAAAAACCCACACGACTGTTACAAAGAGTCTGACTGCCCCCAATGCCATGTTACCAAATCCCACAAACTGGTACTTTTCCATGGATCTGGGTCACACTTTTTCATACCAGTCGAATAATTGACACAGTAATCACTTGTATTCTCTCTTCTGCTGATACAAGCTGATAATCCAGAAAAATTCCGCTGCCAGCATCAAGTATTGTGTTGAATTGTCCTTCTGTTCCTCTGGGAAGAACCGATGGGGTTGTGTTCTCATTCATTTCTCTTTACAGCTGTGAGGGACATGAAAAGCCAGGTTTGATAAAGAGCTTTATTGTAAACTCCATAGCAGTTCATCTTGGTAGCTGAAAATGCCAGGACACTGTATAAATCATTTTATGGTACCTGTTGCTTTATATTTCAAAGGGTACTCACGTCAAATTCTGTCTTGGCTTGTGTCTAGCACTGCAGAAAACACTTCTCCCCAGGTGATATGAGAACAGATCAAGTCAATGGCAATGCAGCAAAATAACATTAATTCATTATAGCACACGCAGGACATGAGCCTGAGCAGTGAGAGGTGCTGCCTCAGGGAAAGCTTTATAAGAACAGAAGGCTGGCTCAGCAGTCAAGGTAGTACAGGAGTAGAAGTTTGGGTTAGACAGCTTGTGGATGTTATTTCTCCACATGCTCCTCTCCTGCATCTGATCTGCTCTGGACACTGCCACCCTGCACTCTGTCACAGGGGACTCTGTCACAAGACTTCTCTAGGAACTCAAGTCCTCATACAGTAAATTAGAAACCATCTGCTACAAATTTGTTGTTATTACTATCATAATTATTATTAACTGTTATTACCAGTTACCATAAGATTATCATTGTATTAATGATAAGGTAACAAAATAGGGAAAACATTTTGGAAGAGTCCTTCCTCTGGCATTCAACCTGCACTCATTTGCAGCTGCCTCTGTGTAATTGCTCTAAAATCTTTTGTGAAACTTATTCTCTGAATTTTGTTACGTTAGGCAGATTGCCTGTTTACTAAAGTGTCCCCTTGTTAGTGATCTTCTGGGAGAAGATTTAAATTCTGAGTCAGAAATTGAATCAGAGGAAAATATTTTTCTCATTCTTTGCATGTGATCATCACGTTCATCAGCTTCATATTGTCACATAGAAAGTCATCATGTCTCATCTGTCTTTATTTACTCATTTTCACTAGGCTTATAAATGTGATATTTTTAATCCATCATTTCAGGTGCCTACACTCTCTGGCAAAAGTACCTCAAATTCTCATGATTCCCAAACCATGTTTGGATATCTCAATACCACAGGTAACTGCAAAACCAAACACCATTATGCCCTGTGCAAGAATATGTAAAATGCTTTGCCTGCCCTACACTTCAATTGTTAGCATGGAAATCAGCACCGGGAAATCTCTTTTCTTTCCAGTGGTAGGGAAGATAGCTCACTTCAAAAAAGCCTCTGTAGTATATTCTATGACCTGTCAGATTCTTTTCATTACAACACTTCTCACTTAAGAAAAAAATTTTGTTTGTTCATTTCAAGTGGCAAAACAGATCATGTCCAGTGGCTGTGGAAAACAGCCATGATGGACTAGGACAGTGTGTGAGGACTGTGTTCTGTCTTTTAGAACAAATGCTCTCTCTCCATTCCTGTCCTGCTCCTCAGCCAGCCCATTCACCACTCTGCTATCAATGGCTGCTCAAGCCAGAGACTCTCATTTACTGTAGCAAATGAGCCAATAAATCTAACATGTCATAATCCTAAAGCCAAGCAAAAACCATGCAGCTGAATTTTCCACCAGAGTACATCTGCATAGCAAGGGTAAACCCTCTGTTCAGTTTTAATTAGGATCAACTGAGGACATGACCAGCTTATTCTAGCTTGTAACACCAAATTTGTATCGTGGAATTTCCACGGATTTAATTCATGCATGTTGATAGTTTAGAAGAGTTGGTCATAAGGCACGTTGAAATGGGATCTCTTTACAATGACACTCTCTTTTCTTCTATCTATGAATATCAAATGGGAGCCTGTGTGTCTCTTGTTTTGAGGTATCCTGCTCTTGGAGACAAATCTAAGGCTCATTTCCAGGCCTGGGACAATCCACTTTTCAGCCTGGATCAGATTTAAGTCAGCTGAGGGGGAGAGGGGAAAGAGGAGAGTACTTGTCTTGATAATTAACTTTCTTGCTTTGGGTAAGCAGGGAAATATATTTTTTCTTTAGATAAGGACATATCTAACCACCATACACTCGGGCAATATATTGTCCCAGTGATTTGGAAATACTGTCCCAAGACATTCATCACCCTCTGCTTGCACCTCTGCCTGACAGCAAGAGAAGCACAGCACCAGACATCACAGCTGGACAAAGGACTCCATAGACTCTGCCTATTTATAATCAAACTCTAATTGACTGGAGAGGTTCTTGGACTGAATATGATAAAGATTGTAATACTTAGGGCAGGGAGGAATAATTTCCTTCAAAGACTTCCTGCTCAGTTTAAGGTTGCAGAATCATGATCCTGTCCTTCTTCCTATGATTCAGATACTGAAAGTTTTTTTCATCCTGCAGCTACATTGTCAGCATATCCAAATATGTTGGCAATTTCTTCCCAAGACTTTGCCATAGCTGTTTCTTGCCTTCATGACAGTTACTATATGCAATCAAGCTGCATTGAGAAGGAAAGGTATTTTTAAAGATGGAGAACCTAAAAATCTATTGAAAGTCTCTACTAATCTCCTCCGCACTTGTGCTACAGCTGTGCAATAATTTTCTGGACTCATGCTTGGGGAAGCATTTTGTGTAATAATTTCCTGGACAATGCTTGGGGAAGCATTTTGTGGCTATATTATGCAGTCCAGTAGTTACAAGTCTTGAGTAGTCATTTATTTGTAAATGATAGATCATTTCCATTTTCTCAGGCCTAAGTGATTTTATTAATACCATTACACTACTGATGTTACTGAAGTAAGGCTGCCTGTCACAGCATCTGCACATCCACAAAAAGAAAAAAAAACACTGTATGCCTTTCCCTCTTTTTTCACTGATGTAATGGTTTAACCCCATTGATTTTCTTCTAATTCCCTGATGGGAGAATTGTGTAAAGGAGGAATGAGAAGATGAGACCTGTAGAAGGTCCAGCACCTCACCAGAGTCACTCTAGTCAGCAACCTGCAGATGAATTTGTAGCAAAGGATACCCACAGGGATACCTTTCCTCTCTTAAACTGTTTCACTTTCCGATGTAGACTTTCACTTGTTGTTTTGAAAGATGCATTTGTCTGGTTGGGTTTGATAGCTGTAGTTAGACTGTTCTTTCTCTGAGCCTGTTCAATTCCCTTTTGAGCAGTCTCTCCATCATGGTGCTGATGGCTTGCTTCTCCCTTAAACTCTCACTCATTAGCGTTGAATTCAGCTTCTTTTTCAGACCTTTTAGAAATACGTTGACAAGCACAGATGCAGCACTACTCCCCTGATGGCCTCTCCATGAGAAAGCAGTCCATTTATTCCTTCATTTGGTTTCTTATCTTTTGACAGTTAATTCAAAAGAGGACATCCACATTCATTCCATGACAACTTACTTACTGGAGAAGTCCTTGGAGATGTCTCATCAAAAAGTTTGTTAACTGAACTACACTATTTTACCCGGGTCACAGTTACAGCTGTATGCATTGACTCCTCTCTGAGACTTGATTGCCCTTAGAGAGGCTGTGTGCTGGTTTAGCACAGATGGTGAAGTGCAATAGGTGAATTCCTTTAAACTGACAACCAAAATAGCCAATTGCATGTAGGGATCCACCTCTGGGAAACACACAGCCTTAAAAGTTAGAAGGAAAGTTGAGGTCGCTCTCTTCCTTCCGGCTTCACAGGAGGTAAGGCAGTCCTGGCTCTCTCTCCTTTGGAGGAGGGGCTGGGACAGCCAGGCC
>VXBB01007088.1:598892-669327 GCA_013399915.1 Illadopsis cleaveri
ACTGACTGAATGTCATAAGTTTTGTCTCTATGTAGTTTGTAAAAAAGTGAGTACTTGTGGGGGAGGAAAGAGATTTTGAAAGTTTCATTTTCTTTTTTTTTTTTCTTATTGTGTGTTAATAAACTATCTTTTTACTTCTAAGTTGAGCCTGTTTCACCTTTTTTTCCTCCCAAAATCCTATCTCTCAATCAGCGAACATAAAACCACCACATAAATAGTGCATTGGCCGGGAAAACAAACCAAAACTACAACAGGCTGTTTTAATCCTTTCTCATGTACCTAATTTACCCATGTCTATAAAACTATTATTTTTGTAAAACTTCATACAGTTTTCCTGCTACAAACTGTGAATACCAATTTATAGCTTTCCTAGGACAAAAGCACTGTTCTAGATTATTTTTTAGTGACTTAAAAAAATACCTTTTACTTTATCTCATTTTTTTAAACAAATTGTCTGAGAAAATAACAAATGTAGAAATTATAAGTTTGAAAAAAATTTTAATATCAAAGTATCTAATTCAGTAATGGGAAAGAAGTGGCATACTTGCCACACTTAGACAATGGATATAGGGTAGGATTCTGAAAATTAAGTGTATTGATATCTTTAAGTTTGACTAACAGGGAGAGCCCCACCTCTCCAGTATTCAGTTTCATCAATATTTACTGAGAGGAAAGTCAAATAGCTAAGAGAAAGGAAACAAGGAAGAGAAGGAAATGTCAGCTTTTTGGCTTTTTCTCCGTAAGAACTTCACTCCTATTGTATCTTCTGTCCCTATATAGAAAATTCCCACAGCTTTAGAGAATGGGGGTGACTACTAGAAACAGGAAAAACGTACAGGGTTGTAGAAAGTGAAGCAGGATGTTGTGATGTCCTTGAAACGTCAAATATTCCAGACTTCGGAAACTGTTCAGAAACCATCTCTAATGAGAAACAAACAGAAACTTGATTGCCTTTTCTTAATTCTGTGCTCTGAGCGAGTGGACAAGAGAGCAAGGGGGGTCCCAGCCCACACCAACACTGAGGCTCTGCAGGGTGCTGTGTGAGATCCTTGCTGAGTGCCCGCAGCCCTGAGCCTTGCGCACACGGAGGGTTTGCAGGGTCACTGCTCTCTGGGAACGGGGTGGGTCCGCGGCAAACAGCTCATTTTCATGATTTGTCTTGCAAATCATAAAAGAGCAAAACAGGTTTAGGTGAGGGCAATTTGAACTTCAGTATTTTGCTTTGCTTCAGAACTTTTATTCTTTTTTGTCCCTCTCATTCTCCTCTCTCTAACTGCTGCCGGTTTTTCCCTCTGTCACAGCCTGAGTATCGCATTTTGACCATTCCCTGAAGCAAAAATACCTGCTGCCCTGTCCCTGTTCAACTCCCAGCCTTACTGGTTTTTTGGTTTTTTTCTCCATCCCATACAAATAATTGATGCTCCATGCATGTATTCCTTCAAGTCAATCTCAGTGCCCTTCAATCTCTCCACTCATGAATGCCACAAATGGCTCCTCTTCATTTACTGTCTTTTTGCTGCTTTTAACCCTCAAGGACTCTCTGGTCTCTTCTTCCCTCTTACTCACTGTTGAAATTATATTTTTCTGGTCTATCAATTATGCTACTTTCAATGAATTGTTGATTTGCTATATCAACAAACACCAACTGCTTCTTCCCTGTGTCCTTTATAAAACCTATAAAAGCCACTAAGAACAGACACACAGCAATCCCTGAAAATCCCATAAATCATAAAGTAGGAAGCTTGGAATAGTCAATAATAGTTGGAGTTTAAAAATACTCATTGAATTATTCATTATAATGAAAGAGTCAAGGGGAATGTGGGTGGCAAAAGACAAACAGTTGAGAATAAAGACAGAGACTGATTTAACAGGGTGTGAATGAGGTAATGAATGTCAGATCTGACCTCCTTTCCCTAGCAGTCATGCTGTCACATAAGAGCTCTCTGTAATCTGCCAAACTCAGGTCTGTGCTCTGTTCATTCCTGCCTCCATATTCCCTGCAGTTCACGCAGGATGCAGACCCTGGTGATCCATGCACACAAAACCAGGGTTGGAGCTATCAGGAAAACTTTTCTTGTGGTTGGAAGCTGTAGTTTGAAAATTCTTTGTGCAAACGTGTTGTTCAGGTTGTGTCAAAAAATACCCCTAAACTCTATTCTGTAAGCTTAATTTTTGATCAACAGAAAGTACTGTAGAGAAAAGAAACACAAAGACTTGCAAGAGGTTTTCATCTACAACTGAAACCATGAGAAAGAAAATCTGGATGGAGACTGGTCCAAGAGTCATTATGTCTAATGGGCTCTGGGGCAAGCCTTCAGATGCTCACTGTGGTTACAATGGTTCCCTTTCTTGAAGCTTAAATTGTTAAGATAATGAACCACGATGATCATCATCTAGGACTCCCGTTCAGTCTTGAGAGACTTGGACCTTCAGGGACCTTAAATACAGGCAGCACAACTCCCAAAAGATTGCCACACAGAAAGAACATTCTCTTAAATCTGCAAGGACTTTTTTCCTTAGAGGAGGCAACAGTGATAAAATCAATATTAATTTTGCATTGCTCAACTCCATTCTCAGAAGAAATGTCCCAGTGCATTCCAGCGTGAAGCCATTTTCATTTTATCATGTTTTAATATCTGTCAGAAAGTTGTAAAAAAACCCCCTGCATTTATTTTCTAGTTAGGAAAAAAGAGTTAATAACTCACAGGAACTTAACAGAGACTATTCCACCTAGCATAATAAATGAAATAGGATGAGGCATTGTAACCATCTCAGTATTATCCTGGCTTTACTGCTCTCTGAGCGAAGATGCCTAAACAATTCCTAAAAATAGTGCCACACAAACATTTCTGAATCTGTGTATAGAAATTTCAAACGTTTGCACCCTGATCCCACAATAAGACAAGATCTGCCCGGCCCCTCTTCTCCCTCTGAGCTCTGCAAAAAGTCACTTGGCTACACGGGCCAGACAGCAGCACTGCTCCCCAGCCATTTAACCAGTGCAGAGCAGCTCTGGTTTGAAAATCTTCCCCTCCCCACCAGCACTGCTCAGGGCAGAGAAGAGCATCTGCCCTGATTCTCTCTGCTGGTCACTGACAAACACACCCTGGAGCAGCGCAGCATCTGCTCTACACTTCTTCTCTGACTGTCTCACTGGGACATGGGCCTGACTCAGCAGCAAACTTCATTATTAGGATTATTATGGCTGGGAGTTATGAAGTCTGGCAAAGCCCTAGTAAAATAACACACAGCTGTGCTGCTTCTGTGTATCTGGTATTAAATGAAAATGGGTTGGTTTACCCCTTTTAATTGAATGCCAGCCTTTCACAGTAGATACTGCAAACACCTCTATTAACCATTTTCTCTCCTCTAAACTGCCAACAGAACTTTGAGGGATGCTGGATAGGCCAGAGATTAATACAGTGCAGCCTAGAAATAAAATGAGTTTTTCAAGATGATTTTTCAAAGATCACTGAGTCCATTTTACTCCCACACCCTGCCATCCCACAATGAAGTTACTGAAGACACTCAGGGCCAAGAAATAGACATTATTTTATTTAAAGACAAAAGTATCTATAGTTCTCCTCCTGCAACATTCTCCCCAGTCTCAGGTACAGCTGCTAACAATAAACTCTGCAAAGCAAGGGTTTGAAAGAGAAATGACAAGAAAGGGAATGAAAGGAATGGAACTTTTGATGGTTACTTGCTCCCCAAGTGATTTGCATTTGTTTTCAGTGCAGAGAACAGTCGGTAAAATCCGGTAAAGTCACCAAATACATTGTAACCCCCGTGTCTAGTTTCCATGGAGAATATTAAGGTTTAGCTTTGGGGCTTTTTCAGCTTCCTAGTACTAGATGTTTTCACCACTGTCCTCTTTTTGAGGCTGGATTTTTTTTTTTTTTTTTTTTTTTTTTTTTTTTTTCTAGATGACCTTTAATTTCTAAGCAATTCCCTGAATAGCAGTCATAACTATTGCAAAATCCTGGTTCCTCATTTGACAGGTAGTACAAAACAAAGCTAGACACGTGCAGATCAGCACATTGACCAGCATACTGAACACTGTTGAAACTTTAATCTCAGCAACTCTCAAAAGCTTTAGTTAATATACAGTTGCTATGTGACTGCAGTTTTCAGACTCCCTGCAGCAAATCCACAGCCGATAGACAAGGAAACACACATCTGTTAAGCAAAATGCAGTCACCTACTTCCACACCTAAAACATGCCTGCAAATGTCCAATTTCTTTTAAAGGGATTTTAGAAGAGATGAAAACATGTATTTTAGGATTAAAATCTAGTTTGGCTGAAAGTGAATAAAGAACGAAATTTCCCTTG
Source organism: Illadopsis cleaveri (assembly GCA_013399915.1). NCBI lineage: Eukaryota > Metazoa > Chordata > Aves > Passeriformes > Timaliidae > Illadopsis > Illadopsis cleaveri. Next base: position 603,226 of record VXBB01007088.1, read on the forward strand.
GGCAAGATACTCTGTAATGTGTCAGCATCTTGCAGTTTGCATGGTTGTGGTCCCGCTCTGGATGCTTTGGGGACAAAGATTGATCCTGCTGCTTTGGCTGCTCTAACCTCAGGCTAGGGAGGAAGGGGAGGAATTATTGACAGCAATGGGGGGAGAAAAGAAACCCTCCAGCTCTTGCTGCTGGGCACCTTGAACAGAGTGGGATGAGAAGGATTCTCTGTCCCTTGTGTTCTTCAGGAACAGCCTCCTGACATTCTCCAGATCACTGTAGGCTTTTCACATGTGAAAGTGGGGCAGCCTTTTTAACCTCCCTATCTGTCAAAGTCTGTTGTGGAAGTTGAAATAGAAAGCTTTTCCCTTTCAGTTCCACGGAGGAATCCCCAGGGAGTCTGCCACATCCTCCCTGCCTCAGCCCTGGGCTCTGTCGTGGCACTCAGAAGGGGCTTTCACAGTCCAAGGTCACTGCTACAGTGTCTCCTCCCTCACAGCTAACCACTTACTTAAAGTGGTAGTATTCTTGTTTCTAATCCCCGAGGCCCCTAGCATCCAGAGGAATACTCTCTGTGGGAAGGGCTCTGACTTCAGTGGGGTCCAACCCTACAGATCCCACCCCAGCTGTGTCTGTCGGTGCTGGGTGCCAGGGAGCACCACAGCAAAGAGCACCTACACTTCAGAGGTATTTCATCCAGGCAGGCAAAACACACGGAACAAGAGAGAGGGAGGGGAAACCAGAATGTAAATACTGTCATTCTGTTTCCTCTCACTCTTAGTCTTTTCTAGCCTGATCATCTTTCAGGATGTTGCATTATAAAAGCAAAATACCTGGAAGCTCAGCGTGAAGCACATCTCCTTTCTGGTGTATGTGATCTCTAGCCCAGAGATTGCTGCTGAAATAGAAATTTTCTCTCATAGACCTCCTGGTCTGTTTTACACACTTCTTTTTCCTAAAGAACCATACCCCCATGTTTTAGGTTTAATTGTCCCCCACAAGAACACCATTGTTTTCTGTTCCAAACTTGGTTTTTCTGCACTCAGGTTTTTACCACTCTTAAATTAAAATATGTTCCACTGAGCACTGTGAAGAGAAGCATAATGAACTACTCTTAGGCTTCATCTAGAGAGAAATGAAAAAAAAAAAAAAACCACCAGCAAAAAGGAATGCACCAAAGAGAACAACCTTGAATTGTCTGAATTTGCTACAATATCAAAAAGTCATTTTTAGGAAAGTCTGTCATTCAAGGTCCAGCTGAATCCACACACTGCAATTCACAAAACTACAGTCATTAAGGGAAAGAATTCCTGCTGTGCTCCTGCTCTAGTGTGAGGTGGCACATTGCCTTCCTTATGAGCTCCTAAGGGACATATTGCAGGCAATCACTCCAGGTGGTTTATTAGACTTCTGATCTGGAATAGAATGACAGTAATAAATAATTTACAGCTATTTGGTGCTGGATTTTTTTTGTCACTGGAACAATTTCTCTGCTTGTAGATTACACAGGGTGAGATGCTGTTTCTGATTCCAGCTGTAATTCTTATCAAGTGTCGACATCAAATATGAACTATTTAAAATGTAAACTTCATTATGTGACCCCCCCAAAATACTACATTAAGATTTTTCTTCTAAATTTACAGTTTATGTTTGACTTAAATTTCAGTATGTTCATTTGTAATTTGTAATTCTCTCTACGTGATTAGTTTAGCTGCAAGCTTAATTGCAATTTAGGAGGACAAACAAATACAGAGAAGGAATTCTAAAAAATCTCTTTCCCTCTATCAAAATACATACTTCTAAGATGTTGGGTGGTTTTGCTTTTTGTCTTTTTTTTTTAGTATGGGATTGAGTCATGATTTTTTAAAACTCCAAATTTAAGAGGAAATTCAGGTTAGCTCTTCGAAAACGCGTGACAAGATTGAAAACAACTGCTCACTGAAGCTCACTTTGCTGCCAAAACGCTGTCTTATGATAAATGTATCGTCTTCTAAAACCATTAATCTGGCTTATATAAAAATACTCTGCAACACTTCTTCTTTACAGGCTCAAAAACTAACTTCACTGTTTTTTGCAGGGAGAGCATTTAGGAACCTACAAGGAAGCCATAAAATAAGGCAATCAAGCCCAAATTTCTTGAAGTTAGAAAAATGACAAAATTGTTTTCAAGAGTTGAAAGCTTCTGAAGTAATTGAGGGAATGCAGTAAAAAATGCTCATAGGGCAAAAAAGCAAAGGACTAGAGAATAAAGGCTTCTTTGACAGCCCCTACTTATCTTCCCAGTCTCCTTGAGGGCTGTCACGTGTGTGGAGCCAAGAGACAGATTTTTATCTGTTCCTGACACAGAGCTGAGCAGAGGTGTGTTGTCCCAGAAAACCCAATTTACAATTCATGCTGTTGCTGGGCTTGAGAGAGGTGGCCATAGCTATGCCCCCACATATTCAAAAACCACCTCAGCCAAAATGGAAATATCCTGTGTGAAGAGGGTACACTGAACAGCTTGTCACTCCCTCTAACATCTCCTGGATTTTGTCAGCATGGGAATGCACACACTCCAGCACTTCTATTTGGCTTCCCCCATCCAAGCAGAAAGACTTGCTGCAACTTCCCTCCCTCGCTTTTTCATTCCATGTGAAGTCAGTGGCAAGTTCCTGACACACATTCCCCTTCCCAAACTAGACAACAGCTTCCCACAGTGATGTGAGCACGCTGCTCCCATGTGCACTGTTACAATGCAAGATGGTCTTATTCACCCTCCATCCTTTTCCTAAAAAGTCTCTTAACAAAATTCTAGCAAACTTCCCATTTCCCTTCCATATCTTCAGGAGTGGCATGTCCTTCTTTTCATCTGAGATTGTTTATGGTGAAAGCAAAGACTCCTGCTTTCCTCTGAGTTCCCTCAAAAAGCTCTTTCCCATGAGACCCTGGAAGAAATTTTGCAGTCATCATGATCCCCTGGGGTACAGTAGGATCCTAGAAAATTCTTGCAGGTGCCTTTGTGGGATCCAGCACTGAGGTTTCACAGTTTAATAAACTACTGCCTAACATTTGTGATCAAATAACCATTCCACCTTTCCAAGGACTTCACAAGTTAGGACTAAATCACAGTATTGAGGGAAGAGGGCTAAACTAAAATGTTTTACTTCATATTTGCTGTGGAAATTTCCTACCTCAGAACTGCTAAAGACAGTAACTCACCAAACCACAGGCTCAGTCACGCATTTAAGTCTGAAGTGTGGTGGGATTTGATCTTCTCAGTCCGTATGAGGACGTTAAACAACACCCACAGAAAAACCCATCATCAACACTCTGGAACAGGTCCTGCAAGGCATTTTGCCTCTCATGTGTGGAAGCAATCCCTCCCATCTAGTACATGCTTTGAGGCACATCTGAGGTAGAACTTACTGTTTCATAGAATCATAGAACTATTAAGGTTGGAAAAGACCTCTGAGATCAAGTCTAACATAGCACCACCCTGTTACCATTAAGCCACATCTCCAAGGGCCACATCCCCACATTTTCTGAACACTTCCAGGAATAGTGATTCATTCCACCACTGCCTGTTCCTATGTCCAACAACTCTTTCACTGAAGAAATTTTTCTTAATATCCAGTCTAAGTCTCCCTGTTGAAACTTGAGATCATTTTCTCTCATTCTGTTACTTGTTACCTGAAAGAAGAGACCAAACACTCACTCATGGGCACCTCAGGGCATGTGATCATGAACTGCACCTGACAGGTAAAACATCGGTGTCTGCTCTGAATCAGACACTCTCCTGTACCTCAGTGCCAACAGAAGATTGTTCATTTCATCCTTTGATTTCACCATCACTGATAGCAGCAGATCTTAGAATATTATGTGTGATTTAGACAGCCAGTTCTAGAAACTGTACCTGTTCAACCCTTTCAGCTACTGAGCCTTCTGGAACAGCTCAAGCTGTAATTAACTGTTCAATGTTTTAGCATTTTTTATGATATGCTGATGCTGGTTTTTCATGTCCTCATTAATTTGCCAATGAAACATGGCACACAGAATTCATGTGTTTTACTGGGGACAGACTGGTTAGGAGGTATGTCAGGAAACTACAGATTAAAATGTTTCCCACTCAAAAAGCCTAAGAATTTAATGTGAAGAGACTCTATAATATGCTGTTCTCTGAGGTACTGCTGATAAAACTGGTTTGATTTTATTTGAACTGAAGCTAGTTAAAGGAAAGGAAACTTTACTCCTGTAAGTTCAGGTTGTTGGAGTAGGCCTTCAACAACAGAATAGCAAATTGGTCATTTCTTCAGGTACATAACCATCTGTCAGTGTGTTTTTTTTTAAAAAAAGGGTTTTTTTCTTTTTTCTTTTTCTTTTTTTTTTTTTTATTTCAACCTCCATCTGTTCTTCTTTAGAATGGCACACCTTCAATCTAAGGGCTTCAAGGCACTGAATGAAAACTGCCTTATTTGCAAAGTCCATGGAGGGGTATAACCAGCATGGCAATAGCAGTCAAATCCACCTAGGTCTGCCCTGCCTGATGTTCCTATTAGCTCATTGTTGTTAGTCTTATCTAACGAGTAATCTTATCTTTTTTATCAAACTACAAATCTAATTCTTGCTTTGAAAACAATTGGTCAACGAAAACTTTTCTTCTTTTCCCAACACAGTGATGCTTTTGGTGAAGAAATCTTCCTTTGTGGGAATTTTTCCCAACAGAGTATTTATAATGGAACCCTGCATTCAAACAGCTGCCATTGATTCTCCTTAGATATTTCCCAGCAGCCCCATGCCAGACCCCAAAATGGCTCAGGGCTGGAGTTAATATTCTCCCACTTGTTTGACAAAGAGCAGAGGCAAGTCATTGAATGAATATTCCAAAACAGTTGGCCTAACTGAGGAAAACAAATAACCCATTCCTCATACCCAGAGTCAAGTGTTTTTCCCAGGAGGGTTTTAATTCTGGCTTTAAAAATACAACAAGAGATTTTTGCTTTTAGTTTTTTCAGGACAAGAATATTCACTCCAACAAAAATAGATAAGGAATTAGAATACTGTCTACCTCCTTAAGAAGTCAACATCTCCATGAAAATGTATGGCTTACTCAGCTCTTGGTTAATGCCAAGTGAAGCTTGTGGCTTCATAACTAAGAGCTCTGGGTGAAAGTAAGAACCACCTTGTCAGGAGTGTTGTAAATGCTAGGAAAAATGCCATTTCCCCAGAGGAGGCTGCTGCATGTTTTCTGGTCATGGCAGTGCTTACAGTTCAGATCTGTCTATTTATGTTTCCCTGTAACTAATTGCATTATACACACCTTGCAGGGACCAGCCAGAAGCCCCATAGCCTGTCATCTCTCTAGTAAATCACACTAATCAAAACTGAAATGCCCTTTCTTTCTGTTTCTTTCCTTAAAATGTTCTTTTTTGAAGTAAGAACAAAATACCAAGAGAGAGAACTGTAGTAAAGAAGAAATGGTCTTGAGTCACACCCCCAGCCAGTTTATAGCAGCACAGGGCTGCTGGTTTGCACAGGCAAAACAACCTGGTTCTTCAAGGTCACACAATTAGGATGATGTTCCAGTACTGCCAAAAAGCTAATGGCTTTTGGATCAAAGTTGACATTTAAAGATGAGGTTTGGGATGGCGGTTCTGGGACTCTCCTCATGGCAACTGATTGACTCATTGAGGTTTTAGTTTCTCTACCTTTACAAAATACTCCAGTTATAGAAAAGGCTCAGAAAGACAAGGAGCAAAAATGCAGAAGAGGAAAAAAAGATAGCCTCTCTTTTTTTTTTCTCAGTCCATTATTTACTTAGCCTTTTTCAGCACTGTCAGAGGGCTATGGGAATAAACAGGGTTCGTTCTATGTATTGATGACGTTTTTAGGCTTTGTCCTAGAAGCCTCTTCTTTTCTGAAGACAGGCCAGCGGACCTTTTTCTCTTCAACACGGCTTAGTAAGGATGATTCTCAATTCCATCCCTCTCTTTCTGCCCCTGGTGCCGTGTTCTTTCACCTGTGGTAGGTAAAGTCTGGGCTGTCCCCTGCCCAGATGTGACAGGAAGGCAGTGGACAAAGAGGGAAACACAAGGGACGTATAAACGTTTACTGTTTCACTCAAGAAAAACTAGAGCGGGACACCTCCCAGAGGCACCAGCAGTAGAAATATCCAATTATTTCCACTTATTCAGAGCCTGATGCCTCTGATCCTGTCTTGCAGACAGCATGAATGTTCCACATAAGACATGAAAAAATATCTCAGAGTTTTGGGAGAGGCTTCTGTGTTATTTCTCAGACTGAAAACCAGCAGCCAGCTTTGGTGTAAAGAAAAATTGGCTACTTTCTATTTGTGAGCTGTCTCCAGGTGTCCTCACCCTTTTTTTCCATGTCTGTGGTCTTTTTACCCCATGGGTAAAAAGGACATTATTTCTTTGCACTAAACATTAATGATTCAAATCTGTAAGGGCTGAACAGGAAATTTTCCTAGATTATACACCTGCCTCCTCTAGAAGGACTAAATGTACCAGCAGTGGGTGGACTTACTCAGGCTCCTATTAAGCAACATCTGTGGGTGGTTTCTTAGTCCAGCTGTTAACACGTGACTTATTCTGCACTTAGATCAGCTATGTCAATGGAAAGAGTAGGCTTCAAGCCTGCTACTGAATGGCAGGATTATAATAATTACTGTCACTATTAAATATCTTGGAAATGCCAGTGGATAGGCTTAGAGCCCCACATGTCAGCTGAATAAATAAGAGCTTACTACTCACAGGATGACAGGTCAAATGCTGCAAAGTCCTTTAGGGCAGTCATTCATAGACAGTAAATGCCTACTGAGATATCAGCCAGAATCATAATCACCTCCTGGATCTTTTGTGGATTTCCACCTTTAAATGAGACCTGGAACTTGTCACACAAGGAACTAGGAAAGTCAAGTTGTAGAGCTGGCAGGTGGACTCTCCCCCATAACAGGGTACAAAACACCTTTGCATTATGTCATACTAATAGAATGCACAAGTTTAGAGTCCAGGGTTAGTCTGTCCCTAAAAGAAACAGGCTGAGGGGATATAAGGCAGTACTCAATACCCTGACAAAAGATAAGAGGTTGGCAGCCCAGCCTTCTCAGTGCTGAGCTGCTGATTTCACTCTGGCTGTTGATTCAAGCACCCTGGGAGAGAAGGGACAGGCAAGTGGTCACCTCTTACACCTTTGCACTTGGGGTGCACAAGGTACAGCTGACAGTGCCATTATATCCACTCAAAACACACACTCCTCTCTAAAGGGAGATGAGAACCAACTGCCTAAGTGTGGTCAGTAACTAGTTTAAGCTAAAATTTAGGAAGATTTGCAGTTATCAGGCAAAAAAAAAATAGTGACAGCAAACTCACTAGAGACTTAAAATTTTAATACAGTTTAATAAATAGATGTTATTTCTAATTTATTAATTGATCTAATTACAGCAGTATAGGTTATGTACATGTAACTGATTATCAATCAGGTAATCTTCCATTAACTTGGTTTTAGTTACTTCCTCTTTAATTAATAGATTTTTACTTTGTTTGCCTATGTCAGTAGTGTACTCCATGACCCAGATCACTCCTTTTCTCCATCCTCCTATCTCATTTTTTTCTGCTCTGCTTTTCATAGGCTTGACACTAAACTTGACTTCCGCTCTGCTTTTCATAGGCTTGACACTAAATTTGACTTCTTTCCCTTCTGTTCACCAACTCCTCTTCTATTGTACCCAGCAGCCAAGGGTTTCATACCACAAGCAGTGGGAGAGTCCTCCTTCAATGACAGGAATATGATAGGTGGAACAGCAGCAGGGAGCAAATGCACCGGCTCAAGCAGAAGGGTGAGGGGCTTTCCATGTTATCCAGGAGTACAGAGCAGGGACAAGGAGGGTGCCAGTGGCTGGGATTGTCTGTGAGGTTGGGATCTCTGTCCTCTCATCCCTCACCCCTCCCAACTCCAGCTGCATGGGAGGATGATCACCTTCCCTGCTGGATCATCAGAGAGCTCTCTTGGGGGGAGGCCCAGAAGAGGACCACAGCCAAAAGGCTCACACCAAATACCACCAAGGAGCAGCACTGGGCCCTTTTGTGGGGTGTGATGGACAAGGAGGGGAGGGAAACAGGGAGGCATTTTCCCTGCAAGCTGGGGAGATGCTGGTGGTGATGACACACCAGTCTGGATTAGTGTGCAGGTAGTCAGGGTCAGGTTCAGAGCAGAAGTGGAAATGCTCTTCAGAAGTGTACTCAGGAATGCTAATTCTCCCTCTCACATCTCTTACACATGAAATATATGAAGCCCAGAGTCAAATAACCCACATAAAGCTCTTCTTACTTTTTTGCTCTTTCATGTCCGTCCTCTAGTGAAGGTCCTGTGATTCCCATGTTGCTTAGGGTTGATGCCATGTTAACTGATTTCCTTCTGCTCTGCTCAACAACCAAAGTGCTTAACTGCTGCTTAGAAGGCAGATTCAGGCTTGGAGATGTTTCTTTGTTATGCTCACTTATTTTCTACTTTTTCAAAACAAAGTACTGCAACAGACACTAGAATTTTGGTAGCAGGCTGCTCACAGTTTCTGCATTTCTGATGCTGTGTTGTCATCTCAGCAGACATAATGATACCAACACCGTGAACACAAAAGTGTCCTCTCAAGAGCCTTGTATTAATCATTGCTGCTGTCAGGAATACCATTTTAATCCTTTCTACCCCTACAGAGATTCCAGACTAGCAAGTCCCTTAAAAAAAGAGATAATATCACAGTTCAAACATCTTATTAAAGTTAAATGAAGGGTGATGTGTATAAACAACTCATTTAGTGAAAAGATCAGCATAAAAAGTTGACAAGCTGAAAAAGGAACTGAAAAGATTAATCTGTCAGGATGCAAGTCTGGTGATAAGTCCTTGAGATGCAGCATCTTGTATTCAAGGATGCCTCAAAAAGTGGTTTGGCTCTAGGAATACTAAATGTTACTCAAATTGTACAGGAAAGACCTACACTGTCTAAATTAACACCCAACACTCTAAGAATCTCCACCCATCTGTTATCTCTACTATCAATGCTCATACTTCTGCATTCAGCAGAGGACATTGAATGTAGGGACAACCAAGAGAATCAATTTAAATAAATATTTTAAGTGAAGCTATTGAATTGTGATAAAATCCTGAGTGGATACTCCTGGAAGCAGAATGTTGAATTTCACTTTAGCTTATTTTTTCATAAAAAGTTAGGGGGTTTTGTGGAGGGCGTTTTTTAAGGGGTTTGGATATTTGGTTGAGTGTTAATCAGAAAATGTCCAAAGGAAACTTTCTAGAGAGGAATCCCTATTTCTCATTGCTAATTTTTTTTTTTTTTTTTTACAAACTTTATGGTTTGGTCTCAGGGTATCTGTCAAGGTTCTGGGGTTTGTTTAGAACAAATTCACAAACAGAGTTTGTTATTAGTAATATACTTTTGCATAATTCATGTCTTTTGAAATTCACCAGTTTCCAGATGGATGGTCAGCACTACCCTGCTCTGAACAAATTGTGCTATTCCATTGCAAGCACTCCTCTGCTGCATTGATTCTAGTTTGATTTGGATTGAGAATTTCCTGATGGAAACTAAATGTGTAATAACACAGTCTTGCTATAGCCATTTTTCTGATAAAAATCACTCCTTCTAGAAGCAGCAAAGAAAACTAAGTACTGCAGCAAATGAACCATGCAAAATTATTTCTCCTCCACAGTGATGGCAGGAAGCATTTAAAACAACTTTAAATTGTTTATTGTATGGCCACAATGGCACATGGGGCAATTACTCTAGTCTGAGATCTCCACTGAGGCTGTTTTATTTATTATTATTTAAAGATTTGGGAAGCATCTCTTTCCATAGTGGTTAGGTGCTCATTTGCTCATTAAAGTTAATAAATTACATTCACTTAGAAATAACTGCCTGCAATGCTTGTGCAATTATAGACACAGACATTTCATCAGATTGAATAGAAAAACACATCAAGCCAATAATCAGCTTAAACTCAGCATCCTATCAACAGCCTGAAGTCTTGATAGACTCAAATGTTGTCAGAGAACTTGAAAACAGAGAACTGCAGTTCACTGGCTGCTGTGCTCAGTATTTCGTGCTATCTGGGATAGCAAGCTCAGAGCTGAACTAGCAGGGACAGTCTTAAGTAACAGGTCTAGGCCCAGTCTAAAAGGCTTTTTTCTTACATTACAACTGGCAGGGACCCCCACTGGGTCTGATGTGGTTTTGCGCAGGAAAGCAGATATCCTTCGATCTTTGCAGGTTACAGACTTTGCTTTATATAAATGGATCAAACCATAGAACACCCTTAACTTCTGCTGTCTACAGCCTTAAAGGCCTTTGCAGAGATGTTGAGGCCCTTCTGAGAACCTGAACCAATGTTCTCACCCACCAAAAATGTGTATTTAACAGAAATGGGATGCCAGATCAAGCATGGAAGCCCTGAGGCACTTTTGTGAGGCAGGTAAAGGGTCCTTTGAGAACATTTTGAGAATAAGCTAAAATCAAAGTCTTCCTCCTTGGAAATCCAATTGAGCAGTCCCAGAATCAGCTCAGAAGGCCATGCAGCAGACAAGTGATGGATTTGGCCTCAGGCCACACAACCACTCTTGCATGACAGGCTGTGCCAAGATGTTATCTCCTCCTCTCATTTTGAGAAGGAAAGCTCTTAAAAATTCATTAAGCTATAAAGGGAGCAGAAGAGACAGGCTAGTGATCAGGAAACTCACCTGGGTAAGTGAATGAAAAATCCTGGGTAGCACACAGTGCTTTAAGGTCCTTGGAAGGAAAAGTGTTTAAGAGAAATCCTTAGACAAGTACATCTAGTGCTGTCCAGGGTCTTCAGGTCTATGAAAGATTTATTAATGCAAAAGCTGTCAAAACATCACGATGAAAATGAACTAACTAAATAATTCAACACATACATTTTCCTGTTAATTAAAGATTATAATCAAAAGTGGTAATGATTTTTCCAATCATGAGTTAAGTGTGTGGAAGGAAAAAGAACTCCCAAAGGGTTTTTATTAGAATCAGTTCTAGGGTGTTGACATACGGTTGAAAGAAACAGAATATAAACAAGTGTTAATTAATCAGGCATGCTGATAGCTCAGTATCTGCATTTTCATAAAGTTCCAGGCAGCTCTGTCATTCCCTGTGCAAAAGCTTCTTCATACACTATATAACCCCAGTAAATTTTGTCTTGCTTTATGAGTTTCCAAAGCTGAGAATGGATCTGATCATAAATCGAGATATTCAAGCCTAGTAATTCTTTTTAACAGAGATCCAGTTTAAAATTAAATAAATAAAAGATTCGTTGATCGTCTGAAATGCTATCTAGCTACCAAAGAAAAGAGCTCCTCTTTTGATTTAATTAGACATACCATCACCCTACAAAATAGCCTTGTAAGAGAAGGGAAAGGTCAGAAGATGCCTGAAAGGAAACGGTATGTCTCTCCTTATCTTTGGCAGAGTTTGTATGGAGTAATTGTGTCCAGTGGCCATGAAGAAAACAATAAGGCTGTTAATAATTCCAGTGATTCAGCCTTGAATTCCTCCTAAGATATAACCTGGCAATAGCACAAAGAAATATCTGTAGGTACCAGGTGTAATCCATGAGGAAATCCTGCCTGCTCCACAGAAGGAGGTAGAACACTCTCTCTCCTTTGAATCTATAAGCAAGGCTATTGTGAAAAGCAGCACTGCAATTCAGCTCACTTAGGCATGTGTCAAATGCATCCTGATGCACTTTATGTGTTATGATACTTAAAGATTTTAGACTTTAAAAAATGAGTGAAATGTATTTTATCTCTCTATATCTACAGGTTTCATGCAAGGTAAAGATTTCCATGCAGGAGATAGAGACAACATCAGCTCACATTTATAGGGGCAAATCAGAAGTCTCCTGAGGGATCCAAACTCATATCCCCTTGTGGTTCCTTAGTCCACCCACGTCCCCATTTGTCCTGGGGTCCTGCCTGGCAATGCACACAACTCCTTGTATGTGAAGACCCTGACCCTGAAGGACAACCACACTCTGCGTGTGACAGAGTTTTCCAAAACTCTTGTACCTACACCTGAGAGGGAACTGTGTGTGTCCAGAGCAGTTACCCAAGTTGTCCTTGGAACATAAACCCAAACAGTGCTTTCAGCCACCTATGCTTGCAAACATCTTCTGGCATCTCCAGACCCAAGGGTATAAGTCTCTATACAGAAGGGAAATGTCACAGAGAAAAACAAAAAAGAAGCTAGATAACTTGCTTTGTTTTACTGTTTTCTATGCTATTTTTTTCCTACTGTTTACAAATAGAGACATTTAGAAGAATACTTAAGGTAAGTTTGTATGTGATTAAAAGATTACTAAGAACTTGTATACAATGACTTTTTTTGGTTTTTTTTCTGTTTATGTGAAGTCCTAATGAAGGTAAATTCAAAAATTCATCTTGTCAGAAAACCTGTGGGACAAAAATAACAGATATCTTCTCTGGCTTTTTGCTTGGTTTGTTTTTGATAAAGAAAATAACAAATATTTTACATGAAGGAAATGATAATTTACTCTTCTGCAAAAGTATTTCCTTCTAAATCATTCAAGATGAACTGCAATTGAAATGCTAAATAAAGTGGAAGATGAAAGAATTAAAATGGGCAGAATGAAAAAAAAGTTGAGCTACAGGAAGAATATTTTACTGTATGTTTTTAGCTCAATTAGTACTTTAGAACCAGAATGTATCTAACAGAAAGTTTTTCTTGTTAAAATTTGGCAAAGTAGCATGCATTATGTCAAAGTAAGATATTTTTCAGGTGTTCGAATATCTCAATGCCTAAAAGTTCAAAACTGACCTGATCTGAATGTGTTAGAGATTGACTTCCCTATTTCAAGAAGCTGGTGTACTCATCTCTACCCATGTGAAATGAATATAAATTACTGCTGAGAAAACATTTATGGAAATGCTTTAGGAGAAAAACAGGTCTGGAAGGGATCTCAAGATGTCATTTGGTCATTAAAGCAAGATCAACTCCACTTGAATTATGCCTTACTGATGTTTGTCCTACTTAAAAATGTTCTCAGTAAAGTTTCAGTGATGGAATTAATCAATAATAATGGCAGAAGGATGGGGAAAGTTTACTAATTTTCATTATGGCTTAATTGTTTTGAAACATTAATAATTTTATTGCCTATAATCTTGATGGAAAGATGCACCCAGGGAATTTCTAGAAGATATTAATTGTGTTTTCATCGCACCGTTGCACTGATTTGTAGAGGTGAAACAGTCTCTCAGTTACAATGATGAAAACCTGATTTATTTCCTGATTAGTCCTCTCACTGTGATATTAAAGGCACAGTGTGGTGGTTGGCAGGCCATTCCTTCCTAAGGCACAATCTCTCTTGCATCAGCCTCAAGTCAAAGGAGCAGAAAGGACCCTGCTGACCCACCAAGGTCTGAGTCATAGACCCTGCAACAGGAACATCCCACAAATGCTATAAAAGAGAGTAATAGCAATTCCTCCCTCCAAAGCCTGTGCTGTCTCTGTACCCCTTGTACACACTGGCAGTCCCATTCACACTGACTGGGGTGCACAATCAATGACACAGTAAAAAAAAAAACAAACAACTTTTTAAGGCATTTTGAGAGGAAGGAAGCAATGCCTGATCCTTCACTCATTCCATAGGAAAAGGCAGAAAATATTTTATTTCATGTGATTCATTTGGGATGTTCAAGGTGTGACATTTCCAGAGTCAGATTATTTTATCTTAACTAAGGATCAGTATTTGCAGGTTAAAAGAGATTTACTGTACCTGGTAAAAATAGAGGGTTGAAGGAAAAAATCTCAGCATGGAGGCTGATTGCACTGATGCAGTTGGTAATTAGGGTAAGCTCAAATCCACTTCAGAGATGTAGTTACACACAATTCCATTTAATAGTCTTTAAAAATACTACTGTGGTGTGTGTGTGGGAGCACTGATGCCTGCACAGATGATGTTCCGCTGCTATTCACCTTCATATAGGTACATTTATTTAAAGGGGTTTTTTTGTATTCTTAATGATTGGGTGGGGATTTTTTCCCTGGGAAATAGCTTTTAGGAAGTTGCAAATTGCCCAGTTCCTTGACTGAATAGTAAATGTTTTCCCACTTCAATTCAGAGAACAATTTTCTTCCTGCTCTGCTGCTGCCATTGGAGCACTGTCCTATTTAGGTCCCCATGGCTGGGATTTACTCTCTTCCTCATACCAGCAGTATTTTTTGCCTTCTCAAAAGGAAGATGCTGATCAAATTCCATTGTCAAAGACCTTCCCCAGCTTACCCCTTTTCACCCTCAGTGCATCCTCCCAGCATCCCACAGATCTTTAACTCAAAGGAATCCACCTCCTTCAGGGAAGAGGGATTCTTTTTTTTCACTGTTTTACCAGATGAAAGTTGAGGGCAGTTCTTTGAGGATGACATAGGAGGTTAGGTGAGAGAGACTGGGAAGCTTGCAGCTTGCAATCAGAGACTAAAGTTGTTGGAGAGGAGTGAGTTAAGGAACATCCTAACACTTCCTGGATTTTTCTACATGTTCTAATATAGGTCTCTCTCCTCCTCAAGCAGAAGCAGGCTGTGGTGGGACCTTCAGAAAGGAGGTCTCATTCCCCCATCTGGAACTGGGTCACTGTAGTGATGCACAGAAAGACATAGAGCTGGCTTTCATGGCCTGGAAACAGTTTATCTGAAATGTTTTTACTCTAATGAATAATGTTTTACTTAAAGCAGTTGTCCAGTCTTTTAATTATCTCTTTCATTACTTCCTAGGGAACTAACTGCAAGCCAAATCACATTCATTGAATTTAAATTGCTTGGATCTGAGAGGCTTTTTCTTCTGGGCTTTTCAGATGTCTGGTACTGGCTGTGGAAGTTATCTGGTAAGAACAAATTGGGTGTGTTTCCCAGGAACCATACCTTCAGATTACTGTGGCTCTTTTACACTTGATCATTAGATGAAGGCAGTAGAATTCAGCTTGACACTTGCGTGTAAGCAAGGTCTTCAATACTGAGTCTGTCCATCATAAATGGACAATTTATTTTGTTTTTATGAAATCTCCTGTACCTTCATTCTATCCTCAACTACAGTCTCCACTCCAAATTGCTGTTGATCTCAAATCTCATCTGTGTACATGGTTCCTCCTCCTGGATGGTAAGTGGTTGAACAGTTTATGGATGCTGAGTTTGAATTCAGTGACTGCAAAAAGTAGAGATCTCCTGTCTGAAGACAAAAGTTAGGAGGGCACTTCAGGCTCTTGCTGCTGAAGTGGCAGAATCTGGATAAATACAATAAAATTTAAAAAAGGCAAAGAGACTTCGCTATTTACCTGCACAAACAGTGAAAAAGGTGCCTGAAGGAAAGGACTTGTACTCCTGTGATGTGACTGCAGAGGAGCAGCAGGGGGGTCAGAAGAAGGCAGCAGGACATATCAACACCTCCTCCTCATAAAAAAAAGGCAAGCTTAAGTTCTCAGGAACAGTGAAAAAATTCTTGATGATCTTATAAGAAAAGTGGAAGAATAAATAAGTCAAAGTGCTGGTGTCTTGAAAGGTTCTCAGGCAGCAGCCCCTGCTGCTTAGCCTCATGCTATGCCATTAATATGGAAAGCTTGCAACACGTCCTGTGGCACTCCACTGGCAGAAGACAACCTCCCAGCAGTCGGCCTCGTGCAGACAAGGATCAGCTCTGTGATTCTGGTGAGCTGACAAACATCCCCAGCCCAGCAGGAGTCCCTTTCTGAAGGAAGGGAGAGCAGTAGGGAGTCCAGGCTGCAGCAAGGCTGCACATGCCATCAGCTGCCGCCATGTGATGTCTGTAAATCAGCTGGGATGCTAGCAATGGGCGTTTCTGTATCTCACAGCCAGCAAAATAAGTGGGGTTTGGAGTAGATCTGAATCTCCTTGCATGAGGTGCACAGTGGTTTAGGCGATTTTATTAAATTTTTTGCGGTATCCCACTCACAAGAAAAATTTGTGCCTTAAATCCAGTTTGTCTCTCAGCCACACACAGTTCTTGCAGATTTCAGAACTGCAATTCTGAGTGCTGGTGAAAAAACTTGTCTAACAGAACAATAACACCATCACCATTCAGTGGTAAATCATTACAAGAGGCTGACATGAGCCTTCACTGGGTCATGGGTCTGAAATAGGGCATTACATGTTTCTCACTGTTCACTTGAATTAACAAAAGAAAGGGAGAATGTAGAGGTTGAAGTTAACAACAGCTGAAATCATTCTTAGTTATATAGACCCAGATCCACAACTATGCAGGCACTTGGCTCTGATGAAATCTCTGTGATATATAAGTGTGATGGACCAATCTGTAGAGTTCATGTCTGACATGAATTCTTACTCCTCTCCATGTGCAAACTGAAAGTCATGCTAGGGAAATAAAAAGTTCCCCTGTGGACTATAATGACAACAAAGAAAAGAGATTGGCCCTGAGGCACTTGCCCCTCCAAATGATTGCTCATTTGAAGTACTGCATTTACAGAGTTCCCTCATTCCCCACGTAGAAACCTCAGGTCAGACCTTATTTTAGAAGGTGAATTGGAGGTTGTTTTAAAAGGTGAGCTCTGGCACAATTTCATTGTCTGAAGCCTGAGAAAACACAGGTTTGCAAACACTTGGCATAGTGCTTTCTTAAGCAGAGACAGCTCTTGTTTCCCAAAGCATGATGTGGTTGGTCTCCCTGAATGCACATTAAAACAGGAATCTAAACCGCCTCTGAGAGAAGAAATTGCATTAGTGTAATTAGAAGTGTTCAGAGATCCTTTTCTGGTTCTCTAGGTACATAAGAAGATGGAGTAAAAAACAGAAAGCAGAAAATTCCTGTTTGCACGATGCTGCAGACAGGAGGGTGTTCAGCTTCTGGGTAACGTGCTACGTTGTTCCCTGAATAAGAAAAGGGTGGAAGGTGCTGTTCCTTTGCAAGGCAGCAGAGGAAAGCAGTGGCATGAATTTTCCTTCCCCACATATTTAATTGCACACCAGCAAGAACCAACTAGTTGGACGGTTCTCAAAATTGTGCAACTCCAAAGACTTAGAGGTCGTCTATCTCCTTAATATCACACCCTCAGAGATGGATTTGATTCTTTTTTCATTTAAATTCTTTTCAAGGGGAAAGTTGCCAACTCCCATAGACCTATGGGAGAAATTAAAGTTATCATTTTTAGTCTCTCAAATGTCAGTGAGAGTTATGGAAAAGGCTGGTTTGTTTACAGACATTTTTAGCTTTATGGTGGAGAATAGCCAGCATAAAAAACTTCATCTTTCCCACTCATTCTCACATCCCATGATGAAAATTGAAATAAAATAGATTTATCTCCAGGAAGATATGTAAGATTTTGTCAAAGGAACACAGTATCCAGGTCATTAAGATGTCCTCAATGACTGCTGGTGACAGCAAAAATTCATGAAGAATGCATGTGCTTTGAGAATATCCAGAGAGAGATGCGTCCATCAGTTAAGAAACTGTGCTGCAGCATGAGCTGCCCTTTGCACTGTCACAGTGACAAATCCACTGCACAACCTCCACTGGGTTATGCCAAGACATCTGAACATTGGAAATCCCAGCACAGATCATCAGCTCTCAATAACTGGCATAAGGGAAGACCTCTCTGAGCCTCAGAGGCTGGCTAAATGCAGCCCTGCAACTCAAAGAAGCACCTGCCCATCCTTTTTGCAATCTGTATCATCTGCAGGCTGAGCTCCAGCTTAGAAAATTTAACTGAATAAATATTTCATCAGCCATTTTTCTAAGAGGAGGGATGACCTGTCCCAGCTCATAGGGAGGGCAGTGAAAGATGACACTAATCTAAGCCATGCAATTCTCTAGAAGTTGGGGAGAGGGCACTAGCAGATGGATTAAGAACCTCATTAAGTCCTTATTCAGAATTTTACTCCCTTTTAAAAAATACCCCCAGAAGCTGCTTTTTAAGTCACTTAAAGAAAGAAACTGCAAGAAAAAAGCAAGATTGAAAGTGTTGTATTATTCTGAAGGAATATTGGTTAATTTTGGTTCATTAATGCCTTTTATTTTGAAGGACTGCTATGTCTTTGAGAGTTCAGATACAGCCAAGAACCTGCCAACCTAATGCAACAGTTTGACTGCATTCATCTACTACAAATGAGGCTTTAGGCTTAAAAGTAAGGAAAATTACTAGCCATGATGAAAACTCCAATCAGGAGTCCATGGACACAATCCCCTGCATTGATGGCTCTTACAGCAATCCAAAGACACCCAGGTGTGAGACATTACTGTTCTATGTCCAGAAATTATTAAGAAACTATAGAGTCCACCATAAAAAAAAAGAGATGTTGCTTCCTGAACTGTAACAATTCAGGCTGTTTAAATTCCATCCTGAATCCTTCTTGGAGACCTGCCAGAATCTCTTGATATCATAGTTACTCAAAATGTTTGTGTAGAGGAAAAGATACTGGAGTATGGTACACATAGTCCTTGCTTACAATACAAACAATATATGTTTTGTAAGCAAGGTTTCCTCATGATGACTGAATGATTAAACTAAGAGAAGAAGCAGATGCAACAGATATAAACATTATATATTTTAGAGGCTGAGACATCCTGCGTTCACCCTGCCTTGTGCACTGAAGTCACTGTGATAGACTGAAGATTCTTTTGTAAAGAAAAGATCCTGATCCAAGCAATGAGGAAGCTGAAGGATTAAGCAGCTATTATCTTCAGGGGTAGTAGGTTTTTAGTTGCCTGGCAGATTGCAGCATCCTTCCATCAAAGTGCATCCACAGGGAGAGATTTTCATGCAGTGCTTTCACATTCTACCTGCATTGTCCCTCTCAGGCTTTACCAGTAACTCCTGAATTAGCTATTTTTAAGAGACTCAGAGCAATTCCACTTGAAGACTCTTATGTTGTCTTTGCTCCACTCTCCAGCTATGTTTCTTGATTCTGGGGTGATTTGGTTGTCTTGATACCAATAAAGAGTTTTAGATGCAACAAGTTTCTCATTTTCTTAAATAAGGATTTCCACAGATCTGAAAAGAGTTAGCTAATCAAAATCCTTATCAGGCATACTTGCTTGCTTGAACTGTATGTTGGGTACTTAGTTATATACCTTGCACACATATATATTGATACCTTTGCAGTCTTGGTCCCATGATGATCCTCCCCAGTTCTGCTGGTTGAGCCCATTGTGAAATAGAGAAAAAACGTTGCAGAAGGAGCTCTCTCTTCTGCAGGAAGAGAACAGTACAGAAAAATAGAGAAGGTTACAGCTGTGTCAGCAAAACTGACTTCTAAATTTCCAAAACTTTTTCACTGTGGCCATTTACACAGGACTGACTCCTGAGGGTTCTTGCATACAACGTGAAACTATCTTTGCAACAGAGTTCTGTCATAACATGGATATAGACAAAAACAAGCTTATCTCCTTGATCACCAGCAGGGTTTAGTTTCAGTACAAAGACTGAAAGAATGCGGATCTCTTCACTGGGAACAAGGGACTTTTTTTTGATCAGTGAGTTGGTTTTATTAACAATAACAGTTTAAAAATATATTTTTGTTATAAGCAATATATATTATATAGTACATAGTAAATAGTATATACTATATAGCATAATATATAGAATATAGAAATAATATTTAATAATATGTATTATTAATTTGTTGTACAATATATCATCATTATTGGTATGTTATATAACTATGTTATGTTATGTTATGTTATGTTATGTTATATTATTATATGCAACAAATTTGTTGTTGTTACTATTATTAGTGGTGGTGGTGGTTGGTTTCTTTTCTCCTTTTTAAATGAAAATGCACCAGGAAAAAGCAAAGGTATGGAAAGACACAAAGTAAGGGCTTGGTGGATGTTCTGTTTTCTTTCACCCATGATAAACAGGCAAGTTTATTGGGCAGAGCTTTGCTGAGTGAGAACCAACTAAATAACTTTGGAGTGTTGGCTCGTGTGTGTAGTTAAGTGGTTCATCCAAAATATCATGGTCTGTACAGGCTCATGTTGCCTTGTCAAGTTTGGGATTTGTATTTCACACCAGTGTTACACCAAGACTCTTTGGCAACTCTGCCTATACAAGGAATGCACGCAGAGCAACAGTCCTGTCCCTGGTTCTAGATCCTCTGGGAGGACTTTGGGAACATTGTTGTTGATGTCTGTGGGAGCAGGATCATGTCCTGTGACCTTACCAAGTTTCCTATGCTTCTCATTCTCCCCTCATTTAAAAGTCACTTATGAAACTTTACTCAAACTTTCCAAATAATTTTGCTTTTAAATATAACCAAGCCTGGGAAATTTTCTTTTCACAATGCGAAATTTGGGAAAGTTTTATCTCTACAGAAAAAAATACCGAAACAAGACAGTATAATGCAAGCTGTTATAAACCTTCACTCTTGTGTTGCTGTTAGCAACTGTTGTAATGACAAAAACAAAACCAGGGAACTGTTGGAAAGGGATATTTCCAGATATGGGGGACATCACAAGGAAGTCATTTCTGTTTTTCCTGGGTTGGGATTTCTGCAGCAAGAATATACATTTGTTAGACAGGTGGGAAAGCATTTTGGCTGGCTGTGATGAGACGTATGCACAGCACACGGGTACCTAGGAACAGGAGGAACTGGAAGCAGTGACATGAGAGGTTTTTTTTGCATTGCTATGCATCTTGTTTGAATAGGCAGCTGTCAGCACAGTGGGTAATTTCTAGGGCCATCATTGTGCACAAGGTAAAATTAAAGCCCCATTTTTGATCTCCAAACACTAAGATGTTCAGGTTCTTAGGGCACAACATTTTGACTAATATAAATAGCCTTGGAGATAACAGTCAGTATTTCATCTCCACCTGGGGAAATTCAATAAGTATTTGAAGAACTTTTTTTCATTTTATTTTGTTCTACTTTCAGGAGAAGGATCTAATCCTGCTGTAGCATTTATTTAATAAAACTCTTTTAAAGTGACTTCTTGCAGTTTTCATGTTCATTTGAGATTTTAAAATGTTAAAGAAAACAATGTAAAGCTTTTTATTCTCTTTGTCAGCATGAGAAAAAAAAATCATTAGATTTAGAATTTTAAATGAGAAGATATTTCAAGGACAAAGTAGGCCACTGGTCTAAACAAAAAGGATGTAATACGCTCTTGGAAGGACTGTGGAAAAAACTAAAAACATTCCTCATACACAAACCCTTTAAGGCATTATGAATAGATCTTTAAAAATTCATCTGAATTGAATTCAGACTTTCAAATTCCAGCCTGAGGTGACTTGGATTTCTTTGTTAAGTACATTTAAACACAACTCTTTTTATGTTCTCCTAAACTAACAAGAATGAGAAAAAAAATATTAGAAATGTTCAATTGCAAATTCTTTTGACCCTACAGGTCTTCTTCTCTGCTTTTAAAGAAAATCTAGCTATTGCTCTTCTCCAAAATTGAAAATTGAGAAAATGACAGGACCTCCAAGAACAGTGGCTTTGTATAAATGGATGACCTTTTCATCATTACTTTTTTCTTGCTAACTCGGACTTTCTTTTCCTCCAGAACTAAATAGAGTGAAAGGAACTGAAGCTGTCATTCTGTCCCTGTGAGCTCTCTTTTCCTGGGTTCCCACAGTGCCTAGAGGGAATTCTGCACACTGGCTGAAGGCCACTGCAAAGTCCTGGGGCCCCCCAGGCAGTCAGGGCCCCCCCTCCTGCTCCACACAGCTGTGGTGGGATGGGGGGTGAGGTGACAATCCCAAACTCCTGCTCTCACATTTCCAAGCTACCAATGCAGGCCCTGAGTTCTGCTCCATCTATCCCATCAAAGCTGCAAGCCTTCCCCTCTCCAAATAACCAGCAGAACACTTTGACATGCTGCAGCAATGTGTGAAAAGCATATCCTCCAAAGGTTTCAAAGGGCCTGTTCATCATCTCAACGTGATGGCTGCAGTCTAATTTCAGACTGCGTTCTTCTGTCCAGGAGGAAAGCTTTAGGATGGGATTTCATTAAGTTATGTCACCTAATTTTGATTGTCAAAGATCGTTTGTTGCTCCAGTCCTGTACTTCATCATGTCATAGCCAAAATCAAGAGCTCAGAGATAAAGAAAGGAGACATAGTGTCTGAAGAAGGTGATTTTTCTCAAATCTTGCTCTGCCTACATCTCTCCATGAGCCATTAGCATGGATCACACCCATCTGATGGACAGACCCAAAGCAGACCTGATCTGGTTCAGAATTAGAAGTCAATGGTTCAAGTGTCTCCACAAAGCGCATTCCCAGGGGGAACTGGGAATACAGCAGCAATCAGCCTTCTGGTTCAAACCAAGGAGGAATGGTGACTTTGATGGGATTACAGCTGGATTCAATTCAAATGTTTTCTCTGTTATCTCAATCTGATCTTGTCCCTCCTTTTGTTACATACCAAAATGTCCACTGAATCCCACTAGCCCTGGATCATTTCTGGACAGTTTTCTCAGCTGGAGCCAAGGCCTGGCAGTAGAAATGCAAGAGGATTTGTTTAATTACCGTTGTTACTATATTGCAACACATTAACCCAACGGACAAAAACATTTTTTAAAAATTATTATACTTTAAAGTGGTATCTCCCAACATTTTTCCTTTGATTTCAACTAATGGATATGGTTAGTTGAATTCATTATTATTGTACAACTTTCTGTTATTTGTTGGAAGTATTTAACTTGAAATCCTAGAATATTGCTTAGGGGATTTTTATAAGTCTTTTTGTATCCTAGTTCTTAAAAGCTTTCAAAAAAATTTGCTTTTCAGATAACTCAAAAAAAAGTCACTTTCTCCTACCAGATGTATGAAAAAGCTTCCTATACAGTCCTTTTTCTGTGTTTAACGGTATTATTTTTATTTATTTTCTTAAGATTAAAATAAAGAGTGTTTTAAAAATATATATTAATATAAGTGTCTTTAGTTGCATGGAGGTTTAACCTCCATTGGAGGTAAAACCATATAAGCATTACCAACCCCAAACTTCTTTTTCCTGTTATTTTGTATGTGACAGTTGCAAATCCTTGATGAAAGAGCATAAGAAACTAGAAATAGAGACAGTGAGAGTCTCTCTGGCATCTCATCCCCAGAGTTTGTGTTACAGCTTTCTGTGGGAATAAGTACCAGAGAGATGAACAAATCTGTGCTTTATTCTGTCACCATCTTGGGAAACCTCTTCATTAATTTAAGAATCTCAGAGAGGTTCAGAAGACTGGAAGGAAATCTTTGGAGGGATTTTACCAGATGTGCAGCAAAGCTATTTTATCATATCAAGAACTGCACGCTGCTTTATATTTGATATCTTGAATATTAAAGACACACACATTACAGGCAGTTTGTTCATAGCGTGACAGTGTGACCACAAACACATTAGACCCATTTTTCCTGCTTGAGCAGAAGACTTTTTTTTTTTGAAGGTGTGTTTGGATTACAAGCAAAATTTATTTTCTCTTAATCATAAAGTACAAATTGAAGTTGAAATGTTTCAAAACTCAACAAAAGTTTTAAAAGTGCTAATGAAGAAGCAGTTTAAAAAAATGAAAAGTAGTAATTATTTAAACTATATATTGCACACAAGTTCTAAGCTAAACTTTAATAAACAAAGAATTAATTCAAAATAAAGAAATGGCTGGTCTTATGGTGAAAGTTAATATAGTAAGGATTACTGTGATATTACTTCAATATGTAATAACCAATCCATATTTATAGATGGACTAATTAAGACACTGAAAGAAGATGTCTGATCCTAAATGGAAAACAGAAAAATAGATCAAGGAAAGTGTCTGAGAAAAGATTTCTGAATAATTAACTGATTTGAGATTGACCCAAAATCCCTCTTATTTTGTTAGTATTGTTGTTTGTTGGTGCTATTATTTTTATTTTGGTTTATTTTATTTTTAAAGCTTTCCACTCAATTTGTGCTAAACCCATTCATGGAGTCTTCTGAGAGGAAGTGCTACTGG
The DNA here is from genome assembly GCA_013399915.1 of Illadopsis cleaveri. NCBI lineage: Eukaryota > Metazoa > Chordata > Aves > Passeriformes > Timaliidae > Illadopsis > Illadopsis cleaveri. The sequence goes on from VXBB01007088.1 coordinate 627,189, forward strand.
TCCATTTTAGAATGTGATGAATAAACCCATGGAGCTGCCATTTTGGGGATCCTAGAAGACTAGCAGTTATTTCTCCCTAAATGCTGATGGGATTTTAGTTCTCCCACTCCTTTGCGAGCCACCTCTGGAAGAACAGCATTCCATCATGTGCACAAACCCTGCACACACAGGTAACTATGAGCAAAGCAGCATCTGCCACTCCGAATGGTTTGCAAGTGTGAGGATGTTATTTTTCTGGGTAAGTGCAATTGAGGGAGTGCAGGTGCACTTTATGCTTATTTATATTCATGCAGCACATTTACACAATACCAGGGACCCTGTCTCATTACAGCAGTGAAGTTATTACATTTGAGAACAGTTGTTGAACAAAACGTGTGACCTAAGACCAGATGTACAGAAAAATGGAAGTACCCAGGTCCTCCAAGACGTCTCTGAGGTGCTGCCTAACAGAGAGATTTCTCATTCCTGTTTTATCAAAAATCTTCAGAAATAAAGCTCTGAAGCTTCTCTAAATGCTGAACACATGAGCAGAACCAGCACATTCCTGCCCAACCTAGGGAACTATCTCAAAGCAGGACTCCCATCTGGGGCACCTCACCCAAGATTTCCCATTTCTCATTGTTCTCATTGAGAGTCAGGCTCTAACCCTGGCTACACTCAGAGCCGGTGAGATGTTGGATCTGGGCCTGGGTGCTTTTATATTCCTGGACAAGGGATGAGAAGATCTGTCCTCTTTTCTCTCATTTCACTATGAGAAGAGATGCCATTCAGACAATTCCCTCCTGTGAGTTACACGTGCTAAATAGGATGTGAGCTCCCTCTTAGCCACACATCTGACATCTGAGCTGCTTCCAGATAAAATTAGGTCCACACTTACCTACGCAGTGTTTCTACCAGCATATGGCAGTTGCCCAATGGGGTGTAGGTTTGTAACTCTAATTTTTTCCTTACACATTTTACAGACAATTGGGTTCCTAATTCAGGAAGGTAGAAGCAAATGAATAAGGCTAAACAAATTAATTTATGGGGCCCTATCACCATTCACTGCTTTCCTTATGTTCTAGCAACACCAGAATAGCTCTGTTTGCACTGGTTTTAGGGCAGGAGCGGAGTTCAACTGCAAAACATGCCTGTAATCACAGCACTTCACTGTGCTCATAATGCACTCATTATTAGAGCCAAAAAGTCTGCACTTGACAAGGCCCATCAGCTGGCCCTGTTAAGCCAAGATGCCTGCAGAAGATTTGTTCAGAGTGAGGTCAAGTAATGGCCTCAGACAGCACTGCAATATTCTGAGTTCTTTAATTCCTATCCCATAAAACATAATTGTGCAAGGGAACCACATGTCCAAGATAGCTCTCAGCCTTCTGAAAAAAGGTCTTAATGAGAAAACCAAGAGTCCCTTCAATGGAATTACATTTGAAAATGGAAGCACAGCAAGGCAATTTGCCTCAGTAACTAATTTCTGATGTCTGTAACTAGAAGCATCAATACTTTAGCAGCCACTGCTTTAGATAATTGGAAATTGGGATGATTCTTTCACAGAAACTGGTGTAAAGGCTGACTCAGCCTGGATTTCCACACTATTGGGTTCCTTTTTAGTGTCAAACTGAAAAGACTTGTGGAAGGATTTTCTACCCATGGATCAGAGGAAATAATTCATTATTGAGTTCAACCCAGAAAAAAAATCTATTGCAAAAGCAAAATGAGGTAGGGGACTATGTGTAATCTGAGCAGAGGTTGCTCAAAGTTTGTTTAAAAAAGAAAAGCTTAACTGTTCTGACCCTTTCGACCATTAAAAGTTCATTAGTGTTGCCAAGGTAGCCTGAAAACTTCAGGGTGCACGGTGTCTTAATTTGGTTATGTCTGCACTACGTTATCTCTTAGCAACTTGCTCTGGTATCATCTATTATCATTTCACAGAGTGGAAAACACTGCATACACTGGCAATGTGTGAAACTGTGAGTTCTGGAGTGATATTTTTCAGACCATATATGAACTTTTCCATCAGATTTTAGTACGTGGAAGCTCAAATCCTTATGCCTCCCTGGGACTTTGATAGAGAGGCTGAGAAAGCTTGCAAACCACAGACTATTTCTTTCTTAAAGCACAGAGAATCCTCTTAGCAGAATAAATCATTATTATTAAAATGCAGGTAATCAGCAACATACCCTCTAAGGAAACCACAACGTCAGACAATATGTTCAAAGCACTCTAAAACTGACACTTATTGCTCTTCCAATCCTGCCTTTTTGAGGCAGCAGAGCACAAGTGCAGACACTAGGCTAAGTAGCAATTTCTCTTCTGAGAAGTATTCAGGGCTGCAATAGAGTAAGGTTTTCTTCCTTGTGCAGCTTTCTTCCTGCAGTCTGTGGCTGTGACAATGCCAGCACATCTCCTGCACAGAGGGAAGCCTGGAGAATCTGGGTCCAGAGTGCTCCCACTCACCCAAAATCAAGGCTGTGTCCCTGGGTGTTTCAGTGGACACTAGGAGCAGCCTCAGCAGGGAGTGATGGGAACCATCAGTACAGTTCCCTCTGTTCTCCTTTTCTACCACTTTATTATTCACCTCTACCTTACACCATGATTTGCAGATTTGCAATTTGGCCTGGGGGAGTCTGTCTTGCTGCCTTGCAAGTTAATGAAATTTTGGACATTGACAGTTTTTCCTCTTTGGGCCACTGAGATCTGTAATATACAAACGTGGATTTACCCAGAGGGAGGAGGCAGCCAGAGGTCAGTGTCCTCCACATTCCCTCTTCTTGCAGCACCATCTGCTTAAAGTCACATCATAGGGAGGGGCTGTGCAGATTAATAGTGGCTTTTGTCAATAATGATGGGACCCCACCCTAGCACAGGTGTCCCCACATGTATTGAGGAGCTAGAGCAAAGCATACCCTGCCAACATGAATCTGCATGGTCTGGTTTAGGATCAGGGGTCTTTTCTTATCATCCCAGTAGCTCCCTGGATTTTGTTTTGCTGGCATTTCACAGAGGACCCCTTGATCATCATTGGCATTTCAAATGTAAAACAAATGCTGTTGCAAAAAAACCACAAGAATAAATCAATCTCCACATGGAAGTGACATAAAATTGAACAAGTCACAGCTGAAGAACAACTTGCACTAAAAAGGATTCTCTCTTTTTTTTTTTTTATGAGCATTAACTGCATGACTGTCTGTAGATACACACTAAAAGTAAATATTATTAAATTATTTCTCAGTGCTTTTTACAGCATTATCTTTTCTATCTGCAATGAAGTCACTGTGTTTTCTCTTTATAATTTCCCCTTCCTCTCATGTTCAAGAAGAGATGTGAGAGCATCTAAGAGAATTTGCTTAATTGCAGGTTTAACTCCAGCAATTTTTCAATCTGTCTGCCTCCATCTTAGTATTTATAAAACATTAGCCATGGTAGATTGTAGATTCAGTTCATGCATTTCTGGACCCTACATTTTTCAACTTAAGGAATACAATAAACAAAAATACTAGTCCTTTAACAGTTTCTTTTTCCTATAATCCCTATGATTTTACTAGCTGTCACAAAATAAATCCTTTCACAGAAGCTGAGGTAGGAGAAATAAGACAAAATTCCACCAAGCATAACCCAAGAGTAGTGGATGTTCCCACTGCCAAACAGAGCAGACAGTCTTTGCAGAGAAATGTAGTATTATAGATGCTGCAAGTCCCTGATGCTGTGGTGATGACAGCAGACCTCACTGTAGTAATGCTGATAAAATATACTGAGAACATCAGGAAAAAAAACTTTTGTACAGGGTGGCCCCCAGTACATCAATGCAGGGTTTTAAAGCTCACTGAAAAGCTCTGAAATCAATGACCACTGCATCAAGCTGAGGACTGGTCATTCCCATTCTCTGCAATTTCTATTGCAGAGAAATTTCAGTCCAGCCTGGCTGATGGCTCCCATGTGGTTTTGTGTAAGTTGTTTCCAGTGGGTCCTGGCTGCTTTTGCCAGTCTGGTCTTAGGAGCAGTCCTGTCTTCATGCACTGCTGTCTGCATTGTCCTCCTGAAACACAGCTTTCTGGGCCACTTTGGCAATGCTCCTTAGCATTTCTTTTCCCAAAACTAAGAAAGTAGATGAGCAAATCCTACAGACTTTTCTGTGCTAGAACCCTGTATTTTCTGGTCTTCCTCCTAAACCATAAGAAGGAAGAAATTCTTTATGGTAAGTGTTGTAAAACACTGGCACAGGTTGCCCAGATACATGGTAGATGCCCCATCCATGGAAACATTCCAGGTCAGGATGGACAGGGCTATGAGCAACTTGATCTGGCTGAAGATGTTCCTGTTCACTGCAGGGGGGTTGGATTGGGTGGCTTTTAAAGGTCCCTTCCAACCCAAAGTATTCTATGATTCTCTGGCATGCTCCTTTGAGTGTCCCAAGGGCTACATCCTGTGGCCTATATGAGGACACATTCCATGTGCACTGCAGCATTAAATTAATCCAGCAGGGATGGAGGACGGGCCAAGTTCCATGTGGGAGTTACGAAGTTATGCTCGAGGGGATATGGCAAGATCCAGATTTACATCAATGTTCTCAGTGTTATTCAAGTTTTGCAAAAGCAGGATTCACTTGTTTATTTTGCAGGGAGATGCCCAACAAAATCAGACTTCTGGCTGAAATTTTATATTGAAGCATCATTATTGCATCTCTAAAGAACAGTTCTCATTAAGTGAAAGAGTGAACGGACAGATGCCCTAATAATAGCTTGATTTGAAGTGCAAAGTGGGTTGAAGTACTCAGCATGCCATCTTCTAATCAGGACTGAAGGTTTTAATGCAAGGCTTCCTGACAATCACAATTTTGTAATGCTTACATAAATGGCTCTGTAGATGTGTGTATGTTTTTCTAATTTACTGCGTGGGTAAAGGAGTGCATTTCCTGCTGATGCAAAATAGAGTCTGACTACAAATGCAGCAACGATTCTCTGCACCTGTGAAAAATTTTAAATGATCACATCAGAAAGCCCCCTCATTTACAGAAATATCTTGTAGTCTGGAGCACTTCAGCACTCCAACTGCCTGCGCCTTGAACTCTTAGGGATAGCTCATGTAAAAGATCCCATGAGTTCAAGTTACGTTTGAGTTTGTGTCCTTAGGAGACAGTCAGAGGCACAGAAAGGACACACAGACTAAGCAGATGTTCTTCATCTCACCTTTAAACACACCTTTCTTTTCCCTACCTCTCTCTAGATAACCAAAAGTTATCTAGAAAGTTGTTGCAAAGACCATAGCCAAAACAAGAAATGATCTATGGTTCTTCCCTCAGCCACACTTAATTGCACTGTGAGGCCTCTCAAACCTCTAAAAAAATGGAAAAAAGAAAAAAATTGCTCTTCACTACCTTGCACCAGTGGAACAACCAATAACAATGGGGAAAATAGTATAGATATTGCATCCCTAAGCATTTTCAAGCTCTATTTCTGCTAGGTTGATCAAAGACCATTCCAGAAGTCCTGTCCATCTTAATTCACTAATATTCTAAAAGTTCTCTAAGGATGAAAGAAGCAAGATACATGCCAGATGGTCTTACCACTAAAGTAGCTCAAGAAAAATCTGTGGCAGCTCCACAATACCTCTTCTGGCTAATAATTGTCAGGAGGAGAAGTCTGGCTGCAGGGTCTTTGATCCATGAACAAATATGTAGTAATTGGGGTCATGGCAATTCCTGTAGTTAATGCATTTTAAAAGGCCAAAGTCAGTAACCCCTGAGTAATTGAGGCTGTTACTGGGCAAATGACACGCTTTGCAGCAATGACATTATATCAATTATGTGGGGTGAAATCTAGAGGTGAATGTTTGTAGGAACAAATAAGAGCTCAACCAAAACTAGGGATAAACCATTACAAGTTTAGTCTAAAATCCCAGATCTGGATTATTGCTCACCAGTAACTTGAGTTCAGGGAGAACTCCCTGGAGAAGTCACATCTGGAGTCACTCAAAGCCATGAAGTGAAGCCACATGGCAGCAATGGCACCACTTCTGCCAACATGAGAGGGGAAGGAGACTGCTGCTAACCCAAACCTCTCCTCAAGAGGTGAAAGGCTGGTTTTGGTGAAGTCTGGAAGCAGAAGGAAACAAGGAAGAACCATTTGGTCCCAAACTAACACACCAGTTCAGGATGTCCCCCTGGGCACAGAGTTGCACTTCAACGCCTCCAAAAAGAGTAATTGCAGGAGTAACCAGGACAAGGTGTACAGGACCAATGGCTTACCTTCAACTCTCTGCTGAAGGACATGCTGCATAGGAGAGCAAGAAAATAATCCAAAATAATCCTGCCAAAGAACAATTGTGTCCCCAAAAAATATATTTCTACAAAGAAAATAATCATGCTCTCATTAAGAGATTTAATCAATCCAGCTCAGCAAGGCACTATCATTATGAAACAGCATACATTCCCATCATTCCCATCTGCAGAATGGGAATGTGTTCCTATATATTGGTAGATATATGAAATGGTGCCAGAGCCCCTTTCATAGATTACAAAAAGAAAGTTACCTTTTTTCAAGGATTAGTTATTAACTATACTAAGGAGAAATTGCAGCAGCCAACAATCGTCTCATTCTCCCAAGTCCTATTCACAGTAAAGATGATATTGTATGGAAATTTAACTTGTGTAATTATCACCATATGCTGTCTCAAAGGGTTCCAATGCACTTTAGAAATAGTACAATATTGGCTCAGGTACGAGCATTCTCTGCATCTGCACAGAAATCACAAGGCTTTTCCTCACTGTTCAGATACAGCCCTGGCTGGAAGTGGTCTGGAGCACTGGCAAGGAGACAGGGCCATGTTTCCTGCAGAGGACCATTGCTCCAGGGCCCTGATGCACTTGGACCCTGCAGTACTCTCTGCTTGCTGTGCCACAGCAGGTGAGCACACACTTCAACAAGCCATTCCCATCTCTCACCACATGACAACTAACTATTGCTCTGTGGGTAGCCACTCCACTACCTCAGATTTAAGGCACATGATTTAAGCTGCTCAACATTTATTTTTTTTCAGGGCCTGCAGCAGAGCTCTATTTCTTCATCTCACATATTTCTCACTATCCTGGAAATTTTCAGGCAGAAGGCAGATGCCTGAGGAAATATCACTGCATGATATGCAGCGAAGTGAAGACGGAATACTGTATACATAAATACTTAGAAACATAAACACATAATGTAGGAGATGTTTCATTCATTGTGTACAGCTCATTGACTGACAATAAGTTATTGATCTATTATACTTTGAAAGCATCTTTTTACTTACATAAATTGTCCCCTTCTGACTGGGACTGAACACAGCATCTATTTTCCCCAGTGAATACAGGCCGTGGCTTAAAGCAGAATGGATCATCCCTGCCCTGGTCTTCAACAGTGGTTGTGTTTTGCTGTGGACTTGGCCTCAGAAAACTGGTGCCCTAATGGGGCTGGTTCAGAGCAGCCTGTATTCTCCTCTCCCCTCCTCTTTGCTAGTAGATTGACCTGCTGAGAGTCACCTATGCAGGAGTCAGATAAAAACCCCTCAGGTTACAAATGACTCCCACAACTTTCATTTCCACCTCCCTGGGTTTTGGCATCAGAGCTGAAAGAACAAGGGTGAGATTTGACTTTACACACAGAAGGACTGACCAAAGTAAGGTCATTGTTTCTTCATAAGGTAGTAAAAAAATCCCACGTCTGAATACTTAATATTCATAAGAGGTTTAGGCTTATTTCAACAACCTTGAATAAATGATAGAGAATGTGATAGCACTGTGTTCGCAGCTTATTCTAATGATCAAAGCACTTCATCATTGGGGAATAAATGTTCCACCTAAGCAAAGAAAAAAATATTAATCCCCAAAGAAATTTATTACTTAGAAGAAAAATTCACTTAAAATTGTCCAATTAACTTCGTAAAAAGAAAGTAGGTGGTTTATATTGTATCATAGATTTTCGAACTATCCTGCAGTATATTTGGCTGAAACAGCTTGAGTGAAAACTGGGAATAAACATTAGTTTCTGCAGTTTGAATATCATTGTGGAATTTTCCCAGCTGTACATTGCAGTACACAGTACACCCTGTTCACAGCAGTTTGCAAGCTTCTTCCCTCTGAAATGACACATAAGCTGGGAAAAGAACTGACCTTCGGTTTAATTTACAACTCAGATTGATCTGTCTTCTCATGTCAAAACCTTTGGGTTTTGACCTACCAACACAAACAGATCCTTTTTACATTACACAACCCTCATATCTGCAGCTCCCCAGTGAAGTCACTACTCCTCTACCTGAGGACAGCATGCTTGGCAGATTTTTCACATCCTGGCAGGTCCTTTAGGCTCCATTCCCACCTTAACAAGCATTTTAAAGCTCTTTGTTCCAGAGAATCCCCTTGCCAGCGAATCCCGAGTGATGTTCAAAAAACATGCACTGTCCTCAGCCTCCTCAGATACATCTCCAGCTGCCCTCCTAGGAACAAGCATCTTACAGTGTTCCAGTCACAGAGCCTTGGAGATTAGATTTGCTTTTCTACTTCTGTTTATACAGGGGTAACATCTCCTTTGGAAATGCCCCATTTCTCTATTTATGAACATGCCTGCAGCACCAGGAACTGGAGTGGTTTCCCCTCGTATCTCACCTGGATTTGTGTTTTCCATAGTGAGACAGTACACAGTACACCGGGTTTTTCTTTTTAATTTAATAGATCATATTTTGCAAAGGGGAAAGCTTTGCTACTGGAAAAGAATGGCAGGAGGATAATGTCTGAGATGACTAGTGCAAATTCCTAATCACTTGCAAAATCAAAAAGTAAAGGCACAGTTCTGAATTTTAATCCCCCTTATGTATTGTGACTAAATTGATTCCATTTTTTTATACAAAATAGGGAAAAAAACCCTTACAGATAAGAAATGCTTACGCCTCTATGACTATAGTTCTAGACAGGATTTTTTTAATTAACAAGAGGATGGAGGCATGGATTTTACTTGAGGTTTTTTTTACAGGAAAGATGGATTACAAAGCTATCAGGGCAGCACTCTTTCATTCGTGGTATGTAGAGCACATATAGCATGACCATGAACTCCATAGCAATATAATATGCTAGTGAAACATTCTGGAATTGAGGACAAAAGGAAATTATTCATTGTTGAGATGTACAGAATTTCCATAGTGCAGAAGACATAATGCACAGTTCTTCACCACTCTTTTTCTAATCTAACCAAGCAGCTGCCATGCTATTAATTTGAATTTACATCATATATTCCAGTTGATTTTATTATGTGTGTTGTTACTGATGATGATCTAACCTCCACTGTGTTTCTCTAGGATGAAAATATGGAAAGAGAGGAGCTGATACCCATGAGAACAAAGATAAATTAGTGGAAATAAATTATCCAGTTTCATGTATCCAAGTTTATTGGAAATAAAAGGAAGAACATTTATCAAAAGGTCTGGTGAACACGTGATCCTTGACTGTCAGCCTGTATTCATTTACAGAAGATTTATCATTCTCAGGGGCTTAATACATTTTTACAGTCACTTGACTAGATAGTCATTAATCATTGTACATTTTCAAGACCCTAACTAAACTACAAATTCAAAAAGTAATAATTAAAACCTTTTAAACTGTGTCCTTATGAGTCTTGATTCATAGGGGCACTTGGGGACATGCCATAGTTGTTAACAGGTTTGCTTATCTACCTGATTGGAGTTAATCATCTTTCTGAAAATCATCTGTACCTTTCAATTTCATTACATAAAAGCAAGCTGGATCAAAAGACTGACTGAATTCACGACTTCCTTTTCACTGATTTTAATTGACTCTGCTGCTTTCAGTAAGAGCAAATAGTGTGACCACCCAACTCACAGACTGAGCAGCAGCCCTAGGAAATTAACAGTAAAAGGAGATGATTTCTCTACACAGAGAAAGTGAACAACCTAGGGTCTTTCTAACTTGGAAAAGAAACAAGAATACCCCTAGAGCTGCACCAGACCTTATGGGCACTGTTGTTAAAATGCTTCCCAAGCATCCTTCCCTGGCTGTGATCAGAGGTAGAATACAGAGCTTTGGGGACCTCACTGACTTGTTTGTCTGTCTGTAGCCATCATTCCTGCAGAAATCCACAGTTCTGGTTCTGTACTGACCCCAGAATTAATCAAGAAATTTTCTTCTCGACAATAACCTTCTTAACTGACTTGTAATAAATTTTGAAGAACAATGGGAAAGGTTGCCACGCTGACATCATTATTTTTTAAGCATTTTCTGTGTTCTTTCTCTATCTTTGCAGGTTTTCAAAGTGTGAAACCATCCTGCCAACATTTGACTTCTTTCTGCATTATCTTCCCTGATTCTCACTCCAAGCAAACAGGAAAAAATATCAGGCATTATTATAAACATGATACAAATGATAATCATTGTTGAAATTTGAAAAAAGAGGAAGCTGTTCTGTGCTACACATGAATAAAAGGCCTTTATTATAATTAGTTTGCAGTGTAGAGAAGAAGCAAAAAATAGCAAAAAAACTCCCCAAAAAACAACACAGGAGCTCAGAAATTAACAAGAAGACACATGTAATGGTGCTTATAGGCCAAAACTTTTGCAAAAGGGATTTTTTTTTCTGGGTGGAAAGAATTGATGCATTCCTGAATTTTGTGTTAGGATGCCAGCTAAAAGCCAATACATCTGTTCTTTTTCACTCTTACGGGACCTGAGGAAAACAGCATAGGCTTCACTAGAATCCTCTCTGTTGGAAAATGCAGCTAAGAACCTGGGTGCCCAAAAATCACTAAACCTGAAGCAAACTTCAGGCTTTCCATTTGTTTCATGTCAAAGACAATTCTGGATGAATCAGCTTATAGTTCTGAAATGTACATTGGAAATTCATGCCTGAGCTTGTCAGGCCAAGGCAAATTAGAAGCACTTCATGCAAATTGGAAAAGCCACTTCCCAGAAAACTTCTGATTGCCCTATTTGCCACACCACACCTGGCAGAGACACACTCCTGAGCCAAAGGGCAACAATATGAAAAGAATTCCTTTCCTGTTGAGAGTTTTTTAATTATCTAAGGCCCATGGACAGAATTCTCTGCTCCCAAACTGTTCCAGATCCTGTAAGAATGAACAGAGAGTGCAGACTCAATGGTTTTTAAATTTGTATATGTAATTGCCCTATTCTCCAGTTTCATTGCTCTGCTTGATGGCAATTACAACACAAACACCACTTAGTTGCCCTTCTGGCATTACAGAGAGCCAGCTTCTGGACTGATTTTTGATTAATTACATTTGTATGCTGAAACTTAAAATTAGTTAAAGATTTTAAAAAACATGTCTTTCTGTCAGAAAATGTGCCAGATCAAATTTCTTTCATGGGAACACATTGATTTAAGTAAAACTGAGTATCAAAAGTGAAAACAGAGCATGGGACTTCTTGTACAATAATAAACCAAATTATGCAAATATAAATTCAGAGATAATATTGGAAAAGCTGAGATACAAGGCAATAGATTTTCAAAAACACTATTCTCGGTGATTCAAGATAAAAAGTGACTTTTTTTTTTCTGATTCTCTCAGGAAAGTAGACATCCAGTCCCTTTCAGCTCTCTTAAAGCAAAGTTTATCAAGACTCAATGATACTAAAGTTCCTACATTCATTACCATCCTCACACTACCTGGGATTGTTTGAAAAGCAAAGCCACAGCAAATAACACACTGGTACCCTAGAGTGAGACACAAATGTACCAGACTCTTAGAAATCATTTAGCCTCAAGTCAGAAAAAAAAGAGAATAGCTCAAACACCTTAAAAGATGTCACCAATATCTCTCCAGTTATCCCTCCTTTGGTCTATTTTGAAATGTAAATCCATGCTTAATAAATATTCAAGTATGTACTTTGCTTTGTGCACAAGTAACTGTGTGGAAATCTACCCACTGAGTCAGAGTGATATGTAAAACCATACCTTACACATTGAGAAATTTATTCTAGAATATCTTAACAGTGTTTACAAATTTATTTCTAAAATATCTGGTACACCTAACTCCTCACCTCAGTGGGAGGAAGAAGGAAATACAGGTGACAAATACAGTCTGCTTAAAAAAGGTTGGTTTAAACCTGCAACTCTCCATTGTGAGGATGGAGATACTAATTTCTGCATTTAGGGTTTGTGCTTTCCTTTTATATTCTGTATTTGTCACTGACCTTGGGTTCAACAAGAATTATTTCTGCCTATCCAAAGTCTGTGCTGTGACAGCTTTACTGCTTAAGTTCTGTTCCTGTAGAATCTCTCTATGCTAATCTGCTGACAGATACAAGGACGAGAAAAACTCAGATTTGCAAAAGTCAATTATTTGATATTCTTTACATTCTCTTTTGCATAACCCTATTGCACTGCTGTCAGTTTCTTACCAGCCCTTACTATACTTTCTTTCCAAGCAAATGTAATTTTCAAGGAACACATCCAACTGACAAATGTGGAAAATGAAACACACTGTCCAAAGAACAAGGTTAGCAGTGTTATGAGCTTCATCTATTTTGCTTCAAATAACAATGCACCACCAGCCACCACGACTACCTGGGCTCTCAAGGAACTCCAGGAGAGTTTGCATTCCTGACACATTTTTCACTTCTTTTGAGTCCTTTTGTCATCTGGGCAGAATTCTCTTCACAATTAACCAGAGTAAAAATTCTCACAAAAGACTCATCAGACAGGCAGTGATGTCTGGTGGTCTAATCCTTCTAGAGTGAACTGAGAAGGATTTCTACTGCTAAAGGCAGTCTCTGGAGAGACCACTCAGTGTCTTTTACAATCCATTCATATCATTGCATGACTGCACTGGAACACATGATACTAGGACCACTCAAAATATTTGGCAATTCTCCCCAGCAGGATCCTTAACAGCTAGGCTGTGATGGTTATTAATCACCCTGCTGTGTTTCTGGTTTGGCCACAAAGCATCTCTGCTTCCAGCTCAGAAAGGAAATTTAAAAAATAATTTTAAAAAAAGTGTTTGTACTTAAGGAGAAACAAAACTGTAACTGTGCTCCTGCCTTTCCTGTTCAGTTCATAATGAGAGGCATGGAGTTTAAACAGTAGGAAATTTGAGAACTCAAACAGTTTGCGAAGATTTCTCTGCAAACACATTCTTCCTCATAGCAATGACAATACAGCACACAAACACCTTGAGGAAATGCAGGAGCATCAGCTGTCACAAAATACAGAATCACAGAATTTTTTAGGTTGGAAAAGACTTTAAAGACCATTAAGTCCAGTTGTTTATCCAGCACTACCAAGTCCAACACTAAGTCATGTCCCTCAGTGCCACCTTATAGTGCCACCTTATAGATACCTCCAGGGATGGTCACACTACCACTTCCCTGGGCAGCCTGCTCCACGGTTTGACAACCCTTTCAGAGAAGAAATCTTTCCTAATAGCCAGTCTAAAGCTCCCCTGTGCATCTTGTGGCTATTTCCATTTATCCGACCACTTGTTATTTGGGAGAAGTGACCAACCCCCACATCATTGCAACCTTCTTTCAGGGCAGTACATGGGGCACCACATCAGGAAAATTATTTACCAAAAAAGCAATTCAAGAAGAGAAAATATTCCTGCCAACATAGCAGAGAAACAGTTAAGGTGCAGGAAGGGTTCCTTTGCAGGTGGAGCTCTGGACACAAACACATTAAGTCTCTTGGCCTTGCCAGTATCCTTCTTGCGTTATCAGAATCTTTGTGGATGAGATTTTTCTGTGTAGCAAAATTTGAACATTACATCAAATATTCCCAGGGAAAATGTCATTCTGTGCCCTCTCTACTGAACCTGCTCAATCATTTACACACCACAGCTCCTGTTTCAAAGCAGGATCTGAGACAATGCTTAGCCACCAGAGACAGGGGTGTTTTTTTATTTTCAGTTTATTTTGGCCACAGTTTATGTGTGCTTTTGTGCATTGAAAGTTACAATCCTTGGACATGACATTTCACCAAATATATTAAGGATCTGACCCATCCCTTATTGAATGGTGGCAGAACTCCCACTGACACCATGAAAACAGGATTAAGCATTAATCTTTTATGCAAACCATGACTGCATTTTTTTTCAGCTCCTAAACTGCAAACACCACTGAGATCACTGCATTTTTCAGCTGTATCTTGTTTAAAATGTGCCTACTGTTGGGTTTGCTACAGCTTTTATTAGGAGAGGAGAAGTGCAGCATTAATGGCTTTTTCAGAGATGAGAAAAATCATGAGTTCATCCTGATGCTAACTGCAATTACTGCAGAAGTTATGACCAAAGAGGTTCCAAACTCCCCCCCCTTTTTTTTTTTTTTTTTTTTTTTGCAAAGAAATTTAGAGGCCAGCATAAGGAATGATATGGAAAATAAAGCAGGATAGTATAGTGCTAAAGGGAAAAATGGGATGGATTGTACCTAAAGGAAATTAGCCCAAGTTCATTTTACTTCAGTGAAGTTATTGCACTTTACCTTTGGCCCATCTACTAATTGCTCAACTTATGGGTAGCCATGAGATTTGAACATTTTATGTTTAAGTGCTGGCCAGATTTTGAAAGTTTGTAATAATCTGAATTCATACCTATCTTATCCAAACTGCAGGCAATTTAGCATAAATACTAAATTCTGCCTGGAAAAGGAAGAAAAGGGATTAAAAGATTTAAATCTCTTTAGAAAGTCTCTTGAAATGATAGATACACCTTAAAAGGAAATAGGACTTGAGGTGGGACTGTGAACTCAGCTATAAATCTGGAATGATTTCAGTGAAATTATTATAAATGTTCAGCTTGAAGTCTTTCCCTGGACTTTTCAATGCATTAAAAGCAAAGGTGAGGTTTTTTTTATTTTCTGCAATTGTGAAAACTTGAGAAATAGAAACTGATAGCAAATAGATGAAAGAAGCTGATTTTTCATTTTAAAAGTAGTATATTTAATTATAGCTGATGTTCAACTTACTCATCAAGTAGTGTTCTATTTCATTTGCTGAAATCTATTCTGAAATTTTGCTTTACCAAATTTTTCCTGGCAAAAGACAGGAACCTTCATAGCATCGAAGCAACCCATCCCAGCTGCCTGGGAGCAATACCTGCTCTACAGCAAATGGGCACATCCTACAGCAGCCACAGCCCTCCCACGTTCATGACTATGGAGATAGTGAGAAACACTCAAGGAAGCAGAATTTGCCAAGTTGTGTGATGATACTTGGAAGAGCAAAATAGTCAAAAATAGGAAAATACCTGCCAGATGTCTGTGGTCGACAGTGTCCTGAGATTGCCCTGCTATGACTTACACCAGACTTCTGTATCACTTCTCAGAGCAGGAGCTTGATTCCATTTGACAGTCAGGTTATGGGGCTTTATTCATGTCCTCTGATAGATTTTCCTATCTTTTTGGAAAAACTTAGCTATCTTCCTATCCCACTTTGCCTCATGGCTCTGATTTTCAGCTGAGCGACCTCAGGTACCCCAGGTACATCCATGACTCTCTGAGGAGGGATGAAAGCTCATCTCGAAAGGCACTGAGCACCTCTGTGCAACTGCTTCTGGGTTCTCAAAAGCCCCAAAAATGGGACACAGGGTAAGTGCTGTGGTACTGCCACCCATCTCACCTTTCCCAATAACCTCAGAGAAGACATCACACCAGAATGTTTCCTTGGCATAGAGGAAAAATGAAGTCACTTTCTTGCATCCTTTCTTTTCTCTTTCACTGTACTTTTTGGATAGGTCAAGACTCTTCTGTAGCTTTTGAAAAGCCTGTTTCTGGGCTTTTAATTAAGCACCTGGGTCTTTTCAAAAGGAAAATCATAAAAACAGTTCTTGAGCATCTTTTATGCCTCTTGAAAATACACTTTTATGTCTATGAGTGCTCTTCCATTACTCATCTGGACAGAAGGGAGCTTCCCTGGACAGGCTATAAATGCACAGTCAAACACAGAGCATGTTTGTTTAAAGTCAGGTCACCAATGTTAGCACTTTGTTGATGCATTTCTGAAAAGAAAGTAAGAGAAAACACCAACCTAGTCCTAAAATTTTCAACATTAATGTCTGATTCTGGTATGACACCAGGAAAATCATTCACTGGTATTCCCTCAGATCAAAATCAGCAGGGAGAGTGAAAAAGCCTGCAGTGTGTTGAAAAAGGAAAGCACAGCTTTGTTTTTGTTTGAGCCAGTACAGTAATGAATCCCAGCTCAGAAAACACTCCACACCCTTATTTAAACAAAAACAGAGAAGGTCCAACCTGTGGGGGAACTGCACCTGTTCAGCTGTGGACACAGCAGACTGGGAGGCACTCATCCACCCGAGCAAGACCAAGAGCAAGTGTTCTGGCTCTCCTCCTCCTGGTGTGTCCCTGAAATGTCACAGGAGCATGGATCCTTCTGGTGGCCCCAGCATTTCCTCCAAGCATGAAGGCAACAGAAGCACGTGGCATGTGACCTTGGCAGCGTTGTTTGCCTTTTGCATCCTGTTTCTAAAGGCTTGGATTCAGTGCTGAGATCCAATGTCCTTAGGGTATTTTCTTACTGGAAGGGAAAGTTTATGCATATTTTAGGAAAATATGTTTTTGATTGGTTTGCTTGTTGTTCCTCTTTCAGGGTCTATTTTTTCCAAGTGTCAGAAAAGTAAGATGCTAAAGGGTCCTACAACTGCACCAAACATGATCCAGATACCAGAGAGAAGAAAACTGTATCCCCAGCAGCCTTCCCCATACATAGCTCACTATGTCCTCTGCAGCAGGTGAATAAAACACCTGTGGGATTGCTGATAAAGCAACAGCATTTCTCTTCCTTCCAAAATGTGCTTGCCAACACAGGAAGACACTCTGACCACTGCACTCAGGCAAAAACAAAACAGTTCCTGGCAAAACAAAACAGGAGGGAGTGGGAACCTTTAGGGAGAAAGTGGCACAGCTGAGCAGGGCACACCCCAAGCAGAAGTTGTAACCACGGAGCGAATGCCAAGGGCCATTACCCTGGGAGCTGCTTGGCACATTTCTGAGGGCCCTGTCCCAATGTTCCTCTGCACAGAATTAAAGAGAGGCAAGTGGGAATTAATAGCTTTGACCGCCCTTAGACACAACCACGCGCAGCACGTGACAAACAGAATGCTTGGGAAAGAGAGAGGCCGAGCCACATCCCAGTGCCAGGCTGCTCAGCAGCTGCTTCTGTATTCTTCATCTGAAAAAGTCCCAAGGTTGTTTAATTTCATCCCAAACTCCTGAAAGCCTGGAGTCCTGATATCATGCACCCTGATCACTTTACAGTGTTGGATGAAAAGTGAAGTTCACTGTGTACAACTTTCCCTGCCTGGCTCTGCAGCTCTCCAGCTGCAAGCTCAGCAGCACTAAGTATTCAAGCACGGCAAAGCACTTTGCTGCAGCTGCGCCCAGCAACACAGGAAAGCACTTCCACTAACTTTTCCTGTCAGTCTCAGCACTTGTGCTGCTGTTGTTCACCTCCCCAGGAGAGCAGAGCTCCCACTCAACTTACAAGAGCCACCTGCTTCCCCCTCAGCAAGCCTTCGCATCCCCTGTCATGCATCTTCCTTATAGACAAGGCTTGTTCCCCCAGCCCCTGCTCACCCAGGTCGGTTTGCATTGTTAGAATAATGAGCCCCATTTCAGGAGGATCGTTCCTCCAGATGGATCCAAAGCATTTTGCAAACTGTTAATTAGGCAAGCCAAACTCAGCAGAGGAAGCTCTTCTTAGACCTGCACAACAAATCCCTTTTGAATGTTAGAAAGCAGATGTCTTACCATCAGCCCAGCACAAATAATGAGAGATATTTGTAAGGAAACTCAGCCTGGGGAGGAAATGTCTAAATGTATCACAGGTACTAGGTCAGACAATTTATGGTTTCCTCAAAAGAGGCACTAGAGAAGGGAGGCTGGTTCTTTTCCTTCACTGATCTCAGGGAGGGGCTGCACCAGACCCTCACTGAGCTCCTGGAGATGCATATCCAGGTTCCTGCCTCCATATTCTGAAGCAGAGCAGTCAATGGGGAATAAGTTTTTAAAAATTACTTAAAGGTTTTTCTTGCTTTTCAATTTTTCATGTTCCTTATGGCCTGCCTTTTCCCCAGAGGTTAAAGCCTGGCTCGTAACATCCCCTAGATTTCACAGTGGTGATGGGGGTCAAACTCCCTGAATTCTCCATAAGATTTTTGACACTGCTAGAAGTGCTACTGCTGGAAGAAGGAAAGTATCAGCAGAAAAAAGAAATCCCTGCAGATGTAAAATCCCCTCACTCTATTGGCTTTGTCATGGTGTGTGAGCTATACAAATCCTCAGAGTCTCTTCTGGCTCATTCTTTGACTTTGCTGGTGGTGAGTAAGGCCATTGCTTACCTCATTCAAGGTACATATTTTACCAGACAAAGCATGCCTGCATGCTTGTCTGCATCCAGGAAAGCCATGGAATCCACCAGGTGGGAAAAATGGACACCATGGGCCAAAATATCCACCTACCTCTCACATGGTCATATCTCCCACTGCCCAATGTGGGTCTGTCACACTAGAGATGTTGGCCAGGAAGACTGGACTGAGGTCCCTCTTAAACATGAAATGTCAGGAGGAAAGCAAGAATACTGTAAGGCAGAGTAGAGAGATTAGCTACAATTATAAAACCCTGTCCCTGCCCTAGAAACCCAGTGTGAAGGTAGGTCAGGAAGTTTGGGATGTAGATGGCCACCAGAGGCCAGACAGGGAGACAACCAAGGATATTTTACCTGTCCCATGAAGTCCAGGACAAGTGGAGGTTGCTGCAATTTCCCTATCAGGGAGGAGTTATAAAAGTAGCTGTGCCAAACTGAGATAAGACTCCTTTTATGCCAGGATGGGGCTTTACTAATCATGCTTGTATCTGATGGTGTTCCACTTCACATCTTTGAGGCACAGTAAAAAGCTGTAACTAAATGGGTAACTTCAATGTGGAAATTTCTATTTTAAACTAGCATCCTTCCAAAACAGGAAAAAGAATTGGAATATAGACAGCTGACCAAAGGCTATCTTATTTGCATAATGAGTGCTCCCCATCAAACAGAAAAAATAAAGCCCTTTGAGTTCAGATTTAACATTAGGTACATTCTTGAAAACTGCCCCAGGGTGCAGAAATATGCATAAGTGCTTCTACTCTGGTGCCAGAAGTGATTGTACCTTCAGGAAATGCTTTTTAAACCAGTTTCTGAGTCTCACTCAAACTGCTTAAATACTTTCTTGCAGTTCACATGCTGAGTTTTGTTACAGATTCCATTATAAATGCTGAATCCCAATCACCTCTCAAACTACTCCCTTTTGAAAAGCATAGGAAGTCACATAGGGATGAGGGATGCTCATTTCCAGTAGGGTTTGCCACCAACCATAGGCTCCTGCCTATATGTGATGGCTTTCTGAAGTCCTCTCATTCATGTAATAACAGCATTGATCTGCAAAGCTTGTTGATCCCTGGGAAGCTTGAAGAATGGTTAGAAGTCTTGTGTGACAAGTTTTTTAAAGTTTCCCATTTTTCCACTGCTAAGGTTTGTATATATACAAGGTAAGAAAATTGTTTTTCATGTCTCATTTTTGAGAAAGCAGCCACCACTGAGAAGCCACAATGAGACTCCTTCTCTCTTCAGGCAACAGCCCACTAGACAAATTGAAGTCTGTTATTTCTGCAGAGTTCCCATTCATATGGAATATTTTGTAATGGTCTCATAAGCAGCAAATTTCAGAACACAACATTACAAAATATGAGGAAAAAAAAGAAAAGTGTGACTCCAGTCTAACTTCCCTGCAGCACTGAATTTGGTTTTAAAGGAAAAGAAACTGTGAACACAGACAAAGGCATAGCTCTGTTTTGACAAGGATGAAAAAGATAGCATAAAAACATTTGACTTGCTATTTACCCAGAATTTTCTAAATTCTTTGTATAAATTCAAAGCATATCAAGTATGAAGAAAAACAGACAAAGTTTTCCTATTAAACTTTCTGATAAAAAGCACATAATATTCTTCTTTTTACATTGTACCTCTTTCTGAAATGACACAGACGTCTCAACACACACTGATTACCTTTTTCATTGTCAGCTACAAGAAAATCCAACCAGAAAGAAGGCTTTGATTAGGAAAACTCCTCATTTTCCTATAAAACATCTGATGATGTAGAAATCAGCATCCTTTCCTTGGTAGAAAGGAGGGGGTCACTTTGTACAGGCTACAAATATGGATCAAATATTCTTCTGTTTTCTTGTGGTTCTCCATCATCTCAGTACACAATTACGTAACAATAAGGTTGACCTGGGGTAAGAACAATCAGCAAAGGGAGATGTCAGGATCTCTGCCTCTTGGTGTCTTCTGGTTAAGACAGGAGCAGCACTAGAATCTGTTTTGATGAAGACAGGACCTGCTGGACTCCAAATAGGAGTAATCAAAGGAAATTCTGTGTTTAATGTTATAAATACCTCAAAGATCCATTTTGATCTTAAAATCTCAGTTGACAGCCTATGTGTTACCTTGCAACTTGAACTCATGCTCAAGCTCAAGCCTGGGATCTGAAAAAGACCAAGTGTCTCAGCCAAAGCTCACAGCAGCAGATGAAAGGAATTGGCTTGAACTGATTTTGACCCATAACGAGGGACATGGACAGTAAAGCGGAATTGGGCATCATGTTGAAGATCATAACTTAAGAAACACAGCAGACAGGAAAATGTCTGCAAAAAATCTCAGTGTCTGCACTTCATGAGTAGCTCTACTAATTAAACAGATCAGCTCTGAATAGACTGTAGTGCTAATTGCTACACCTTATCTCCATATTAAACGTTTCTTTCACTTGACTGAGGAGCAGACTTACTGTCCTGTGGATAAGCAACTAATAACAGGAGCAACACCTGAGAAATGGCACAATTTAAGATCTAACCAGTGTTTCACATTTATTTCTACATTAATGTATAATTACATGCAGTGGATAGACATGGAAAACAATCCTAGCCTTGGCATGGAGAATTTCTTACAGACACAGCATTTACAAAGTATATTATTACTGACACCTAATTTAGTCTGTCAGAGCAGCACTATGAGGGACTAATTAAAGTCAAAGTAGAACAAATGCTTGTGCTCAAGAAAAACACCAGGGAAAACACAGACAGATTTTACCAATCTGCACATAGCTCGTGCCCGTCAGTGTGAAGTGTGTCTGAGATGGGACGTTTTATGCATTTTACCTGCTTCAAAGCAGAGTCTGTTCCACTAAGATGGCTCTCAATTTCAAAAAAGCAGAGCACTGGCACTCACTGCCCAGACTTGCTTACTTAACCAAGCTTAAGATTTTGAATTTTGAGCCTCCAATTAAATTTTTAAAGTTTTCTTTGGCTTTTCATGGCCCCAGAAATCTATATCTCAAATATGATAAATCTCCTATGCCAAGAAGGAAAAACAAAAGCAAACAAACAAAAAATGACAGGCAGGATGAAGAAAAGGAGGGGGTAAGGAGACAGAATGGCATTTCCAGCACAATTGAAGAACCAGCTCACTGTTAGTTGCTTGTATGAAGCAAGACCCCACAACTACCAGGGTATTTTGCAGGGCATTAAATTCATTAAGTGTAGGGCTAGGGCAAAGGGAGAAAGGATGCTGAAGCTGTTATATACCAAGTTTTCATTATTTTAGCAAATTAGGATCTTTCTTGCCAGAGGCCAGTATTTTCAAGATGCCCTCAAAAGCCCGTTTTACCATTCACTGAAGCTACAGGACTTTGAGTCAACTAGTCAAAGAGCCAGGTCCTCCTGAATAGCTGTTTACTGTTTGTAGTATACGTGCAGAGAATGAGAATTTGTAATTCCTCATTCTCAGCACCTGAAATTACCTCAGTTTGGTTATCAGCATTTGGGACACAGAACCTACAAGGCATCAAAGAAAACCACATGTTTTTGCTTGGGCTTGTGAGGTTCAGCAAGCCTGGGAGACAGGATCCAAAGCTGTGCATCCCAAAATCCACCACTATGCTGTATCAATCAGCTGTATGACATTCAGTGGCTGCTCCCAGCACGGGCTTTGGCCACAGAGCAGTGCAACATTGGTGATAGCTCCAGGTGAGACCAAGCTCCATCCTTTCCTGTGGGCAGACCACCTCAATGACAAAAATTAGGCTGTGTGTGATGGCTTTGGGTATAAGAGTGACAAAGAGGTTACATGTTTGCACAGGAAAGCTTTCAGAACTGAGCTATGAACGACTTTTCAACACATCAGCCAGGAGTTTAAAGAAGGTCAGCCCAATGCTGGCTTTCTTAGCTTGGCTACAGAGTATTTTTCAAAGTCCAACCCTTTCAAATTATTCCTGCAGGCCCACAAGTACCCTCCATCAAGTCAAAGCTGGTTCCCTCTATTGCTTAATTCACAGAGCAGTTCAGAGCCTTGTTTTTCCCTGTACAGTCACTGGATCCCATTCCTCTGCCTTGTTCTGTGCTGGAGATGCTCCTTGCAGCCTACACAACCTATACATCCAGGCTTTTGCTTTGTACAGTACCAGCCCAGCCTGGAGGGACAGTGGCTGGGTTTAGAGCAGCTCCTGTCTTCATTCTTGAGATGGTTTTCAGAAGGGCAGGAACTGAGCTTTCCTAGAACAATCAGAGGCTAACATACAATTACACTGTATTACCCTCAGTCAGATAAATCACTTTTGGGGAAAGAGGTTCATAACAACTCCAGACATGCCTAATAGTTCCACTGTGAGCCTCTGGATAAGGCCAGGGACTGGAAACAAAATGAAATCATTACATGAAATTATTTGTACTACTGTAATGTTTGAGAGCCCCAGCTAAAATGAGACCTTACTTTAGCAGGTGCTGTGCAGAGCCAGACAGAGGCAGTGTCTGCCTGAATTATTTTGCCATCACAACACAAAGGAGAAGGGCAGGGGTCCACTTTTTCCTTCTCTTCCCAAAGGCATAGGCACAGAGGAGTTCAAATCTGGGGCCAGCCAAGGCTGGTGTGAATGACAGCCGAGAGCAGAGGTTTTGCAACACCACATAATCCAGGTAGCCTTATTGTTATCGTTGTTCTTATTAAATACATTATCAGAGCCTCCTCAAGCAGTGTAAACCAAGATGATTTCCTCAAGCTATGCTCCAAGAGGCATATTACACCCCCCACCAAACTTATTGAATTAAGTGGAGTGTGCGTATTATCTTTGCTTATGGCTTTCAAGGCTCATGAATGCTACTGTAATTGTTTCATAACACAGATCAATAAGTAGAGCCCAAATTATGCCCTGCCTGCCTCAGGGGAAAGGCATTAAGAGTAGCTGGGTAACAGCTTTTTCGAGATCCTTCTGCCCACCAAACAAAGAGAACTCACTGTAAACTCTCACTTCTCAGGAAAAGATCTTATTTGCAAGTCAGTCTACGAACTGTTTTGTAAACAGAAGATGGCAAGAGCTTTCATTTGGAATTAAGGAATCAAGTTAACTGGCTAAGGTTATCCTAAAAAGTCCTAAATCTTAAAGCATTTTAAATTAATCCACATTTTAAAGGGCTTCCCTTCACCCCACATCAGTGTTGTCAGGTTTCATGTGTTACTTGGATGCAATCAGAGATCTGGTAGATATTCCAGAAAGATCACACAGGTGAAATTCGTGTTTACTTGAGGAGAACAGGAAACACAAAAAGTACCAAAAGACAATAAAAGAAATGAAAAAAAATCCTCATTTCTTGCTATGTTGAATAAATTTTTGAGTGTTTGTCATTTGCTCCAAGAGGAAATATGCCTTGCTATTTATGCAGCAAGTTAGCATATTTCTGAAGACATAAATAAAAATATCAAGGTGAAACACTGAGGAGTTTATTAGCTTAGTTATTAAGAGCCCTTTACACTTAACAACCTAAAGCATACACAGAGCCATTTGCAATCAACGCTTTTTAAGCTCTGAATAATCTATTCCTTAAGCAAGCTTTCCTGCTTCCTTGAAAACATCATTCTTGTCTTCAAACTTTCAACGAGGAAAGCCAAATTCATTAAAGCAACTTCTTAGCTATGCTTTCCTCTCTCTCCCTTATTCCATCATATCTCCTGCTCTCAAGTGAGCTAATTACTTTGTAATTGGAGCTACAGAGCCTCCTGCCAGGGCAGGACTCAGCCCAGCAAGAACATCTCTCGTGGATGGGATCCAGCTGGATAAGGGACCAGCACAACCCAGGAATGTGACAACTGGCAGAGCTGTGGGCCTGGGACACTTGGTCCCCTGTCCTGGTTACACCTTCTCCTCTAACCAGAGACCTCCTCTAGATCCCCCCCTTCCACTGCCATCTCCTCTCCCATCCAGACTGCATTACCCCACTGCTCTGTTCCTCCCTCATACACAAACTCCCATCTCCTCCAGCTCTTCCAATCCCTGCAGCACCTGAATACCTCCTCTCCCTTCACTCATCAGTTTTTTCTTTCATCCTCCTTCTCTTTTTTCCCCTTTTCCTTATTGGTTTTGTCTCTTTTCAACACAATCTACATTAGAAAAAATATTTCTGCTGCTAAATAGAATTTGTGAGATGTACTGTGCTTATTCAAGCCTTGCACTCACAACACCCAGGTTAGCTTAATATATTCTCTTAATTATCTTGCTGGCTGGCTGCAATACATCATCCTAAACCAAGCTAGCAATATGCAGTGCACTTAAAGATAGCTCATGGAGTGTAAATGAACCCACAGGTCCTTGCCATGATCATGCAAGTGAGACACCTTCTGGCAAGGGTAACATGAAACAGACACAGATAGTTTGCAAATAAGACCTTCCTGGTTTTTAAGTAATCCATGAAAACATACCCAATACCAAGAGATGAGTGGGAATAGAGAAGCAAAATTCATGTTTCAGATATAAATCTTGAAATTCTGGCCTTTTTACAAACTTTCTTAGAGCTGAGAATCACAGCACTTCAGCTTCCTTCCCTGACTGTTTAAATGACACTTCTCTATTTCATTGAACTGGAAGGTTTTAGGGATCATCTCATAGCAGTTCCTTATTTTTTCCTCAAATTCAAAAGAAGAATATAAGTTTTTGCAACATCCACCTGGTAGCTTTCAGGAGAGCTACAACACCACATGGCACAACAAGATGCTCTGGGACATCTCCTAGAGGCTTTGCATTCACTTGCTCTTTGCGTTGTTACCATTAATCCAAAATAAATATTATTGGACAGAGCATATGGTGAATCTAAGAACCTACAAGCAGTCGACTGAATTAGAGTTGATAGGAGAAGAGGTGGCTTTGCAAGAAGACAATGAGAAAAGAAATCAGTAAACAAGTGACATAATAACTTCCTTTATCATGTGCTAGGCCAAGGATGCCACTAAAAAAAACATTACAAAAGCTATAGCACAGAACACTCTGGGCAGCACCTCATTTGTCTTGACACAACAAAACACAAAAAAGTCATGCTGTAATAGTCAGCTCTTTTGATTAGTTTTCAAATCTGTATACTTCTCAGTCTTGTATGAACACATTTTTCTGAGGGTACAAAAAAGAGACTCAGGAGCTTTGTTCTGAAGTAATGCAGTATTTCCCAAATCTGCAATGAGTAAAAAATATTTTCATAAACTAACATAATTAAACTTTGAAGGGAATATCTTTTAAAAAATCCAAATATTTTGCTAAGGTGGTAATACAACAGCTCAGGTGAAAATTAATGTAAACTAATCAATGTAAACTAAAGGGAGCACTAAAACAGGTCCTCATTCTTACATTTCTGTTGCCAACACTGAATTCAAACAGGATCATGCTGGCAGCAATATAAAGAAAAATAACCTTCCATCCAAAAATTAATCCTAGGCAGCCAAAATGCAGGATACATTATTGAAACAGAACCTGACACATACAGAGCACCATCATTGGGATAATTTTATTTAACGTGACAGCACCTTGAATTATTAGAACAACTATTTCAGTAGATAGGAAATTCCAAAACACACATCAGCTTCCTGAACTCTCACCACCTGTTTCTTAACTCATGAACGTTTTAGACATATACAAGAAGAGTCTATTTGACTGATTATAAATAGGAAAAGAACAGATTCTGACACACAGCTCTGTTTGCCATTTGTGGATGTGATTGAAAACAAGACCTCTCTTGCACTGTATTTGGCTGATTGAGTCGTACAATCCTTGTTTGTATTATCAGGGGTTTGGAGACCATTGGATCTGAATGCAGGATATTTTCTCCCTGTTCACATGCATTGTAGTTTAGTGCCAACAGAGGGAAGGACAACTTTTGCATTTTTCTGCAGCATGGTAAAATGTTTTCACAATCACTTTCTACCCCTTTTTTTATCTCCCACAGTAGTTTTAAAGCATTCTTAACTTTGATGACATCTTTTTTCCTTGCTGGTGATGCCTGCTGGTGATTAACTTCTAGTTAACAGAAGACATTACACAATACTATGAGTGAGCAAATTAAAATTTTCTAATAGTCCTTCCTGGCTTTATACTTTCTGAAACCATTAGAGAGGCAAGCATACCTGTGCCATGGCAAGGGAAAAGATCCTGTAATATTTCATCTGCTTGTGATTTCTGGGAGCCTGCGTAATGATGTATGACTGCCAGGGGAAGACAGCATTGTGTCCCTGGGGACTCCACTGGAGCAGAGCTTCCCAAAACCTCCTCAGCCTCCACTGCACAAAGTCCTTGTGCCTGAGGTGGCTTCCCTTAAAGCGAGACGGCACTGAAGGGAGGTGGCTCCAAAGGAAGGCTGCCTGAACTTTAAGTCTTCGGAGATTTGACAGTTCAGCCAAAGGGTGTTTTTTAGGTTATACTTGAAAGGGAAAAAAAAACTATTTTCCACATTTAAAAAAAATGAACAGATTGTGATTGTTGTTGTTGTTGTTGTTGTTGTTAGAAAAATATTTTTTACAGATTTCTTTTGTCTGAAACAATAAGTTCTTGAAGCTTGGGTTTCTGAAAGAAGCCATAATATTGTCTGAAAAATCAATCAATTAATAATAGTTAGCACATGGGAACAGCTCCAGAGTAAATTCTTCCTCCTGGTGTATGGCTCTTTAGAAGTTGTACAGAATATATCTCCTCCTATCTACAAGGGGTCATTTCACTCCTCCCATTCTTGCCTTCTGGAAACACCCACAAGCTCAAAACTTCCAAACGTGGAAAAATAAACCTTAGACTTTTTTTTTACCTTGCTTGGTCTCGTGAAAGGAGCAGGCTGCTCTTCTGGCTGGTCTGCAACCCAGCAGACAACACCAGAGGGCTCTGTGGCTGCACACAGCCGGCCCCACCACTTGACGCTCCGCGATGGATTTCTCCTCACCTGATCCTTCTGAGCCGGTCACCGCTGGTGCTGGCACCCCTTTTGCACGGCTCCAGGGTGAGCAGGAACCCTTCCTTCTCCTGCCTGCAGCTGTCCCCAGCTCCCCGGGGGGCTGGGCTGGGGGCCCGGGGTGTCCCGGCACAGCGAGGCCTCGGAAGGGAGCCGGCAGCAGGGCAGGGAGCAGGCCTGCCCCGGGAGTCGATGGGCACCGCAGGCAGCCATTCCTGGAAGTGCCCGTCCCGTCTTTTGAATCTCCTTCTATAGAAGATCAGAGCAGGCAAAGCTCTTGGTTTCATTTCAGCTCTTTCTCTTCTGAGATCATTAGAGCTTCTGCTGCAGGCAGAGCTGGCCACGTGGATGGTGTCTGCAGTGCGTGACCAGAACAGTTCCCTCTTGGGCCTGATGCCTGTTCCCATCTCATCCTCATCTCCATCCTGGGGCTTCTCCCTGGACCTGCAGTCACCACTTTTGCTGCAGGAGCCTCGGTCTGAGCTCTGAGTTGGTTTTTCATTTTTACCCTTTTGCCACCACAGCTCAGCCAGTTTTTCTCAGAACTTTCTGGAAAATTTCCCTGCTTATCTCAAAAATCTGTGGGATTTGTTACAGTGAGAAAAATCTCCCCCTCCACTGACAAGCTCTGACATTTGCTGAGGGCCTACTCAGTCCCTGGAACATCCCTGGCCCCATCACAGCTGTGGCATAGATGGGTTCCTCCCTGCTCCTGCAAAAGTGCCACAGGCAGCTGTGACCGCCCTGCTCAGAGAATTCCCCTGGACCACAGAGCCATGGCTCTTGCCTTGCTAACTACTCATGCTTTTTCCAGCCATCAGAAGTCATAGATGGCATTTTTCCGAAATTCTCTCCATTACTCTTTTGAAACTGACACCAAAGAAAATTTTAGCCTATTGACGGAAAAAAAACCCAAAGTCCATGATCTTTTCAGAGTGTGGAGAGTGCTATTACAGTAGCTGTCACAGTTTATTGAACATTCCTGGGCTGCCCCATGTCAAAGACAGGGTAACCTGAGCACATGTAACACCACCTCAGTTCAGAGCATGCAGGTGCATCCATCCATGCAGGCAAGAGCAGCAGGAGCCTGCACTGAGGAGTCTTACAGCATTAACCAGCATTTGTTCAAAGGATAGACAGGCAGTAACCACATCAGTGCAGGGCATTGACCCTTACCCAGGGCACCTCTGACTGTGTGGCTGTCAAAATTCCTTCATCTCCGTCTGGTCTCACCTGAACAACATGCCCAAAGGAAGACATAAACACCTCTTCTGCAACAGGTTCTCCAAGGACAACAACAAAACATTAATTAATATCATCCTTCTGCCCTGGACAAAGAGATGTACAGTCCACATGGATATCACCAGCACCGAATGGCAAAGTCAAGGGAGGCCAGGGAATCAGAGCTGGACTGAGCCCTGCCTGCCCACCATGCCCTCCCACAAATGCACAAGCCTTTTTCCTGGTCTGCTTCAATGAACACACTTGAATCTCTTCACTGCAGGTTTTACAAGAGGATCCTGTAGCCTGCTGCACTGCTAGGAGTTGTGCATCTTCTTCCCAACCCATAACATCCCCTAACAGTGTCCAGAAGGTCCCAAAGGAGTGGGGAAAGCAGTAAGTTTGCCCCCTGCCAGCAGGGTGACAGCAGAGATGGCACAGCTGGAGAAGCACAGGTCTGTCCCACCTGCAGACACACATTCCCTGTCAGCCAAGTCTCCAGGTGGCAGATCAGAGGAGCCAGCTGCTTTGGTGGAAATTAACCTGTTTTCTCCCTCTCACATACAAATACAAGCCACAGATAAAAGATGTAATGCTGAAAGCTGCTATTTATGAGGAGCAGTTTAACACAGATGACTTAGAGAGCAAGTGGAAAGAGCAAGTGGAAACTGAGGCTCAGGCTGAGATCCCAGATAAGAGAGGCAAGGAGGAGCAGGTAATTTCTAGACATAGATCTCAATGCACAATGATGAGAAAAATGTTGAGGCTAGCTCAGGTCTCTCAGGAGCAGAGGCAGTATTGAAGGGTCTTCCCTCACAGCTTGAAAGCCTACTGTGGAAACCACAAGGAGAGACATGAGACTGCAAGGGAACACGGGGAGAGACAAGGAGGGAGGGAGAGGGGTCCCTGTGGTGACCCTGTCACCAAAAATCCATTTTCCCTGTGCCCAAGCTCCAGCATTCCCTAGATCCTCTCAAATATTTCTAGACTACAGAAATACAAATAACATCCTTAAACTTGATGGAAAGAGCCTGAGGAGGAGTGGATACTTGTTCAAAGCCAGAGAGGTAAAGTAAAGGGAGATCATCTTCATGGAACAAGTCACTGCTCTGTGCCTGTGAGCTACTCAGTGCCCACTCCTGCCACCCCCAGACCCAGCAGGGCCCCTTCCAGGAAAAAGCCTGATTGAAGCTTGAACACACTTGGAGAAGTGCAGTGAAAATTGCACAAAATTTCCTTTCCAGAGTGACAGGACGTGGAACATTCTAGCTCAGAGCCCCCACAACCTGCCCTCCACAATGGCACAACCTCCTCCTCTCCCTCTCCTCTCATGCTACTGTGTCCGTGACTGTGCTTTGCCTGCAAGAGACAATTCCATTTCAGTGAAACAGATTCACACTCTAATTGAGTTTTCCCATTTGAATCCAGGCAGGAACAGCTCTGCCAGCCTGCAATCATGAGAGCTATTTTTGAAGAGAATTTTCAAACTACCCAGGAAGTCAAATATAACATTTTTTAAAACATTTTTAAGTGTGTGTGTGCACACATGAGTGCATTTCCTTCTGCAAGCAAAGGAACAATTGCTCCCTGTGCATGAGAGGAGCCAGGTTGCTTTAATTGTGTGGCTGCTGATATGACTTCTCTGTGGCAGTCAAAAACAAAAAAATCTTCAGTTTATGTGTGTATTCCTGCTTTAAGTGATTCACTGTAATGGAAAAAGCATAATGCTGCTTCTCTTCTTTTAGCCCTGTCTCATCCCAGACACCATCTATCTTCATGCCTCTCTAAGGCTGCTTGCACAGTGGTGTCCCTTTCCTTATGCTCCTTAATTCAAGTGCACAGGCTGGGGATTATTTGGAATATTTTATCCCCATCTCTGTACAGCACAAGGAAGGACTGTTTCATGATGAAGGTACCAGATCAGGACTCACGCTCGGATTTTGTATTCAATACTGATTCCAACTTCTCACAGAACAGTTTTTTGTCTTCTATTATGCAAAAGTGCAAAAAACCTTTGTCTTTCATGCTATTCTCTTTCCAGGCAAAGTCCAAGCCATTTTCTCTTTGGCAAGATTTAGCACGATGAACACCTTTTAAGCTTCCATCACTAAATACATTGTAAACCTGTATTTTCTACCACTTTCCTTGTATTATCTTCTAAATACTGTATGGGTTTTTTTAAAGAGCTAAGTGAACTCTCTGATAGATGTTTTGATCTCTATTTTAATAGGCCTTTACAGCTGAAATCAGTGTTAGGAATAAAAGTCAATACTTGCATATGGAGATAGTTTCAATTTCATTGATCCTTTAGTAAGGACAAGGAGTGCTTTGCAGGGTTTACCATCTTACAGATAAATTGACTGGAATGTTTTGAAGGTTCAAATACTTCAACAAAGATGTTTTTCCTAGAATAAAAATGTTTGCACAAAAGCAACATTTTGCTACATTATTCTACATTTTGCTGTAGAATAATTAACAATTAAATGATGATAAGCCCACCATCATTTTGTGATATAAATACAAACTACTGTCAGCTACAGTGAAGCCTTGCTCTGAATTTCTAAACGGAGCCAGTTTCACCCCATGTCATTTCCATTTATCATTTCCCTACTTCATCAGCTTGTTTCTGAGGACCTAATGAAAAATGGTGCTGAAAGTCACTCCCTAAAATTAAGATAACCAACATCCACCTCTCTCCTCTCATCCACTAAGCCAGTCACCTCACTGGAGAGGTTATCATCATCCCACTGTGCAGTGAGGAAGAAGGTCTGAAAGCCAAGATCATGGTATGGACAGGCCAGTTTTCTTTTCCCACTGCTTGTAATTGTTCATTCCCAGGATGAGTCAATTTTGTCATGAAGAAGGTAGATGTGATTTCTTAATTTCTGTTTTACATTGGTAGATCTTGTTTAACCTCAATCTCAGGTATTTAAATGCACTGCATTATTCTGGGCTTAAAATTGTGCTGTGACCTTTAGAAAAGGATCCTGAGGCTAAGATATCTGTTTTGCCATTCCAAGGACAGCTCATTTCCCCATACAGAGCTTTTTGTGTTGCTAACAGGGAGCCTGGTTTTTATGTTGTTCTTCGCAGAAACAGAAGCTCAGCCTTGGCATCATCTCTCCTTGAAGTAACTGAGAAGTGAAATTGGCCCATGTTTTATGATAAATGCAGTTGAAAGCTTAGTTGAAAATCGGATTTTCTTTAGAATAGAAAGCAAGGAGGACAAACGTCAATGGAAATACTCTCTTTGGCATCCCTGTGCCTTGGAGCAGCTCTCTGAAGATGGGTTTCCAGGGGAGAGAAACTATGATGAACTAGGCCCTGAAATTACTTCCATAGTCCAAACTCTTAAATATTTTACCACCACTTTAAAGAGGAAGACTCTCCCTGCCACCCTTAGTCCTGCAAAGACTCTGCAGAGATATGAAGGAGCAGACAACAGATATTATCAACACAGACTTATTTGGAGATCAGAAAATTAAAGTATATAGGTGTCTTGATGTGGCCAACACTGCTCAGAGCTCAGACATACCTGGTGTGTCACTTGAGCTGCAGTAAGAGTCCCCACTCACCACTGTGACAAGAGGAGGACAGCACAGGGGATGCTCAGTCTGGCAGTGAGAAGCTTCAGGAGGAACTTGCTGCTGTCTTCTACTACCTGAAAGGATTTTATAAAAAACTAGCCAGGCTCCTCTTGTAGAATCCCAAAGACAGGATGAGAGACAAAGACCAAAAGGACACAAAGAAATAAATCCTCTCTGTGGACAACAATAACCACTGAAACCCCGGGCCAGTGAGTTGGTGGACTCTCCATGCTCAGCCTAAAGCCCTGAGCAACCTGACCTGCCTTTGGAGTTGTCCTTGTTTTGGGATGGAGATTTGGCTGGACAACCTCCAGAGGTCTGTTCCAGCCCAAACCACTCCTTGAGCCAGTGACTTACAGGGGATTTAATATAACTTAATTATCTAAGGCTAAGACAGAATAGCCAAACACTTACTGAGATTAAGAGATGCTCAAGAACAGTGGGAGTCCTGTCTACATCAGAAGAGATACTGAAAACTTTAGTTAAAAATTCTTTCAGCAGCAGTGAAGTTTAGTAAGTCCAGGGCTGTTACTAACATACCTAAACACTGAGCTTATATAAACATTTCAAATGAGCAGAAAATTTCAAAATGATATGTTTACTCTTCACTTAGTTTCTCTGATAGCAGAGCTGTTCTTCCTAAATATGCAGGAATTCCTTCACAGAAGCATAGTCTATATACACTGGTATATTTTTCTCTTGGGAGGCATTTTTTTCAGATATTCATTATGGACATAATTTGAGAGAAAATTCTCCGTTTTTGTCAGCAGACTATGGTATCACATGAAGCAGCAAATGCTAGGAAAGCATTCTGATAACTGAATATGAAAATTATCTATTTATGTGTGTGTATCTATATACATATATATATAAAACATGGGATATTTCAAAGATCTCTGTTTTTACAGTCTGTGTTAGATACAAACCACTCTTCCTTTGCATCTGCTGCTGCTTTCTCAATAATTTATCTGTAATTAATTATTGAGATACCATTTTTTTAAAATATACGTAAAATCTTCACAGCACAGAACACAGAACCATGAATTCAGCATTGAACTGCTCAAGCAGAGACAGAGCAAAAAGGCAAAAGAATTGTTATTAGCATACAAATAGATGAGATAATGGAAAAGGGGATGTACTGCTCAGGAAGTG
The DNA here is from genome assembly GCA_013399915.1 of Illadopsis cleaveri. NCBI lineage: Eukaryota > Metazoa > Chordata > Aves > Passeriformes > Timaliidae > Illadopsis > Illadopsis cleaveri. The sequence goes on from VXBB01007088.1 coordinate 660,426, forward strand.
TTTTACACACGTTATTTTTCAAGTGTTCTACATGATGGAAGTCCCCATTTAATAACAGGATTTAAAATTGTCATTAAGGCCTTAATCCTTTAATGTGCCACATGTGGGTGGCTGCTGTCCAGATGCCAAGTGAGGCTGGGGAGGAGGTGAGCTTGATGAGAAGGGGGAGTTCTTCAGATAAGAATCACATTGTCCTGCAGGCTTACAGATCTGCCCTGCAGCATCCCCCAGAGACCTCTAAGAAGATTTTCAGCAAAGTGCAAGAGAAATTTTAAAAAAAAAAAAAAAGGACAAAAGCATATGAAGTGCATTCCTTTCAGCAACAAACTCAGATTTCTAAGGTTTCTCCATCACTTGTTAGCAAAGGTACAGTCACAGGTCCCCAGAAATCAACAATGATTATTAATATTAATGTACATTGATACTAATACATATTTAAAGAATTTACGTACCCTTAGCTGAACCACAGAAACTGAAAGCTACTGGGCTTCCAGCAACCTGCAATGCAATATAAAATGGATTATCTTAAACAATCTTTTCTGGAAATGGTTGGCACAAAGGTATGAAGAAAATTGCATCCTCTCACCTGAGAGATGATAATTTCATTGCTTGCAACTATCTGACCATAATTTTAAGGAATTCTTTGTGGACCTCAAAGGGAAGCTTGCACTGCACTTTTATGCCAAGGCAGTGGATACAATATGAACAAGATTAAAATCATTTAAATGATTTTAATCCTCATTAAAATATTCTTTAAAAAATAGCTGCATATTCCCCCTAACATCCTGTATTCTTGGCCCAGTCTAATCAGTGTGGCCAGTATCTGAATCTCAGGAAACTGTTTAGATTTGTGTGGGTGAATGTCACATTGGCAAGCACATAGAAGAGCTAATCACTTTGCAGGATGTTAGGCTATTTTTGTCTCCACACACAAGCCATTGAAGCCATTGCAATGGAGTTCAGCAAGATATATTTCAGACACAGAATGGTTAAATTATAGCTACTGCTCTCAACACTAGGAAAAAAACATATAAAAGGATACCTCAAGGACCTAAGCTCTTTATAACCTTTGAAGCAGCAAATCTCTGACAATACTTCATAGAGTAAGTACTGGAAGATAAACAGCTGCACCAGTACACATTATTATCAGTTAAATTATCAGATTCCAGCTGGCACAAAAGTCAAGTCAAACAAATAATTAAAACTTCCAAGAGGAGCTATGTGCCTATGGGGTTCTTCTTGAAATACACTGGAGTGAGTCACTCATAGAAGTCCTGATGCCTAAATATCTAAAAGAAGATATTTGTAACTAGGGTATTCATTGCTCAGATTTTGGTCAGAATATTAAAAGGAAATTGGGGCTAACACAAAGCTCAGCAAAATAAAAATCACATGTCACTGACCTGAATATTTGCGGCTGCTCTATATCTTTGTTCTACAAAATGTCACAAAAAAATGACACAAAATGTCTCAGAACTCCTTGATCCTACCTCTAATGTTGATATTAACATCTTCATTACAATTACCCAGGCACTGTAACCTAGAAATGTGTGTACCAACAGTTAAAAAAACTGGTGCTATTTTACATGCCAAAGCTGCTTTCCAGTTGATGTCAATGTAAGAAATTAAACTTAGTGTAAATAGACGAAACTGCCTGAAAAGTTACAGAAAAGGCAGCTGGGAAGCTGCTGAGAACCTGAGAGAGCAGAAGCTTTTCTGTTCCTGGATGATATGGCAGAATTCAAAGGAATCTCCCTTTGAGATAGATCTTTGCCAATCCTGTTCCAATTCTCATCTTTTTGTCAAAATATTTCTTGAGCTTGAATGTCTGCCCAAATATGGGAGGGAGGAGTGAGGAGAATTGAAAATTGGGGATTTTAATCTTCTGTGCTCTCTCTGTTGTCACTGGAGAGACATCCTTAGTACTTCTCCCCATGGCAGCCTGGAGGTAAACTGGCAACACAATACTGAAATAATCCCTTTTCCACAAATTTTCACCTACATCTGAGATGACATGGACTGTGTAGTGGACAGATTTGGAGTCTGTAGTAAATGAGGTCCCCAGGTGCAGAGCCCTGATGCCCCACAAAACAACAATTCAAAAAGATGTCCACCAAAACCATCTGAAATTTGTGCTGAAAAGGATTAGATAGGAGAAAGTAAGAAGGGAAGCAGAAGAAAAAGGAAAGGGGAGAAAAAGCCAAAATGAAAGGAATGGTGAAAGAGAAGCTCAACAGAAGAACATATGAGTCACTCTTTTATTAAAACTTTCTGTAAAGTTCAAAAACCCTACTGCATTTTATCTGTGAGCCTGAAAAGATGAAAGGAGCAAGGAGCAGAAAGTTGTAACTTTCATGTTTACACACAAATGCTTAGAAGGAACCTACCTTTGCCTTACAGCCTCATTCAGTACTTGGAAGTGCAAATACAAATTAAGCAAAGGCTTTGAAGTCCTCAGCTATGCAGAAGTCCAAGCAGAACAAGGAGTTCTGAGCTGAGGTAGAAAGGTGCCTGCAGTGTTGGAGGAACATGAGTGCAAGGAGGCAAAGACAGAAGATATGTCTTTTAATCCTCTGAGTTTTGCTTGTGCCAAGAGTCTCATTGAATCTACAGGGGGAATTTTTCTTGGAATGCCAGGAAAGTTGCTGGCCTGGTCAGCATCGTCTGAAGCCTCTCTGTCAGCCAGCTCTGTTGGCCTCAGGTGCACTTGGTGAGCACACACTTGCCAGGGCTAGAAGCTGGGTGTGAATGCAGCAAGAAGGGAGAGATCAAGCAGAAGAGGCTCTGCTCACATCCCCAGTGCTGCTGTGCACAGGAGGAAATGCTGCTGCAACCAAAACACCTGAATTGTCAGTGAAGGTACCAGATACCTCCACATCAGCTCTTTCTGTGCAAGGTATCGTTGGCTGAGAAATCCTCCACTGCCAAAGGGCACCCAAAGTACCCCAAGGGAGTCCTCCAGGCAAAAAACCCCTCAAAATACAAGGTTTTCAATGCACTCTCTCCAGGCTAGACTGTCTCCATGGGCCATCTCTACCCTTCCCTCTGACTATATTGTTCTGTCTTTGGTGGGATGACTCTGCTTAGCAGATACACTCCAGCACTGCTCTGGTCCTTCCCCATGCAGACTTTACCCAGAAAGGTCTACTGAGCTTTCAATGACTGTTAGCACAAGTAGGGAATTAGAGAGAGGAGAAATAACCAACATCAGCAGGGATATGCCCTAAGTATCCAAGTTGGTAGAGAACACTGAAGAGAAAGTCAAATTACAGTAGTGTTGCTGTGCACACAAGAACCAAAATTCTACATCCCTCATGAGAAGCTAAAGCAAAAATCTGCAGAAAGTGAGTTCTTCTACTTCTTGGAGCCTGAGGACTCCTTGTTTTGTGTATAAAGGGAATATTGACTTTGGCAGCGCAGGGTACATCCTACAGGTCTCCAGGTCTCTTAAGCCCACTGCCTCTACCTCTTTACTCCCATAAATTCCTCTTAGGAATGAATGAACTTTATTATTATTTTTAAAAATCTGCTTAATGAGTTTTCTCATGTATGGCCAAGATGAAAAAGCAAATGTTTAGCCTCTGAACTCAGGACTAAATGACAGCATGGTAAGTGATGAGGACCTGTTGCTCACTATTTGCTTTAGAACAGGAACAATGTAAACATTTCCAGGCAGCACTTATCACTCCTGCTGGGAGTTTTGTTCTCAATGGAATCAAACAGTTCAGGGCTTTTCCCCTCAAGTTTACAGAATACCTCTGTAAATGCAAATCATCAAATTCCTGCTGATCATCCAGATATTGCTGTTAAAATACATGTTCATATATACAAGTATGAGTGTTTATATATACATAAATATATAAATATATAAATGTGCATATATAAGCTCTATTCATATAAGTTTGAAAAGTATATAAATTTATCTGTGTGTGTTTGAATATAAATAGGCAATGGAAGAAAACAGATCCTGGTGTTGAAATATTGAAAAGTCATCTGGATATTGTCCTGTGCAACTGGTTCCAGGTGGACCTACTTGAGTAGGGGGGTGGATAAGAAGACCTCTGGAGGTCTCCTCCTGTTCCAGACATTCTGTGGTCCTGCAATCCTATTTTTCTACCTACAAACATTTATTCAAGTCAGCTGTCTCTAATGGCATCCATCTCTGGAGCATATGAATTACTTAGCAGCATGTTTATCCAGTTCCTGAGGTCCCAGAAGTTTTTCTTTGTGTTTCTTTGTTTTTCCTTTTGGGACCTGCTGTGAAAAGTTCATTGTTTTACTGTCAGCAGTTCAATATGCTCCAGGCTGAACACTGAGCCCAGTGACAAAAGTTAAATATTCCTACATTCAACAACTTCATGGAAGATTTTAATCTGTAAAGTAAAATGCTTCTAACTGCTTTGCCCAGAAGGACAGATTCTGCAAACATAAATTTTACAAAAAAGTTTTTCTTCCACTCACTGGTGAGCTTTTCTTCCTTATAGCTGTCTCTAGGTTAAAATTAGATGAAAGAGAAAACTTTGCTAAGCTTGTCATGAGAAATGTTGTATCCCAAGTTACTGAGAAATATTAATGAGTGCACTAATGGATAGAATTAGGAGCTTTAATGACTTACATTCAGCTGCCCGGAGCCTTACAATCTATGAAGGACTGAAGGAAGGCTCCCAGAGGGTCTCATGATGTGCTGATTCTCAAATCAATCCTTGGATCGGTTTCCTGGGAGTGCTCAGAGACCTAGTAGTTTCAGGCACCAATTCAAGAAAATTGTCTTATTCACTATCTGCCATTGCAGATACTCCAGAGTTTTCAGCACCCAGCAACTAAAACAGGGAAAGCTCCTGAATTCTAAAAATTTTGCAATGTGCTTAAACACATTCATAGGTTTTAAATCCTCAGATTAGGCCATATTCCCAATAGCTTTCCATAGTTTGACCATTTTTGGGACTGGGTTGCACAGTTCTAAATCTGGTTTATTATGCCTCATAACCAAGTGAATTCCAGATTCTTGCCATTCCAACTAGGAAGAGATTTTAGGTTGATTTGGGAGCTTTATTGCACAGACTCTATTTTGTGTCTACTTGAAGAAAATTTCAGTTTAAGTTGCTTTGTAGGCCTCAAGATAAATAGTTGTCATTGTTTACTATTGACTTTTTTCTTAATTTCATTGCCCTCTGGCAGTAAATGCATTTTACTTAACCACAACAAAGCCCCAGGGACTCCACTGCAAGATCGCTGAAACCTCCAGCAAAGAGGAATGGCCCATGCTCTTTACATCTAGAACAGGGTCCAGCATTACAGTGGAGAAGAAAAAGTGACACTTTGCATTTTTAGGAGATTTTCGTGTTTCAGCTTAGCCGTTTGAAACCCTGTTGTTCTCTGTCACAACAAAAGAATGTCTTGAGTTCCTACAAAAGCAGATGCCTGACAGGATACTTGAAGGGAGAATGCCAGGTAGTCCAGATTGTGGTCTTGCAGTGAGTGTCAAGAAAGAAATCACAGAGCTGAGAGGAAAGCAAGGTAATCTTAATGTGGTTGAAAGGATAAGTCTGGCGCCGACTGCCAGGGAATAGTACAATCAGTGGCACCACCGGCCTATGGAAATGGAGAAATTATTTTCATAATGCTGCATAATGATAAAAAACTGGCTGGATTTGCTGCTTGTGGTTTCTTATACTGAGGAACATAGGAAATGCCTCAACATTTTCAGCACTTCAGACAGAAGTCCAGGTCATGGCAGACAACAGCTGAGCTAATTAGGAGGAAGGTGTAGGGGAAAACAAAAAGAAAGGCTCATCCCAGCATATCACAGCTTTTCTCACTCAGAAGTTCTTGTGACATGAAGAAGGTGGAAGAAACAAATTTTTCTCACTCAAGTCTGGTCCCTGAGCTGGCAGTCCTGTTGGAGGGCTATGGTACCCCTCAGCCACACTCCACTCCTTTGCTAAAGCACTTTTCTGCAGCAAAATAAAGACATAATTCACTATGGGAAGCTGCCAGCATGCAGCCATTACTGCAGGTTTGCTTTCTGATTCCATAAAGCAGAGTTTCACAGCCTGTAGGAGGGTCAGCAGAATGCTGAAAGCTCAGCCCCAACATTTCCTCTATTCCTGCTCCTTATGTATAGACATACTGGCTGAATTCCCAGCAGCTTCCCCCTATGGCTCCTCTGAAATCCACCCATGCTGGAGGAGGTGCTCTCAGTTAAGTATTCAATCAGCAGTTCAAATCTCTATATCATTCTCCAAGCCTTGAGATATCTGCTGCTACATACCATCAAAGAACCAATTCTGAAGGCTTGTACTGAGGTGAAAATATCTCTGAATTATTCTCGCTTGCCCAAGATGAGACATTTAATATTTTCCTTTTCTCCCCAGAGGCAGTAAAGATGAGGGAACAGTGACATGTAAAACGAAAACAAAAGTACAGGGGGATGTATTATCTCTGTGAGGTGGAGTCCACTTGGGTTTGTTCAAATGTTCACATTGCAGGCTGATGGGGTCATCAACAACCACTGAACTCCTACATGCACAGTCTATACAAATAAGAGTGACTGCACAAAGGCTGGAGGGGCTCACTGACCAGCACATCTCCCTGACTGCTATTTAAGGACTGAAGATATGTCCAGATAACCCTGGTTAGGCTGTGCCTGCATTTCATTTCAGTCTGGTGTGGTGGGGTTTGCTCTTTTTGTATTCAGTTTCTGATGTTATAGAGATGTCTCTAGTGGAGACCACACTCCCCCTTCATTTTGTTTCTGTGGTATTTTATGAGGCAGAATGTAGGCAAGGTAGAACAGCTGTGATTCAATTCATCTCACAAGTAACATAGCTCTGCCACTGAGGTGACTTTGGCCCATGCCAGAGAGCTAACACAGCTCTAATCCTCCACTATATCAGCTTAAAAGAGAGTCCTGTGGGTTCCTCATTTCTTTTGAAACTATCCTGCAAGAGATGTACAACCAAGAAATAAATACAGTTTCTCAGAGTGCTTAGTTTTCACTTTGGCACAATCTGTAGATGCTGTGTTCCAAAAACCTCATGGGAACTGAATTATCCCAATGCCTACTGTCCTGTGCCCTTTCATCTAAATTAGCTGGAATTGGCTAATATACTTGGAAGTATAAGACATAAATACAAACACACAGAGAATGAAGCTATACAAACTATACTGAACCAAACAGCTGTTGTCCTTCTGGGGTTCCTTTTAGTGACTAAGATTGTCATTTTCAAAAGTCAATTAAAAACATTAAGAAGTCTCTTCTAGAAAATCAGCATCTTCCTCCGTGCTCTGAGTGATGCTCAGTGCTTGCCACAACCACCCCATCCGTGAAAAATCCTGACACTCTGATTTATGTGAGAAATGGGTAAGTAGGTCCTTTGGGTCATGACACAATACAGGATGAATGTGTTTTATCCAGCTCTTAATGCTATTATTATTAGATTCTATTTGCACAATCAACTTCATCTCTCTCAGTCCTTGCCATCTTCCACTGTATTGTTGACACAAGGTGTCACCTTCCACTGTATTATCCCTGCAGGAACTACCAGGAGACAAAGTATGATATCAAGAGGATAAAAAGAACACTCAAAACAAAAAGAAATAATCTTCTGAAAACTGGTAAGGCCAGAAACTGTTTGGGGCTGTGAATCCACACTGAAAAAAACCTCTGCCTATAACTCTCAGTTCCACCTATCCCAAGCAAACAGGCTTTTCCCATGGGTTTTCCCACTTTCAGTAATCATCTGGATATTATAAAATATAATTAACAGCATGGTAAATACGAGCTTTAGTTCAGATGACACCTTTGTCTTCTAGTTCTTTTAAGAGTTGGGCAATATAAACTTGTTTCATACTTTTTCAATTAGTTGAATTCCACCATGGAACTAGAAAACAAATTGAGTTTAGTGTTTAATATCTCTGCAGTTGCCAAAAAGAGGGCAAGACAAAGGAAACACAATTGCATAAAGCAAAATTTCCCAGCTTCCATGTCCAATAAGCATTTTTTCATAGGAGCTAATGGAAAAAAATTTTGTTTGCTCTTCCATAATTGCATGGAATTGACCTAGATTACCATCAAGCCTGAACTTCTGACAAAGCAATCCAAATTTTAGCCCAAATAACATGTACCTAGAGGTACCCTTTGGACACCACTTAAGCACACCTGCCAGTCTTCATAAACTGAAGGATAAAAGGAGCTAAGTTGACTTCTAACAGTTCTGAAATCTCAGGGAAGTGTGGGAGTAAATGACAGATTCTTTTGGTTAGAAATACATCATCATCATTCATTTCATCAGCTGCAGGAAAAATGAAAAATTTCATAGACACCCAACAGAGATGATCATTTAATGGTCTAGTAGGATGTGTATTACAAGACACTGAAAACAAAAGCATTGTTTAAACATGGAATGATGAATATGACCTTATCTTACTCATGAAGAGTCAGAACAGCTGCATCCTGATGCCAAATGTAAACAAAAGCAAGGCAAGATGTGCAGTGAACAATCTGGATTTCCTTCTCTATTCACCAGTGGAAAGTAAAACACAGCAGCGACATCTCAGTTTCCCACCTCTCCTGTATCTATACATAAATATAAAAGAGCACAACCCACATGTGTTTAAACAGAGACTTAAAAATGTTTGAACTTCAGGGAAGCTTAAGATATGTCCTAGAGATTCTCTCAGGGAAGGAAAACTTCAGAGCTCATTTATGCTAAATTGCACAAAATGCCCAGCTTTATAGCTTCATTCAAAGCTTTTTCATTCACAGGAGGATATAACTTGTGAGGAAGATCCACAAATTTCAGAAACACTATGATTTTCAAGTGATCTCTCCATGCCCATTCTTCAGTATATCCAATATATACTGAAACTGAGAAACATTTTTTTTTATTTTTGTTTGAAA
>VXBB01007088.1:669379-728841 GCA_013399915.1 Illadopsis cleaveri
GGGAGGTGGGGAGAGGGGGGTCTAATGTCCAGACACCAGTTCAGCAGGGCTTTGAGAGATCTCTGAATAAGCCAAGAGACATAATCATTGTCATTTGAGAGAGAATTCTGTAAAACACCTTGAAGAGAATAGATATTGACAGGGGATACAGACAAAAATCCTGCCATCAGCAATCACTCCAAAGCAGGGATATTTCCTCATCAAAATATTCAGAATAGTGCCATAAGCTATGTAATGGAACAGATTGACAGGCAGCACATAGTCAAGATTAATGATGAGTCTCTAACCATCTAATTGCAGCTGAATATCTGAGTGCAGCAAATCACACCAAATATAGTGAATATAATCAAATGCACTCCCTGTGCTGGGAAAATATCTCTCTGCTGCTCCTGTACATGCCTGGTTCCCAGATGAATCAGTCAAATTCCTGTTTCAAGCTTTCAAGACTCAGTCAGAGATGCTGTCTATATGAGGATAGTTATTCACAGAATAGTAAAGCCCATTAACCTGGGGTTGCTGGGCTCCTGCTGCTGTGGCTGATCCATGGCTGCAGTGTTATGCAGGGTCAGAAGCCCCAGTGTGGGCTTTTTCAGCATAAGTTTTTCCTGTACTGTTTTCTCCAGCAATCTGATCAACACCATGAATGCCTCTCTCCCTCTGTGCCCCCAAAACACAAGATATGGTCCTGGAAATGACCCACAAATAATCTGGAAATAACTCTATAAATGCTGCCTCTTATTTGGGAGGAATGAATGGCAGCACTGACATGGCTCTGGGGAGAGACAAAGCTCACATATTCTGGCTGCTGATCCCTAGACACTGTAGCAAATTAAACTTGACATGCACTCCTATAAATCCAGCCTGGCAGTGGAAGAGCTGGATCCAGAGCTCTTCAGCAATATAATATAAAATAAATAATATAATATAAAATCCTGAAGGTCTGGTAGCCCACCTGGAGAAGGAGGATGGGATGGGACAGGACCACTGCTGCCATCTTCTCTCAATAGAAGGAAAGAAACTTTCCTATTGCACAATTCAAGGAGTATCAGAAGGGTTACAGGCAGCTTTATCTCCAGAGTTAGCCCTTGGCTTTGGGAACAAAACTGCCAAGAAACCATAATTTTATTGCCACAGTTTCCAACACAGTGGTGAATGCTAAATGACGCCTGTTCACACTGAGGTGCCGAGAGAGCGCTTTAGGGCCATTACCTGTCTGTCCTTTTCTGGGGAGCTAAGAAAAATAGATGTACTGGCATTTACTTCTTTTTTGTNAAAATGAAAAATTTCATAGACACCCAACAGAGATGATCATTTAATGGTCTAGTAGGATGTGTATTACAAGACACTGAAAACAAAAGCATTGTTTAAACATGGAATGATGAATATGACCTTATCTTACTCATGAAGAGTCAGAACAGCTGCATCCTGATGCCAAATGTAAACAAAAGCAAGGCAAGATGTGCAGTGAATAATCTGGATTTCCTTTTCTATTCACCAGTGGAAAGTAAAACACAGCAGCGACATCTCAGTTTCCCACCTCTCCTGTATCTATACATAAATATAAAAGAGCACAACCCACATGTGTTTAAACAGAGACTTAAAAATGTTTGAACTTCAGGGAAGCTTAAGTTATGTCCTAGAGATTCTCTCAGGGAAGGAAAACTTCAGAGCTCATTTATGCTAAATTGCACAAAATGCCCAGCTTTATAGCTTCATTCAAAGCTTTTTCATTCACAGGAGGATATAACTTGTGAGGAAGATCCACAAATTTCAGAAACACTATGATTTTCAAGTGATCTCTCCATGCCCATTCTTCAGTATATCCAATATATACTGAAACTGAGAAACACTTTTTTTGTTTGTTTGTTTGGAAGGACTCTAATTTTGGAAGTAGAGGAGTGACAAGAGGACCTCCACTGAATGGACAGCTCTTCTACATGAAAAAATATATGTTGACTCTGGAGGGTTATTTATGAAAGAATGAACTGAAAAGCAGGAAGGTCAGTGAGTACAAAATAAACTTCATAGCATTTTAAATATCTTAATGACAACAAGAATATGAGCCTTTTAGGAAGGAGGAAAGCAGGAGGAGGAAACAGATTAATCTGAACATTCTAAGAAATCCTAAGGTGAGGGGGAAAAAAAATCAGAGTTTTCATCAAGGAACATGCTCAGGTATCAAGGAACAAATCATTTNGGCTTTTTCAGCATAAGTTTTTCCTGTACTGTTTTCTCCAGCAATCTGATCAACACCATGAATGCCCCTCTCCCTCTGTGCCCCCAAAACACAAGATATGGTCCTGGAAATGACCCACAAATAATCTGGAAATAACTCTATAAATGCTGCCTCTTATTTGGGAGGAATGAATGGCAGCACTGACATGGCTCTGGGGAGAGACAAAGCTCACATATTCTGGCTGCTGATCCCTAGACACTGTAGCAAATTAAACTTGACATGCACTCCTATAAATCCAACCTGGCAGTGGAAGAGCTGGATCCAGAGCTCTTCAGCAATATAATATAAAATAAATAATATAATATAAAATCCTGAAGGTCTGGTAGCCCACCTGGAGAAGGAGGATGGGATGGGACAGGACCACTGTTGCCATCTTCTCTCAATAGAAGGAAAGAAACTTTCCTATTGCACAATTCAAGGAGTATCAGAAGGGTTACAGGCAGCTTTATCTCCAGAGTTAGCCCTTGGCTTTGGGAACAAAACTGCCAAGAAACCATAATTTTATTGCCACAGTTTACAACACAGTGGTGAATGCTAAATGATGCCTGTTCACACTGAGGTGCCGAGAGAGCGCTTTAGGGACATTACCTGTCTGTCCTTTTCTGGGGAGCTAAGAAAAATAGATGTACTGGCATTTACTTCTTTTTTGTGCAAATATTCTCATTTGTGTTTCCCTGATATTCAAAGCATTTTAGAGCCATGCAATGGTTAGATTTATCCTAGAAGTATTCTGTCTGCACTGGGTACACTCCTAAGGCGCTTCAACACTTCAACACTGTCTTGAACTCAGATCTTCAACAAGACTCACCATACCCTGGATGACCAAGGCAATATTATACTCAGTTCTTAATGCACATCTAAGGAGACTGTTGGCAATAATCTTTGCTTTGACCCATGTGCAGCTCCAAGGTAGCCCTAATTATTGAAGAACCATAGCCTCTCTCTTATACAAAGCAAGAAACATGGAATTTTTTTCAGTTCCTCCTTAATTCACATTTGTCAATGTCGTAGACCACCCTCAGAAAAATTATTGCAAGACAAATATACACAGATGCAGTGATTTTATTTGCCACTGCACTATTTTATGTGTGTACCGCAGAGCCTAACTCCAAGGCAAGAAGACTTATGATGTAATTACTTTAGTATATTGTTGTACAATTTGCAACTAATGGAAAAGAAATTTACTGGCTACACTTCAGCTGTCAGAAAGTCTGTCTGCAGAATAGGAGTGGAGGGAATATGTGCTTCTTCCCCGTGAGTGGAAATGTTAAATGAAAGGCATCGCTTCACATGATCAAACATTTTAAACCTGATCAGCTACCCATATCACAATAAGTAAATTTTTCTGCAAAGAAAATTAATTATTCTTCATAAGGAAACAAAAGCATGTGATCTCAAGAAGCAAATAAAAAACTGCCCAGCACACCCACTCCCAGGAGAGTCAAGCCCAGTCAATCAACTTTCTAGCCAAGTGTAAAAATTAAGAATTCCATGTCCTTTTTTAATTGCTTTAATTGGTGGTGTTTCCCAGTGGACTTTCATGTTTCACTTAGCCTTTTTTCCCCCAAGTTGAAAAAAATGCATCTGATTAATAATCATGTAATTGGATTTCCAGTTCAATGTTTTAATGTCTAACATCCCGTAATTAGGAAGAGCAAAAGCAGAGACTTGTCTTCACTTTTGACATAAGATCTTTTTGATGGAGAAAAAATCGTTCACATCAAATGTTTTGCAACTTACATTTCTTAGCAGCTTGCCAAATCTGTTCAAGTGAGATGCCAGGTAGTAAACATCCCTTTCATTAGAAACACAAAAATTGGAGGCATGAAATTGAATGGAGGAGGATGGAAGAGTTCAGTTGCAGTTTTCACTGGCCCTAATATTCACCTTAATTTAGAAGGAACCCAAACTCAAGTCCCTTGGAAATAAAATGAAAGTTTCCTGTTGCAGCAGAGATGAAAAAGCTGATGCAATCCGATGGGTATCTAAGCCTAAAGTGAATTTAGCCTATATCAAATAGCAGTGAATGTGAAGATTTTTGTTTGATCTTTATATTTGGAACACTTGCATGCTCTCTGAAGCAGAGAGGCAGCTGTGGCTCTATCTGTTCCTTTCCCCATTTTCTACCCTTTGCTCACTGCAACTACCATTGTTTGGAGAATTCTGATTAATAGTTCAGGACTCCTGTTATAGAGATAGTAATATAACGTCTGCATCATAAAAATTCCCTTTACACAATTAGAATTAGAGCTATTTAACAAAATTAAAATAAAGGAATACCTTTGTTCCTTATCAAAAACACAATGAAGTCAAGGAAAACTTGAAATGAAAATAAATTAGGCTGCCATCCAGCATCATGCATAATGGGCAAGTCTTCATATCCTCAACTTCAGCCTGGCCAATTTAATGTAATTATGAGGGTATTAAACAAATCTTGATCTAAGGCAGGCTATGAAGCCCTATAGCCATGTCCATACCAGAAGGAAACCATGCCAAAGTTTCCAGTCCCAAATACTTCACAAAAGCCTTTCAAGTCCCTTTAAACAGTCAGCTGTCATCTCATCACAAGTTCAGCTAATGGGAACTAAAAACACGGAGGTGCTGCCATGTTTTGAATTGATTGTGATGATCTGCTCCTTGATGAAGTCCTCACCCTACACACCAGTTTTCAGTTAGGACCTTTCAAAAGGCAATGAAGTGTTTACCTTGACTTCTTATTTCTTGCTCATCACCTGCAAGTTTTTGATCTCTTCCCACACATGAGCTATCCAACAGCAATCCTCTGCCTATGCCCTGAGCTGATGGACACACCTACACAGGAACAGAGGCTCTCCAAAAGGACTCAGTGAGTAATTCAGTCAAGAATTCATAGATTAAATAAACTAATACCTGGTAATAACCATAACAATAAAAATTATAATAATACCAAAATGTCTTTTTATTGTCTCTGGGCACATATTCTGTATTCCCTTAGAACATCCTGAAGGCACATTTAATTGAGATACACAGAGGTGACTGTACTTCTCCAACTTCTTGCCTCCTCCCAGTATGAATTCAACTTCAAGGCATATTTCTGGAGCAGGATTATAGCTCATACAGAAGAAATCAGAGCAATAGAAAGGTACCTTACCCTGCAGTATGAGACACGTGGATATTTAAGCATCTTTTAGTGTGCACAGCGTATTGCAGGCATAGGGCAGCCTGTGACCTGAGACAGTCCAAACCCAAAGGACAGCCTGTTCTTTCATGCTTGGTCCTTCTCCTCTGCTCCTGCAGGACTCCAGGGTGCCCAGAACATTGGCCACCAAGGTCACATCTGCCAGCATATCCCTCTCATCACTACTGTAACACCAACCAAAATAATTTAACCTTTTCCTCGACTGATTTTTCCTTTTGCATAAAAAAGGCAATGGTATTGATGTCTCCACCAGAATAATGAAAAAAAATTCCACTCAAATGTTTATGCAAAAAAAGGAAATATTTTTCTAGTAAAATGGAAGATATTCTGTAGAAAAGAAACTCTCATTATGTAAGTAAAAGGCAACCAAAATTTACAGGACCCTAGGGGAAAAGGCCTGAAAGAGAAAAGCCAAATCATTTCTTACCCATTTCTTAACAGTCTTAACAATGGCTTAGGGAAAAGAATTTATGAACCAATTATATGTCTCCATAGCTCTATAAACCCAACTGAGATGAGCATTGACTAACATATTAACTCGGTAGGGACTGGATTGTTAATGTGGACACCAAGATATGGCCACACTGTTCAGCAGCCAGGCCTGTGAGACTACTGTGTGCTGCTTTTCCCTGAGTTAGCTCCCACCTGTGTGCTTGGTTGGGTTTGGGACAGGAACTGCTTCTTTTTCATGCTCCGCTGAGCTGGAGACAAAGAAATTACAAATTAAGTTAGACCCTCCCAAAGGGTTACTTTTTTAAAAACTGCAGATTGGCTCTGAGGCAGCCTTTTATATGTGCAGTCTTCTCTGCTTCCTATGAATTGAAATGTGGCTTTTAAAAATAATGTGAGTTTGGGGGTGAGTAGATCTAATAATCTTGCCCTGATGAAATTATTTACATGGCATTAGTCCATTCCTGAGCATTAGACTAACAAGCAGTATGCAAAAATAGGGAATATCTTTGTATGACATATTGACCTGAATGCCAAATACCTGAGATTTCTACATTAACAGGGTGATGGGTACTATTACAGCAATTATGTCAAATAAACCAAAGCTGACTCTGAAGGTCTGCCTACATAATGAGAACCAATAACATAATCATTGATGAGTCTGCAGCTGTGCTGAAGCTTATTCTGCATTAAACATCTCATACACTTTTATTTTGGTATGGCTTGTAGGATATCTCCAATATCAAAAAATTCTGCATCTCCCATGATTCAGAGCACTCTGGCTGGTATAAATGGGAAGGTAAACAAGGAGGAAACTGTTCTTGGCTGTGGTCTTCATGCTGATGTCGCTTCTAAGCCAGATCTCAGGGATACACTTTGATGACCCCATTTGCCCACACCTGTCATTTACAAGTTTCCACATCTACACAGTTAAGAGGTCCACAAAACTTTTTCATATCTGCTGCCTCCTGGATTAACCTGGGCTGTAAGACTCAGAGAGGGAATTTTCTACCTCAGGAGAGGAAACAGCTGTCCTGGCTTCTTCTCATGAGCAGGCTGCCTGGGAAGCCAGCAGAGCTCTTGTACAAACTCTGTGAGATGAACCCTGGGGAGAGGAAGAGTTAATAAATCTCCTGACCAGAATGGCTGTATCTCTTTAATGTAGCTGTGCCCACCAGATAACACTTCTGCAGGAGGAGCAGCTTTTTTCTGCCCCATATCTGATCCAAACTGATTTACCAGAATTGGTCTGACTCACACGTACCAACCAGCCTGCTCTCCCGCAGGGGCAAGGCATGAAGACAAAGCTTCCCTCAGAAGTGTGTTGGTGGGATTTGGAGCCATTTCAAAAATATTGGGGTGCCAGAGAGAGACCACATACTTTATCATCCTACATGCAGTTGTATTTTCATTTTCTGTCAGTTATTCAATCCAGTAACCCCAGGGCAGCATACAGACTCTCTCCGTGAAATTCAGGTTTCCCATTGGATTACTGTAGCTTTACAAACAAAATCTGTCCACCAAAAATTAGCACTTCAATCCCTTTTTAATTATGATTTTGCTTTCCAGATTGCAATACTGAAGGCCATGCCATTGCCTTTCTGTTTTATTTGTCCATAGTGAGTCTGAAGTTAGTAAATGTGATGCCCATCTATAAGAAGGGTTGGAAGGAGGATTTAGGGAACTACAGATTTGTCAGTCTGACCTCAGTCCCAGGGAAGGCTATGGAACAGATTATCTTGTCTGTTTAGACTGGATATTAAGAAAACTTCTCAACCAAAGGGTTGTCAGGCATTAGAACAGGCTGCCCAGGGAAGTGGTGGAGTCATCATCCCTGGAGGTATTTAGAAGATGCGTAGATGTGGCACTTAAGGACGTGTTTTAGTCCTTTACTTCTGTATATCAGGCTCTAGATTTGCTTTTGCTATTCTACTGTTGTCCAAGTGACATGAAGGCTACATTGTTTTCTACATTGGCTGTACCCAGGAGAATCTGATACACAGAAATGCAATTTAAAATCAGGCAGGAGGAATTCTTGATTGATATTCATCCCTCTTCTTTTGTATGTACATTGCTTCAATTGCAAGTCTGGACATTGCCCAGTGTTACCAGGATCCCTGCAGATTTTCTTTACACATTTAATTGATAGAGACCAGGTTCTAACAGAAGAAAGAGCAGTATGCCATTTGTCGTTCCACGAAGGACTTTGGGAAAGCAAGAGATGTGAACTGTATTCCCCAATAATTCAGCAAGACTGCACAATCTGTAACTTCCTGCCCTGTTTCCAACTCACTCCCACTCATAAATCTATCAACATCCATAAAGAGCTTTGTGATACTTTATATAACGGGGGACACCATACAAAGGGCTCGGCTGCATGTAGCTAGTTTATAGCTCCAATTATTTTTCTTTTTTATGTGTTTTTTTTTAAACACTGGCCTTCCCTCCCTTCTTCCCACTGCTAAAACTTGTCAATATTAACACCAGAGATGGTCAATGAAACCAGAATGATCCGAATTGGTAACCTCATTTACATACACACAACAGCAAAACCACTCAGCCACCAGCCCATCTTTCCACAACATCCCCAAATCATTCAAGTCCCTCAAAACCCAAAGAGAAATTACATTTCCTAATGAAGTGAAGTCTGTGACTTGTTTCTGACAAGGTAAAAGTGCCCATGAGTCGCCATCTGTTGCATATCACTTCTCTCCACATCTCACTAATTCCTTCATGTAGTTTGAGAAACCTGTCTCTGGTCAAAAGTATCACAAAGCTGGAAAAGAAGCATTAAATTGATTTTCCATGACAATTTAGGTGATGGTCTGCTGTGGTGTGTTTGCTTGGCATTTTGTGTAGCAGAGCCATGACCTATTTTAATATCAGAAATATTGTGATCAAAAAGACAGATATCAAGACACAAAACACTTCTTGGATTCTTTGAGTTTTCCATTCTGATAACATAATACTACAGGAAACCCCTTTTCCTTCTGTTGGTTCTGTTGGTACATCATACCTATAATTATGATGTCAGTAACCGATGATACAAATTCACAAGAAAATAGGAAAGAGAATTTGCCCAATGCCTCTTTTCTCCAACCTTGTTCAGATGCTATTGCTCTCTCTGATTTCTTTTTTACCTTCATATAATACATCCCAATTGATATTAAATTGCAGTTTCTTCAAGACAAAAAGCAAAACCTGTGACTTTATTTCTGCACTAGCTACTCAGTACTAACGCTTTCCTAGTCAAGACAGCTCCAAGAAAAGATCCTCCTTCACTTTGCCCTGCCATTAGTCCCTATCAATCAAAGCCCTGTCTGCACTGAGTGACCAGCACTGAATGCCTCAGAAAAGGTTACAAAACTTCCATAATTGGGTAATAATTCACCTTAGGGAAGTTTGCTCCTAGTGACAGGATGCTAGTGGGCAGCTTAAGCACTCATACGCAGAGCTAATGGAATTAGAGGCTATCTGCAGCGTTTGGGAGGCAACAGGCAATACACTGAAGAAGGAAACAATGAGATGATTGAAAAGGATCTTGGACCACAGACACATTTTCTTGTTTTTAAGCAGTCATTCTGCTCCTTACAATAATTCATGCCAAGGTGATCAGAGTCCTCAGAATTTGTATAGCCAGAGATGAAGAGAGTTTCAACATGTACAATCTGAGCACCATTGACCAAGGAAATATATTTTAAATACTTACATCCCCATCAGAGGTCTTGCTTTTCCCTTCCTGAAGTTGCCACATGTTGCCATCACATGAGCTGACAGCCAAATTGGTTTGGAGAAATAGTCCATCTAACACAACAGGCTGTCACTAGCAGCCTTGAAATTTCCCCAACACCTCCACAGCCTCTGGTCCTGAATGCACATACACTTCCAGACCCAACAACACCTTACAGCAACCAGTCCAACAGCAAAACTCCCCAGGACTTACCACCTTTGCTTCAGGTGATGATACACAACTAAGCTAAGACTTTCAAGGGAAATTTGAAAGGCTCAAATTACACACAAACTATAAAATGAGTAATATGCACTTATGCCTCTTAATAGGACTGTCAGTGGCCAATTTGTTGCACTTTAGACCCCAGGTTTCAAAGGCAGTTGAATAAAAGTGTACTTCCCTGGAGTGTAATAACAGCAAAATAGGACTGACCAGGGGTGAATCCTTTTCATCTGAGTCACTCAGTAACATGCAACTACTCTGTAAACATAACAGTACATGTTGCTTCATCAGTTCCTTCCAAGCTTATCTGCTGTAGAAAAGGTTAAGCATATTGACCAGGTGTTGCCTTTTGTGATATGTTTATTTTATTAGTGCATGTCCTTGAACTAACGCTGCATTTCATGTACCTGCCAGATAAGTGACTGAAGGAACTTGGCATCTGGGACTGAGAACTCAGGGGAGAAAGGATGAGAGGGAGATGGGTATATTTCAGTACAGATAAGGAGTTCCAATTCTCATGCTCATGCAAATGGCAGGGACAGAAGCAGCTCACCTTGTAGAGGACAGACTTGCAAATATTTTACTCTTCAAAACTGATTTTGGAGTACCAGGAATCAAGTCCCATTTCAAAATCCCCCTGTTTTTTCCCTAATGATGCTGCCATCTACTTTAGCCTGTGAGGCTGTCTATGTAAGATGGGACATTTGGGGATAATGAGCAACCTCCCAAAGGCTTATCCATAGCCTAAGACAGACAGGTGGGTAAACCTGAGGAATTCCTTTCTGTGAACTACCACTGATGGTACTAATCCCAGTGTAGACTGGTTTGCAGCCTGCACACACCACCTTACATGGATTCATTGCTTCCAGAGGAGCCTTGGACTGACCTGGGCTGAGCTGTGCCTAGCCAAGCTTAGAGACAAAAACTGCTTTAGCACAGTGAAGGCTTAATTAAGTTCTCAGCTGCCAAGTTGAAGACTTAAAAAAGAGAATCAGAGCCATTGAAAAGCATGTGCTCATGTGCTTGACACTGACCTCCCTGTCCTGTGGTCCCACTTTGACCCCCAAGGCACTGCTGCAAAAGGAACTCAGCATCCTCCACCAGTTGATGGGTCTTCAGGTTCAGCTTGGGAGCCAAGGACTAGGTGGATCCAGCCCCACACCAAGAGGCTCCCTGCAAGTCAGCTCTTTGTCCTCTTGCTCGAGACAGACTGCTTCTCTTTTACTCTTGACTTCTGGACTTTTCTTCCTTCAGGAATGCAGCTTCAGCAGCCCCATACAGCAATGATAACTGCAGCTCCTCCAGTCCTTTATTTCCTTTTGTGTGTTGCATATGGAAGCATAGAAGGGGAAGCCTCCTCACAGGTGTCTCTCAGATTGATGCTTTGATCCAGAACTAGAAAATGCCTTTTATTTTAAGTAGCCTTTTTGTCAGATACATACTTTAAAGGCCACTACCACACTTTCTGGTTTAAAATTATTTCCATTGCACATACCCACAGTTAGCCACCAGAGTGATTTTCTCCTTCCTATCCCTCCAATTGCCCACAGCTACTGGCCTCACACAGATTCACTCTCACTTTACTGTGAGGGCTTGGTTTCACAACTCTCCAGCAGAAATTAAAACAGAGATTGAGCAGATCAGCTGGGAATTTCAGGACTTCTGGTTTTGCAGCAATTCACTTCTGTTAGAAGATGGAAACAGAGACCACTAGCTCATCTCCTATCTGTCACTATCTCAGTAGGAAAACAACATTCCCTAAGAAGTGCTATGGAATCTATGGAATGTGTTCTGAGCTCATCTGAATGCAGATGCTGAGGTTTGATGCTTATTATAAATGAGCACAGTTAGCACACAGGCATCAGGCCTGTGATACTGCAACATCAATAACTCCACAGCTTCTCTCTGGTGCTCTTCTTTTTTCCTCCTCTGCCTCCACACCATTTTCTTTTCCTTACACTTTCTCAAGCCTTAAAAGGCCTCCTGTTTTTAGCATTTCTGTCTGCTTTGGTTTTCTTTATCAGAGATAAGAAAGTAGATTTGTCCTCCTTCTCTCAGTTCTCTTGGTGACTCTCGATTTTCCTTGTGTGAACCAAGAAATTCCTGACAGCTGCACTTCCCATCTTCTGTTTTGCCATCGTTGTCATTTTGTTTGTGTGCATGCACGGAGAGCGTGAGAGGAACCCAGCCAGCCAAGTGACACGGTTTGAATCCCACAATAACTGCAGGTGGAGCCAAACACTCCATCCATCCTTACAGCAGCTGCTTCCCTGGAAAACAGCAGCCACAGCTCAGTGACAAGGACCAAGCTCAGAGCCCCAAGAGCACCTGGGAGAGCCCAGAGCTCCATGCCCTGGCACGACCATTTACCACCAGATTTGCTGAAACTGCACAGCTGCACTCCCCCCTGCATGGTTTTGCTCTTGCTCTGTGCTGACTTTTTTACTTTTATAGCAGGCAGCTGTGCTCCATGAAGAAACTGCAGGATTTAATCAATAAATGTTAGAAAACTGACCATTTTTCCCCTTATTCACTTTCCACACTCTCAGCACAGCTTTCTCCCCTGCATGCACTGCCTGGTTTTTCAGTCTGTCGCTCTCCTTCCTGCCCTAAGACCTGCACCAGCTGGTGCTGTTGCTGTGACAGGGTCAGATGCTCCCCCACATTGACCAGAAATTATAACAGACAGTGATTCTGGACAAGCAAGAATCATTGGTGATATATATTGATGATTTTGAATAAGGATAAATACTGAATCCTACGAGCTCTCTCCATAACCCATTACCTCTGAAACATCTCTCTCTTTATGACTCAGCATCTGGTAGTCAGCTGAATCCAAACTTTTATAGTATTGCATTAAAGCCATCTTCAGAATGATTTCTTCATGTTCCTAGAACTGTACAAAACCACAGGAGCAGTCAAGTAAAATACACAGTAATTCATAGTTATCACAGCAACAATGGTAAAATACGTGTTTCCTGCTTGGGTTTTTTTGATTAAGGAAATTATTCACATGGCATCAGATGTTTGGAAAGAAATACATCTTGTGGTTTGTTAATCAGAACAATATACTCTAGACTATTGAGAGAGAGAGCTCTCAGGGCTGAAAGGCTCTGCCAGTTACTTCCTATAGGAAGATGATAAGACTTTACATGCATTTGTTAGCCTGAAATCGGATGCTGCCTATCTGTAAATATTTCCAACCTGAAAGCACTTAAACACATGGTTGATTTTAAGCATATAAGGAGTGACAAAAAATTCAAGCTGAGCACTTATGACCTGGAACACAAACTGGTTGAGTTGCTGAAAACCCTCAAAAAAGAACAGTGGCCAACATAACTCAGAGATTTGGTTGGGAAGTTTTATATAGATTACTTTTTTTCTCATCCTCTAATATTACACTAATATTTTGTCTTTGTCATTAGCACATGCATGCAACATCCCCAATCACTACAGTGTCTCTCTTGAGGAATGACTGCATTTCAGCTGTCTCTGCATAGCTGATCAATTTTGGTGTTACTCTAGGGCTCCTGGTAAAACTGTTCCATAATGGTGTGATCTTGTAAATAATCCATTATAAATTATTCTTTGTCTGCACACAGGTAAGCAAATGTCTCACACCTTTCAGATGTTGTTAGCTGAGGTGAAAAATCACCAGCTGGCTGTTGGTTTTAGCAGAACAATCAGCAGAAAGTACCAAAAGGTGGCTGTGTCTCTGCCCTACTGTGTGGCGTGATCAGCTCGAGGCTGATGCATTTTTTAGGTATGTCCTTTGTTTAGCAAAACGAGACAGCTGAGGACAGGATGCAGTCCTAGAGGCATGGTGAGAAGATCACATCTATCTTGTTCATCCATTTTTCCAGCTTCTGAGAGATCCACTGGAACACAGTATCACCAGAAAGATACGTGTTTTATAAATAAGCAATGACAGGCAAAAAGCAATTGAATTAGATCCCCAAAGCTTTACTAAGACAGATGATCCTTGAACACACAGCTAGGATATTAAACATAGTGAAAGTATAATTCTTAATTTCTAGGCATCTGTGAGAATAATTACCATTCTTTTGGGAGCATTGTAGTGACTGTAGCTGGTAGATGTCTAAATGAGACAATATTTCCTTTTGATATTGCATCATTAAGATAACTGATTCCTATACCCAGACAAATGTTTCATATAACTCTTTCCTCCCTTTTCTTAATGTGTGCAATTGTGAAAGAGGAGCACTGTGGGGATTTAGTGGCTGTATCTCTATATGAGTCTGAACTGTGACATGGCGGACTTGCTGAGTTTATTGATTTTAATTTCTTATATTTGGGATTTATCTTCTCAGCTTTACTTAACAGCTGAGAATACTCACAATGTTGATACAGAAGGCTGGCTACCCAAGGGCAAATTTCAGATCCTCATTTCTCCACCTGTGTACTTATTTTTCTGCTCCTGGATGGATACCAGCTGCCAGGCTTTGATCCAGACTTTGATCAAGAGTGGCTGGTGGGTTCCCTCTGTGAGAGACCATTCCTCTCTCTCAGCCTTCATAACCAGAGCTGACAGTATTGGAGGGCCTTAAATGGATTTCCATGAGCATCAGAGGAAAAGATCAGGCATTCCCTTTGAAGATCTTTTGTTATTGAAATCTAGATTATGACCTCAGATTTGGCTTGAAAACCCTTAACTGCAAGGCACGCAGTACTTCTAGGGAGTAAAAGGGTCTGAAAGGCAGGGAGTGATAGCTGTAGGTGCCAAGATATTTATTTTTTCCAGGAAGACAGCCAGAATGGTCCTGAAAGCAAAGATAGAGAAAACCTGGTGAGAAATCCCTTTCCATGCTGTTACCTAAAACCACCATCCTGCTTTGCAGTAGTGAGGAAAAGTTTAGAGTTTTTGGTTTAAACCAGACTCAGCAATTCTCAGGCCATTCCAGTATAGGAAGGAGTGTTGAGTTAGGTTGATTTCCTTACTGGACCATTTAAGGACCAAGCTAATAAGGAGCTTTATGACTGAGAAATCATGTGACAACATAGGAAAAGTAAAGAGATATGAAACAATCAATGGAGCATGCCTGTCATCCTCAGAAGAGATGTTTCTTCCTGTGGATCACTGAACTTTTGTGTCAGAAGAAGCAATGTCTGTCAATGATTTGTAGTTCCCCTTACTCACTTAACTGTTCCTTTCCCCATGGCACCATTTTTATCTTCTTCAACTTCCTTGATGTCTATGAGGAAAGTATTTGTGCCCTATCGTGTCTCTGCATTCCAGCACTCAGAGCCATAGCCTGGATATTCCTCCAACCTTATTGCTGCCAGAGAAAATTAATGGCCATAGGTTGCCAGGGGTAATGAACTCTAATGACTTCTCACTTGAGACTGTCTTGGTTCAGTGGCACAGGGATTGATGTGAGATTTTCTTTAAAAGGTATTTTACTTACAGGATTCCTCGCCTTCTTAGGTTGCTCCACCCTCCCTTCCCTTCCCTTCTCTCTGCCAGTACTGCCAAGCCTGGCAGACCATTACTGCTTTCTCCATCTTCTATTTTGGGATGGGATCAACACCAATCAGCCACAGGGCAGGGCTCTGCCCAAAGCCTCTTCCAGCTCTCCCTCATGCAAAGGGCCAGCACGCGTTCATGCCCATTATGGTGCTACAGTGGACTCATCCATGGACTCACTTATTCCTGCTGTGAGATTGCTTTGCCCCAGTGCTGTTTTCCTTGGCACAATCCATGAGACAAGAAAGAATTTTTGCATCAAAATTGCTCCATCTCTGGGAAACATTTCCCCATGCAAGAGATCTACTGCATCCGTAATCACGCTCAGCACTTGGAATGTGGTGACGTCTCCACATTTCATGACCAAACATAGTCTTTGCCCTTGCCCCAGGGTGGAATAGGCTCTACCAGCATTACCCTATGGTCCTCTATCTCCTGCATTTGTCATGCTCATTTTTATGTGCTTGGAGGATAGTTGTGTTGTCTGCTGCTGTGATGCCCCACTGCCTGGCAAAAGAGACTTGCTGTGTTTGTGGTATTTCTGCTCTTCTCCTTTCAGCTTTTTTAGGCAGCAGCAAGTTCTGCTTTGTGGTTCTCTCCTTCCCAATACTTCTGGTCTCATGAAAGTCTGTTCTAAAATTCATGAATGCTCATTGCAAGCTGACCCATAAGAGGCTCAGTGCTCCAGCTTTCCTTTCTTCTGGGACAATTTAGGTAAGGACAAGCCACTGTTTTATCTGATGATAGGATAATGCACGGGGTGCAGTTCTACCACACAGCACTCAGTACTCAAGCCTGGGTGCCACACCAGCTGAGACCAGTGTCACAGTAAGTCTATTGTCAGAGGTGCCAGAATGCACTCTTTGTACAGTAGCTTCAGATTAATCCTGGTATTAGTGAGTCCTGAAAACAAGCACAGAAGATTTCAATCAACCAAAGCACAAACAGTTCTCACCTAGGGTGGGAGGGGAAATGATAAGGGTGATTTCATCCCTTCATGTCTAATGCAGACTATGACAGATGGTGGAACCATAGAGCATACAAATAAAATGGGACAGGAAGGAGAGTCTTCACGGTGGGAACATCTGACTGCTGAGTTATCCTTCATCCCAGGTGCCTCTTGGGTGTTTGAACAGGAGTTACTTCATTTGCAGTCATGAGCACACACAGTTCCTCCCACAAACTGGTCATGCACTGACTCCTCTCCAGCTCAGTGCCTCTCACACTCAGTGCCTTTCCTTGGGTAAAGCTCTTTCAGGTGTCTCCACACTTAAAAGTGAGATTCCTGTTTCCAGCATCAGACTGGACATGTTCACTGCCAATGGCTCTCACCTTTGTGCCCACAACAAATAGACCCTGCTGATTAACACAGATGCAAACTATCCTTTTAGCACTGTGATTAGTAAAATCAGAATTAAGAAACAAGAGCTTTCACGTTTTTCCTTTTTTCCCTACTCCACAACTAAAATCTATGGATATAAAATATGAATAAATCTGTGGAAGGTGTTTACTAAAATATTAATAAATTATGGATTTATTCAGGATAGTTTTTTGGTTTCTTTTGGAAACTGTAGCTCAACTTGAGTTTTGGATGAACATATTCATTGAGCCTACCAGATTAAGATTTGTCTCTGCTGATTTTCTAAGGGGTAAATGAGCCCTTTAGCAGCCCCATGGCAGCCTGGCTAAATTGCTTATTGTGCTAACTAAATTAGTTATGGTTAGTTTGATAAATCTCCACTACATCATGCAATATAGATAAAACTCAAGACAATGGAGCACTACTACCCTTTAATAACTTGAATCAGATTGTAGGTGAGTTCATGAGCTGCAGTCCAGGAGAAGCAGTTTGCTCCAGGCATCTCTGCAGAGAGATGGAGGTTGAATATGAGAATAGAGGTAAATAATTCTGAAAGAATATTTAGAGGGGCTTCAGACAGAAGGAAGAGAAAGGTTTGATAGCATAGAAGATGTACAGGTGAGAGCTGTCAGCATCAAATCCCAGTCTCTTTTTCTGTGCTCTCAAGACACTCCTAAAAAAGCAGCAGGAGCTGTGCACTGACAGAGATGTTTCCCTGCTTGAGCACACCAAGGCCTGATCCCTGCACAGGGAATAAACCCTCCAACAAGGCTGGGGCAGCCCAGAGGTTGGAGCAGAGGAAATGTCCTACAGGGAAGGCTTTTCCCTGCATCACTGGATCAGACCAGCACTCGTGCAGGAGGCATAATTAAAACACAGTGCATTGACAGATAGCTGCTTAATGAAAAAATTAACGAACCAGCTCTGGAAGATACAAATCTAAGGAAAAACAAACAACACACTGGTGCCCAGCCTGTCAGGCTGTCACAAAAAATTGGTTTCATTATTTAACCACTGTTTTGTCCTTCCCAACATTAATGTGCTGTGCATTTTTTCCATTTTTCAAGCAGTTTGCACCCTTGAAGCCTAGTTCCATATGGTTCTGGGGAGAAAATGTTCAGTCCAGGCTCCACCTGCAGTGACAAAAAATTGTTTCCAGGCAGAGAGGGGCAAAAGGTATACATTCCACTTTTCAGGTTACTTACCTGCATCAAAAGAAAATCCAGAAGAGAATGATGGAGGAGATGAGCTAAAATTGGAGATGAGAATTAGCACCATCTCTATAGCACTGGGGAAGGAGATTTCCAGCTGGCCTATGCAAACAAAGCCAGGGGTGACTTCAACTCATTAACTCAGCATAAACCATCTACCTCTTTTCTGTTTTATTCTTTTTTCTGCCAGATTAGTGAGCTGAATCATCATAGAGAGGGTCCTACAGGTGCCAGAGCTTGGATAAATGGCAGGATTTAAAATGACTGGAGAGAAAAGAACCTTAGTGAAGAAACAGTAGGCATCAAGGAGAAGATCTTACCCCATCTGAGGATAATGT
Organism: Illadopsis cleaveri; assembly: GCA_013399915.1. Taxonomy (NCBI): domain Eukaryota; kingdom Metazoa; phylum Chordata; class Aves; order Passeriformes; family Timaliidae; genus Illadopsis; species Illadopsis cleaveri. The sequence continues at coordinate 687,590 of VXBB01007088.1, forward strand.
TAGTCTGTAAAATTGGTGAGACAGGGATTGTACTTCAGCACTTTTGTGCACTTTTTGATCTGTACTTACATCTGTGGAAGACAGAATTTATAACACAACCAGAATAAAGTATAAGCTATGATGAACACACCACCACCTCTACATAGGAGTATAATATAATCTTTACAATATAATTGGTAGGTGGGTGTGAAAAGCAGTGATCAAGGTTATGTAGAGGAGCTGCTGTTCCTGCAGGACCAGTGACATTTGTGAATTGTGCATGGATTCTTCTAGAAGTCTGTTTAACATCAATTGAAGTACAAGCCATTGCCATTTTCTGCTCCTGTGGTTATGGCCCAGTGTACTGGACAGAGATCTCTTCCAGCCTTCACAGAGGACACCTGGCCTCCCTAGGACCAGCTTAGCAGGACTGTGCTAATCCTGATCTCCTGCCTGCCAAGAGGAATGGCAGAGTCACCTACAAACACCCTCCCCTACTTACTGTACCTACTGTCAGTGGGAGAGAGATGCCTCAAAGGTGCACAAAGGAGAACAGGCTGGCTCTTCAACACCAGCTCAACACTCTCACACTGCCCAGCTGCCCTGCAGACTGGCCTGGGTTAGGTGCCACAGCCACTTTCACCACGAAACCAAACAGCCTCCTTGGTGCCACTCAGCCCTGGTCATTCAGGAATGAGTCACAGCAGTGGCCATGGCTTTCCCCTGTTCCAGAGAGTCCCAGCATAATACATTTGTCACTTGCTGACCATAAGCTCAGAGATTTTCTCTTTTTCCTTTTTTTTTTTTTTTTTTACGAGATAGGGAAGCTTATGGTGTATCTGATTAGCTAACATCTTCCTGGTGCCTGTGGGAATTACTGTATCCAATGCTTTTAGACAAGGTATTTGTACCGCTTTTACCTGCCACTCTCCATATCGATCAATTGCTGCTTTCAGGAATTTATTTCTACCATGTTACAAAGATCACCTTACTTCAAATCCACTCTGTCTCCTGGATACGTGTTAGCAGGAGAGGTATGGCTTGTGTTGCATTTTCTTAGACTATTATTCTATATTAAAAGAAGATTAATTATAATGACTTCGTTTAAAATGTCATGGTGCAGTAAGATGACTTTCAGTTCCCCTAATTTAAGGTACTTAAGGCTACTCCTCCTGTTGTGTCTTGTGTATGCATTATTTATATTTTTTTTCTTCAGTAATTTTTCCTTCTGTGAAGTCTGCTGGGTAACAGCCCTGGAGCCTGCAGGCTCACATCTGCAACCAGCTCTCCCTCACCAGTGCTGTGAGTGTCCTCTGGGAAGGGGGACTGCCAAAGGAGCAGCCTCTAGGAGGAAAGTGAGGAGCTTTCTCCAGGTCCAGGACTGGCCCCCACCCCTGCCACGCTTGGGCAGAGACACACAGGCAACTCAACACAGGGAGAGAAATTCAAAATGAACCCTCTGCCAGGTAAAATGTTATAAAGGACAAATAATAAAGAGTCTGCTCTCAAATATGAGAGTGTGAAGAATGCTTGTTTATAATCTCATCTGGTACAGAAACGATATAACATATAGTGTTATACTGCTTGATATATAGGATATTTCAATGGGGTTTCAGTGTCTGAAACAAAACTTCAAAAGAAGAAGTGTTTTCCAGCATTTTATAATGAGGTGCATTCTTCCCTTACAAGGCCCCCACACCTAAAATCCAAATACTGATCAAAAATTATGGTGACTTCGATTCAAACCTTCTGCTTCTCAATGCATTCTCACACTGAAATTTATCAGCTTCTACCCATCTTTGTTTTACAAAATAATAAAAATTTGAAAGTCACCTAAGCATAGTCATTATTGCTTGGCTGCTTGCCATTTTTGACAGAAATCTGTTCAGAAGGGAAGCCTTGAGCATTGCAGTCAAACTAACAGGAGATATTTGTCCATGGTGAAGACCTCCCTGAAGACAACAGCAATAAATCATTGGTAAATTTAATCTATTGCATCACTAGTTTGACACTCCCAGCCTCCACCTGCAGAGAGTTCCCAGGGACTCTGCACTGACCAAACTCGTCTCCTGCCTATATCCAAGGTAGCACACCAATCAAGGATGAAGTGGGAAGGAAAGCTTTGGAAAATATCCCCACATAAATGGAAAAAAATGGAAAATTCCTAGCTTGAGTTAATTTCAGAAATTGTCCAAGAATCTAGTGTCAGCAAGCTTTCAATTTGATGATGAAGGGGGAAAAAAAGGCAAAATGAAAAAAAAAGATATTCCTAGCTGATGGAAAGACATATATAGATATAGATATATAAATTAAAATTCACTGAGATATAGTAGCTTCCAAGTCAGTTACTGCCAATGAAGCAAGTATCCAGGATATGTTATTTGTTTATATTAATGAAGGAAAAAAAAAGAGTAAATCCAACAAATTGGGAGCATGGTGCAGAGAGAAACTTCCTGGGTCATAAAGTCCAGACTATGAGTATTCCAGGCACCACATAATTGACTCCTTTTCATCTGAGTTATCTCTGGTCTCTTAGATTGATGTGGAAAGAATGTAAAACAGGAGATATTAACAATCAGAAAGTAAAAAATGACTGTGTCATAAACAAAGCCACACCAGCACTGAGAGCAGCCACAAACATAACAATGTGTAAGGCTCAGACAGGTGAGGCAAAGGCTAAAGTGTAATGAAAAGTCTGATTGATTTTTGAAGAAATGTGTTGTGGTCTCAACATACCTGTACCACAGGGGTGGCAGAAGGGCTCCTGGGCAGGGCACAGAAGCAGGGACCATGGATGGGGGGCTGTTTGGTGCCTCACTCCCACTGTGTGCTGGGGTTTCTTCTGCTCCTGCCTGATGGTGAACACTCTGGTGTGAACACTCTCCACCTGCAGAGCTCACGCCCATGGTGATGAAATGCTCAGCTTAATATAACCAGAGGTTGACAGGGATGGGAACATAGCTGTGTCCTGCAGGGATAAACCACGTCTCTGGCAAGAGATGTTCAGAGCTGCTGATTCACTGCTTTTACCAGGTGGTTTATCATCACTGTAGTAGGCATCAGCATCAGTCCTCTCTTCCCTGTCCTGCAGCATCCACTAAGCTGCAGGGTTGTGTTTCCATTCAGTCTTCTTGCCTCCATCACTTTTAATAATCTCTAATTCACCTCTGTGAAAACTGAGATTTGGGAGCTCAGTTCTCCACGGGTAGAGGTGGAAATCAAAGTCTTTATCTTTTGTCAAATTAAAGCCTCATGTCTTTTACAGGAAGGGAAGGGGAAAACAACAGCAAACTACATGAGGGAGAGGGAATTGATTGCAACCAGCCATATGTAATTGCATTGTGGAGGACATTTAATATTTCAACTTGATCTTTGCTATATCAGGACAGCAAAGAAAATCAACATATGAGGAAGAGAGAGGCTGCAATGTCTCTTGATTTGAATTGTAAATGCCCAAAGCAAAACCATGAGGTACTTTCAGACAAACTGACAATTCAGTCACTGCTGTTGACTGAATGTATGTGACCCAGACTGCAGGGAGGACCAGAAATCCACTGCACCTGCTTGGAAACAACAGTGGCCCTAAGCCATCATGGCAGGTCCCCAGCACAGCAAGTATTTAATCCAATTCTAGCAATGAATTTCTCTCTCCCCTTCACTCCTGGGTAGCTACAAACACACTGGCAAAGGGCTTTCAGACCCCTGCAAGGAGGAAAGAGCTTTGCATCCTACCTACAGTCTTAAATGACCCTACCCTCAAAGGCAGTCCTTATAACTCTGACTGGACCAGCTTGTCTGTAGCACTTTGGCCGCCTACCACAGAAATGCAGCTCCCTGAGGTGGATCAGAGCTGGCTCAAGCTACAGTTTACATCACAGAGGGAATAATTGCCCCAAGAGCTCCATATGCTCATCCTCTCCAACAGCCTAAAGCTGCCAAACACCTCTCTGTTTGTCCTGATCACTTCCACACTCACTCAGCCAACTGCAATCCAGCTGTACGTATTAATTATTGCAAAAGTGGGGGAGATTTACTCATTGTTCCAGATGATTAATCAGCTAGTCAGGCATAACACCACCCATGCTATTGTAATTGCAGTCAAATAATAATGTTATATGTACTGCAATCATAGCCATCACTGAACACTGGAGGAGCCTGGTAATATAAGCAATGTCATCTCTTCACAGCCTCTACAACCTGAAATTATCTAGAATCTGGAATAAATTCTTAAAGACAGCTCATAAGATCAAGGTCTTGGTACAGAGGAAGACTGGAAGCAGGCCAGTGATGGAAGCCACAACAAGAGAGGGTTTTTTGGACAGCATGTAGGGACAAGGACGCAAATCCCTTTAAGTTTTGGGTTTCCTGACCTGGTGGTACACATGTGCAGACAAGAGCTGGTCAAGAGGTCAGTGCACTACAAAATGCTGTTGCAAGTACTGCTCCACTCCCAGCCCCAAGCATGCTGCTCATCCCAGGAGAGGGTGGAAGCCACCCCTCACCACCTAATGGAGAAGAGACAGGCAGGGCCAAGCTCATCAGCATTCCATACACCCAAAATCTTCTCTTGAGAGTGACCACCACAAAGGTGATCTGAAGAGAAAAGAGAAATTTCTTGGCTGATTACTCCCTTAAAATAAACTGCAGTTTTTCTTTTGTTATCCACTCTGGTTTTGAAGCAGCCTGTGAATAGCCGAGACAGGGAATTTGTTTAAAAGAACTTACCAGGTTTGCATCCTTATTTATAGCTCTTCCAGGTTGGCTGAGTAAGTACCCCAGCCATTAGGTTACCTTCTCAGTAATTCTCCATGCACAATTGGTCCTCTCATCTCACTGACCTTGTCACTGAACTTACTGCAGTGAAATGTCTCCACTAAATTTCTGTTCATTCATTCTCTTCATTCAGATCTCAAACCAAAACCAGAAAAATATGACTATTTAGCCCCCAGTCCTATTGCTCAGCAGCCACAATGTGCATTTCTTCTCTGAATTCTCCATTTTACACAGGATCAATACCTCTTCCAACTTTCTAAACTAGCAAACTTCTGAGAAGGGATCGTAGTCTTGGATCCTGAAACTGGGCTGCAGCAAGGAGCAATTTTCACTGCCTATATATTCATATGAGTAGCCAAAGTATGTATTTACTAGGGAATGCAGGTGAGGATTCTCTCAATCCAGATCCTGCATAAACACAGAGACCAACAGTGCAGTCCCCAAAGCCAAACACGCACGTGGTAGGCAAGGGCACTGTCTACTCAACTGTCTCAACCTCTCTCAGATAACAAAGCTGCTTTAAAACACCTTGTGTGCTTACATAAATGTCCTGAACTCATCACAAGTTTGGGCCAGGCACCTGACTTCTGTCTCACCACTCAAAATAGGCTCTACAAAGAATATTTGGCTATCTGTCAGCCTTGTAGCACTACATCTTGCATCTTAGCACTGAAGTGAAAAGACTTGATGATGTGGCCAGAGCCTAGAAAAAAGGATATAATGAAGAAGCAGCATGAGAACTTACAGTCATCACAGAAGGTGTAAAAAAGTGTCTTCTGTGCTGTTGCTTTTTTTTCCAGTGTGTATTTTGCCCAAGGCTGGTGGTATTCACTTGTTGAGCAGCTCTTTGGTGGTCTGCGGGAAGCTGATCAGTCTTCTCAGTGGGGCAGTTTTAGTTTGGAACAGGTAATTTAAGACAAAGGCTATCAGCCTGTTGTCTGGCTTACAAACAGTGGCTGAGCCTGCCCAAGGCCTGCCTTCCAGTGGAACTGACACAGGGATATTTTCTCGACTAAGTAATGAGCTGTATTGATTTTCCTCAAAAAGAAAATTGGACTTTTACAAACAACACAACAAGCTGCTTGAGTCAGGATGTTGCTGAAGGGATCTTGTGACCATCACAGACTCTTGTGCTTATCATGAAAGAGAGGGAAAAAAAAAACCTCAGCAGGTTTTCTCTGCAAGAGTGGGTTACACAGTCAAAAGCAAATCTCCCTCTTAATACCTTGGACAGGTACCAGACCAACATACCCTGCAGAGGAAATTGACATTCACTCATTTGAAAAGAATCTGCATGAACAACTTTGTGCTTGTTCTTGTGAGTCGAGGCCAAAGACTGCACCAGGAGGCCACATCTCTCTCCAGCCTTTTCCCAGTTTCACAGAAATGCACCCACAGCTGGCTGGACACCTCAGCAGCAAGGAGCACTGGGCCACTCCATTTAGGCCACTTGGTATATCACTGCTGTTCATCTGGCCAAAGTAACTCCAAGGGCTGGGACCCTGGCAACATCTGTCTGCTCTTCCCGGAGCTGTAGAGCATTTTGGACCTTCTGAGGAAGTCTCATCACGTGGCAGAACACATGGGACTGTCCTCTTCATTTACAGCAGACTCTTCAGGTCTAGCCAGCATAGTTTAGTTCTTACCTCCTAAAGCTTAATATCATTAGCTATAATCTCCATTCCAATCTCCAAACCTACAGCATATTCCTGAAGCTGATCTGTGAGGAGAAGAACATTCAGCCAACTTCTAAACAGCCAGTGGAATATGACTCCTGCCCCAGTACCTCTCCAGAGTTCTGGTGGCCTGGTACAGAGCACAGAGGTGCACACCTGGGACCTGGCTGGGTCACTCAGGCTCACCTGGACACCTCTGTCCCCTCACAATAGACCCCACTTGCCAGGACAGAACACCCATCTCTCTAGCAGAGGGTGCCACTCTCTGTGCACCCTTCCACCCAAGCCTGGGCATCCTGATATGCAAGGATGCAAAGGCAAATCCCCTTCGTTTACTAAAAGTGATCATTGCAGAGCATCTGAAAGAGTAAACCTAACCATGGAGTGACCAGCTGGTCCAATGAGGCCAGGCTGCCCCCAGGAACCTAACCCCAGCAGGGTTCTCATTGTGCCCCAGCCCCTCGGGGCTGCCACATCCTCACATCAACCCCAGTGCCACCTCCAGCCCCCAGCTATGTGCTTGCAGCCCCCCAAGAGGCACCACCACCAAGGCAGGCAGGAAGGCAGTGAGAGTGTTCCCTGGATATCCCAATCCCAAGGCTTTGCCATGCAGTGCAGCCTCAGGCATCCACTGCTTCCAATGGCCCCAGAAGGCAGCAAGACCCCCACGCAAAGCAGGAGGCAGCTTCAGCCTTGCTCTCATCTGTGATGAGGCAACACCCAAGAGCCTGACTGCTAAATGCCACGGCATCCAATTGTTCTTTGCCGTTTGACTCAGAGATCACATGACTCCTAGCTCTGTCTTAAATTAGGTGCCTTTGGACTCCGAAATTAAGCACTTATGGGCAATAATCTCTCTGAACAGGCATGGACACCTATAGAAACCTACAGAGAAAAAAAGAAAACCCTAATCAAAGTTTGCAAAATTAGAAAAATAAAGGAAAAAATCAATAGCAGTAAGCTCAGCAGGGACAAGAAGTGTTAATTTTGTGTTGGTAAATGGGAATTACAAGAAAATGGAAAATACATAAAATGTTAATTCAAAGTCACAAAAAAACACAATTAACAGAAGTAGCTGACATGCTTACCTGGGCCAGAAAGGAACACAATTAAAACCACAAAATAGGCTTTTCTAATATTTTCCATATCAGTAATTTTTGTGTATTATTTAGTGCATTATAAAATCTGGAGAAATATTAAAATCTCTCCAGTAAACCAACATCTTATTATTTCATTTTAACACATGAGGGGAAGAAAGTTTTACAAGACCTCTGACTCATAAAATGAGATGTTTTCCTTCCAAATGGGATAAATAGAGATCAGGGCAGTAAGCAAAGTAGAAGTAGCTATATCTGACCTAACTTGAAACAAGAGCTTTGGTGATGTGTGTGAAGATGAGCACCACGTTGTAGTGATGTTCTCAGGTCCCAGCTGTCTGCCTGACTCAGCTCCTGTGTGGTGCATTTTCCCCAAGAACCAGGAGCAATTTGCTGTCCCCAACCCCACTGGCAGCACATTGAAAGGAGGGGTGGAAAGGCTGAGGTGATCAACAGCTCAGAGCAAGGCATAATAATCCCATTTTCCAAAGATTCCTCATTTACAATCCCTCTTCCCTTTAATACTGACTGTGTTGTTTTAATGATGAATGAGATTCTTTTGACCTGGTTTTGGGAAGTAACAGGAGATCTCCAAAGCTCAGGCTAGCAATGCCTTCTGCAGACAAAAAAAAAAAAAAAAGAAAAACAGTGACAAATTTTCCTCCCTGACTTAATATAAGATGCTGATGTCACCTAACCAGATTCACACAACACCTGCCCTCCTTCTTAAAAATATATTAAAAGCAGCAAAATATCTCCTCTAACCTCGTTATCATCCCTTCAATAATTCTGCAGAATTAGGCTGAATGTGCTGATTATTTTCCATGTGCATTAATCATGGCTAAATCATGCTAGAGAAGAAAAATGTACAGCCTGCTGTTCCTTCTCAGCATCCTCCTCTCACCCTGCTCTCAGAACAGTCTCAGCCTGGAGGGCATCCTGCCAGTGTGATTAACAGTGTGAAGTGGGGAAGGGAAAGAGATGGGAAGATGAAGGAAAAAGACCTTTCCTTAAAACTTAGACATTGCTTTTGGCTTATGAGCAGCAAACCCTTGAGAGCATCATGTACCTGCACTCATGAGCTTCTTCAGCCCATGAAATCCAGACATGATGGACTGCTGTCACCTTCTGCATCTCCTTCCAGTCCCTGTCCAGAGTCCCACTCCAAGCTTACATATCCTAACATTGGGCTCACGAGAAATGCCTACCAAGCTTTTCTCTTTTTCTGCTGTGGCTGTGCTTATTAAAATATTCAGTAAAGGTTTAATAAATTATGAAGAGCTGCGAATGGTCAGCCTATTGCAGTAGAGTTGGATGGAGCCCACCAGGAAAAAAGACAGGAAGAAAGCAAGTTATTCCCTCCTTGACCAGATTTCTCTCTCCAGTGTTGCAGCTCTAGAGTAAGCATTTTCCTAGAGCTGGCCAGGAGGTTCCCTTCACCATGGACCAAGAGAAAGTGAGTGCTCAGGGTGACTCAGCTTGCCTTAATGCAGACATTTAAACAGGCTGAATCTATTAAGTCCTGGACTGGCCTGTCATAGCACTGAGGAAGTTCCTAGACTATCTTTTGGTGTTGGAAGACACTCACATTCACCTGCTTGGGCTGGATTCTGGACTCAAAGTGAAACTGCATATACTTAATTAGAGCTGTGAATGTCACATTTCAAGCTCGAATTGGCTACCACCTCTCCCTGCAGGGAGGCAGCTTGTGCTACCAAGCAGGGAGAGAAGCACAAGCTCTGATCCTCAGCCTGTAAACTCCTCCAAAGAGGATCCCTGCTGCTGACTCTCCTCCACGGCAGCTGCTGCTGTGTCAGAAGAATGGGTCCTGCCAGGAAGATTTTTCCATTTTGCTTTTCTTTTGCCAAAATCCTTGAGGGCACTGTCACTTAAAAAAAAATTGCATCCAAAAGAAAGCAGATCTGAAGGGGAGACTACCTGGCAGAAGGAATGGATGACAAGGCCAGGAACCGAGCAGTTAGTGCTGGGCTCTTTCCAGAGGCACTCTGGTCATGCCACACATTAATAAGTTGTGACAGGCACAAAGATGGGCAAACTTCTGCCTACAAAGCCAGCTGCTTCATCCTCAGATATAGTCACTGAGAAGTTCATGAGAAGGTTTAGCCCCTGTCTTTGCAAAGCAAGGCTAGACAGTGGGGATCCAGAATAGAGGAAACCCAGAGTTCAATTATAAAGCCTCCAAAGACTGTTGATGCAGCTGGGGATGGAGAAACACACTCAAGTTTCATGTACCATGACAAAAGGATTAAGATGCGTGTCAGAGCACTTAGTGCACCATGCCTGAGTTTTTCCCAAGCAAGTGCAAAAGTCTCCCCTCCTGCAGTGTCTCAGAGAGACAAAAGCAGGGCCTTGCAGAAGAGTTTTTGCTGCAAGATGTTCTTCCTCCTCTGGCCTGGAAATCTAAATCCTCTAAGTATTTGCACATGAGATTCACATTCTATATTCCAGCTGTTTCACGCTTATAGCATAATATTTTGGGTTGCATCCAAAACACGCTGAAAATTTTGTACTGTGAGGTGGATCAGATAGCAGAAGGCATGGAACATGTAAATCTGAGATTTCAGATTTACAATGATTTTGCTCTCTGGGAACAGAGAGACATGCAGCAATCTGCTGTGACAGCAGTTGGTTTGAGGAGTATTTACTGAAAGATGGATTTTCCTCCCCATCGTGCCCACAGCAACGCAGTTGGGCAAAACAAAGGAATCACAAAAACTATACACAGTGACAGAACCAAAACATGTCACAAGAAAAACACCTTCTGGTGTTGTTTTGGTTTTGAGGGGGGCATCCCTTTTGAGTACTGAAAAGGTCCCAACACTGCCATCAATCATTCAGTCAGTTTCAAAACAGCTCGAAGAAATATTGCAGCTTTGTCCTTGCGATAGTTCAGGCACTGTTTGGGCTGAAGCAGCCCCTCTATTTAGTAATGAGGATTTGAAGCCATCCCAGGACATGGGATGTTCCAGCTTGCAGGGTCAATTTAAGTCCCATAATGTGTGGTTTTGGGCAAGTCATCTTGAGGACAAGTCTACCAAGCAAGGGCAAAGAGGGTGCTCTGAGCTTGCAAGGTAGAGAGTTTGCTTACTACCCTCAGCCCAAGGGACTTGGTATACAACTGTCTGGCCATCCCTGTGCCACCTGACAGCTCTCCTGGCCTTAGGCATCATGCCAAAGGGTTTGTCTAATGGGCTATCAAAGGTGAGAGCAGCTGAGGCCACTACAAACTCCCAGGGGAAGTGCAGCTGACACCTACCAACCTTTTCCATTAGATCACCTATTGCTGACTCCTGGTGTGATCTTGGCTTCTCAGTCCCACCATTACATCATCCACATTTCCATACAGACAGAGGCAGATGAATTAAATCCCTTTAAGGACATCCAAGGGAAAATTTTCCCTCCATACTCTGATTTATACTTAGGAAAGGTCCAGTGCTACCCAATACAAATGCTCCACAGGCTGGTGGTCTCAGTGCCTTATCATTGTGTCCTCCACAGACACTGATCATAAAGGAAACAGGCAGGCCTTTCCCCAGCATACAAAGGTCAGGTGAAGCCATCAGGCAGGGCTGGAGAACTGTGCACTCTGTAGGGTGCGTGTCCCCTGTACCCCTGCCTGAGGTGGAGTGCTCTGATCAGTACCTTTCAAATAAAACACACTCACATTCATCAGCTCCAAAGGAAGAAAAAACTTCTTGTAAGCTTTTCACAGGAGGGCCAGAGGACAGCTGGATCACTGCTTGGAAAGGGCAAAGTTGGAGCAAAGCTTAATATTAGATTAGTGAGAAGTCTATGAAAACATTCCAAAACTGCTTGTATGCTGTCTGAGTTAGTACTGAAGGGTACCCTGAAGGTTTTCAATCATTTGCAAGGCTTTGGCACCAGCATTGATGTTTGCAACCTGAACTCACTTTGAACACAGTGTTCTCAGCTGTTGGCTGATGAAAAAAAAATCTGATTGAGATGCTGAGGCAAAGATGCACAAAAAGAAGAGAAACCTACCTTGATGCTTCTACAAGATTCTCAGGAATATTGCACCAGAGAGTAAAGGACAGCCAAAAAGGGCCTGAAATAGTTGAACAGAAAGACAGCTCTGATGTAGCCTCTCTTGCAAGGACCATTCCTTCTTCTACCTCATCCTTCAATATTGCTCCTGCTTCTGCTTAGAAAATTAAAACCACCAGAATTCAACAGTGGGCTACTCCTTTTCTTGCATGAATGCCATTGCTGATGGGAAAGCATGGCCATCCACATGCCATTCTCCTGATCCTCAGAAACTCTCACATACTCTCAAAAATCCTCCCAGAGCCATGACTGGAGATGGCTGCCAATATGGCAAAGTGTGAACCTGCAATCCAGCAGCCCGTGGGCAAATGCTGCTCACTCACATCCACATTTCCTTCCAAAGCTCTGCTTTGGATTCCTCACAGTCTGGTTTCTGCTGTGTCTCTGAGAGCCTGCAAGCACATCCCCTGCCTCCAATGAGAGGTCTCCATCCTTCCTCCTCTGAAATGACAGGCTGCATTAGACCGTTCAGAATCACATTTGGTTCTCATTTTTGAACAGACATCCAAGATATTATTTTTAGAAGAAGCTATACTGGTATTTGCAAAAAATAGCCTTCTTTGCTTTTATCCCAAATGGGGTCTTTTCCAAGCTTCTTTTCCTACTTTATTCATATCTCTAGAGCTGTTTGCATTAAACAGTCCAATTCCAGAAGCACATTAATCAGACTCTCTTTGGGCTCCTCTTGCATGTGCCTTTTTCTGTATCACTAGGCAAAAATAAAATCAGCTCAGTTATCACCTAATTCTCTTCCCCAGCAGAGGAAGCCCCAATTTAAGGGCTATATATGAGTGATAGCAGGTCCATTCAGCATTGGCCTGGTGCCACTAACATCCATACATCAAGAGGGCAGCCTCCTCAGACCTGTGCCCAACGATGGGGAGTTGGCCCTCACCAGTCCCTCAGCTAAAAATGCAGATCAAGAGCCTGGTGCAAGTCATCAAAAGGAGAGGAGAGCTGCCAGCAAGGGCTGGCTTTCCCAGGTGCTGACCTGCCTGCCTGCCTGGCTGTGGTCCTGTGGGGGCTGTAAGAAATCTGCTCTGGAAATAGTTTTCTCTGCTTGGCTATGTTTACAGCTCTGAGAAAACCTGGCAGGATAAGAGAAAAGACATCCCTGATGGGTATGGGGGTTCTGCTGCCTGCTGGCAATGAAACTCAAGGCAATTCAGCAGCACAGAGATAAGCCATAAAAACAAAGACAGGTTTGTTTGGGTTTTCTTCAGCAGATTCCTAGAAAAAGACCTGGACTTAATGAGGGATTGCTGCAGCATCCAGAGGCAAGGCAAGCATGGAGTGCTGGTGTCTGCAAACAGACTGCCAGCCAGCCTGTAACCACAGGAACACAAGGACAGAGTAAGGCTGGGAGCCCCACAGTCTGGCTGCTTCCTCAGGGAAGGTGCCCCTCAGGTGATGCTGTGAGCATTGGGGATGCACACACCTCAAGCAAGGACCATCATCATGGGCCTTGGTGACCTTGGAATCCAGGCCCCCTTGCCTACCACCAGCAAATTGTAGAGCTGCCTTCCCCAGGCATCATGGACAGCATGGACCCACAAGCCCACCCAGACCAGAGATGCTCTTTCCCAGCAGGAAACCAAAAGGGACCCTAAAGACACCAAAGGACACAGAGAACATTTGCTACCACACCAAACACAAATCCACCATCCCCAACCAGTCTCTGAGGACCACAGTGAGATTTGTAATGGGGTGGGCAAACATGCCCACACAGCATGAGACCCCCTCCCAGAGGTCCTCAACATCTTTTACCTCCTGCCAAAAAGCTGGCCAGGCACAGCTTCACACCAAGCTGAATGAGATCAGCTTTCTGGTCCTGTTAAGCTTCATCAGCTGGCCTATGCTGAATTATTTAAAGCCATCTTTTATTAATCTACCACAGCTTTTTTCACTCAACCTCTAGCAAGTCACTTAACCACTCTGAATGGGTTGCACTGGCTTCATCCCCATGCAGTCATGCTGGCAGAGGTGAGAGGCACAGGCCATTACTCTGCTACTGCTTCTGAAATATTCCAACAGACCAAAGTGGTCTGTTGGACAACAAGAGCACTATATTTACCCTCACTCTTGATGAGAAGTCTTCTTTAAACACACAAGTCCTCTTGCTGGGTTATGACAATACTTTTGTTTAGAAGATTCCTGCTAGGATAGTGCACATACTTTTAAAACAGGCTCAATGTAGCCAAAACCAAGCGAATTCTGGTTACAATACTGCCAGTGCCAGCACGGGGGCCAAACACTAGCACTAGAATTCGGGCACTGAAGGAAATGTATCCCCAGTCCCACCCCTCCCAGTGTCCATCATCACTTGACCCATGGATACATGACAGGCTCCATGGCTGTAGCTCTAAGCCATCATTGGTTGGACCAAACCAAGGGTCATTTTTTCAGTCTCCACTCACTGGCAGGTGGATTTTGACAGCAAGACACTTTCTAGTTAAGCATTTACCACCAAGGCCAAGCAGCTGATTTCTGACTTGGGGATAGTGGCCCCACTCCTGCTCTGGTGGGGGATACACAGCACCAGCCTGCACAACTGGTGAGGAATTAGCTGCCCTCCCTCAGGCAAGATGCCATTTTTCCACATTTTCTTCTTCAGGGATGTAATTAATCTGTATGAAGCAATGCTGTTTTCTTCTCAGTTTGTGTCCACTACCCTGATAAATGAGAAGCACGGGAGAAAACCCTTCCCCATGAGGCTTCTTTCCCCACTGAAGATGAATGTGGCAGGAGAGCAGGGTGACAGCCTGCACTGAAGTGGTACCTGAAGTCCCAGCAGGTCGTGGCTCAGTAATCCCAGAGGAAGGAAGACCACATTCCCACATGGGCTGCCGAACACAAGGATCCAAGAGAAATTTAATTCATATCCACAGATGATACTCCCATGTAAGTCTGATCTTTGAACACACTCTGACATTCAGAAGATGTTCTAGCTTTACTGCCCACATAAACATCCACTGGGGCTGCTATCTGGGGGGAAGAGGGATCTAAATATTTAATTTCAGTCGATTTCATCAAATATTTAATCTATTTAATATTAATTAAACCTTGGTCTGAATAAACAGCTAAAAATTCACCTCTTCCTCCAAACATGTAGTAACTTGGAGATGTCAATCTATGCAATCCCAAGGGAGATGTCAATTAATAAGAGGGGAGGGTCTTATCTTTATGTTCTCAGTTGCTGGAATTGCTGTGGTGGATTGTTTGCCTCCCATAGCATTTCAGGCTGAATCGTTTTGCAGATGGCTGTACAGTAGCATCATCTGTCTTACACCAACCATTTCCACACCCAGCCTCGCTGTGTCTCATTTCCCATGGACTTTATTTGTACACCCCCAAGTGTGTGCCCTCATCCCACTCCCAGTCACTGCTGCATCCTCAGCAGTGGGAATCCATGAAGCTAAGGTGATGAGAACAGCTACTGGGCTTAGGGCAAATAAAACCCAGGCCCCTCATGGGTGGATGACACTGGTGTGAATTGTTTCCTAGTCCTTGACCACCCTCCTGGCACAGTTGCACATCTCTCACATCACCCAGCAGCATGGTCAGGAACAGGCATTTCTGGGAACATTGAGCAATAGCTACAGTAGGAGCAGATCATTTCCAATGCAAAGGTTTAAGCCAATTAACACTGGGCTTTAAAGCCAGTTGCCACCATTGCATCTGTTGCTACAACCATCTTATTTTACTACAGAAAACTCTGTTTGGACCAAATCCTATCCATACCAGCCAGAACACATTCTCTAATTAGCCCCCACAGAGCCAACAGTGATGAAAGATTGCCCTGCATCCAACACTGCTTACCTTGCTCTCCTTGGTGCGTGCCCAACTCAGCAGAGCAGCATTTAGCTTTTCTTTCCTCCCTGCTGCACTGTTTAAAAGCCATCTCACCCAAACACTGACTGGTGTTGATGAAAGCAATTATGCTGCTTCTCAAAATGTATCAGATGTATCCTCATTATCCTGAGACAGCAATGCCAAAGGCCTAGATGGTAAATCTTTCAAAGTAAGCAAGTCAGGTGATTTCATTTGAACTGGACATTTTAACTCTTCTGTCCCCACTAAATTTTGAGACTGGTTTAAAGCCACAAGATTTTTTTTTTAAAATAATAAATGCAGAATTACTTTTAACTAACATCTCTGAAGTATAAATATTTGGACTGTGCTTAGGTTACAGGTCAAACCCATAACCAAGAGAAAAACAAGGAGACTCCACTCCCTTTTCATGTTGGCCATGTGGTTGACTGGGGTCGTGCCATTTCTCAGTGTTTTGGGTACTCCCTGGGGAAAAGGAGAGCTCAGTGCTGCATTTGGTGTCCCCTGTGGAAGTGTGTCCTGTCTGGGTAACAGCACAGCAGACAATGAGCATGGAGAGCTGTTTGTGCCAAGGAAGGGCTGCCTAAATTAACAGGAACTTCATTCTGGCAAACCCTGTTCAAGGAGCCAGGTCAAGTATCTCTATTTTAGGTCAAGTATCTGCATCATGGAACCAAGAACAAACTCAGCCTTACACAGAGAGGACTTATCACTAGATTATCCAGGAATTGTGACTGCAGGAACAAGCTGGGAAAGAGGGGCTCCAGCAGGGTATAAATCAGCATCCCAGCAGCCAAGCTGCCAGGTCTGCCACACTCAGGGTCCAACCTTGCATGGTTTGGTCTGCAAGAAGAATAGTTTGTCCAAATTTTTCTAGTGCCAAAAGTTATCCTGGTAGCAAAAGACCAGAATTTAGCTTTTCACTCTTCAAAAAGTTCAGTCAGTTCAGAGAACGAGTTTGGGTGCAGTGTCCTAAATATTTATCTATACATTTATTTCATTTTTTACTCGGGGAATCTTTCAGTAACACCTTAAGGTACCAATCTTAAGATGAATACTTTGCAGCAATATCATATGCACAGATGAAGAAAAGGCAGCCTTCACCAGGAATCATTTTATCAGAGATGTCCAGTGGTGAGAAGCTTGTTCTTTTCTTCTTTTCTGTGGAAAGCAATTGAAAAAAAAACAAGAAAAAAGGCCATAAAGTCACGGTCCAGCAAAACACAACTGTTTCAAACAGCAACAGAGCAATCTATTCCTCCATGTAGCAGCTGACTTAAAGCAAATGTTTCTCATGTCTGGGAGTGAACCCTGCAGCAGGTCACAGAACTCTGGAGGACCTCAAGGCTGCTCCTGCAAATGCAATGTCCTGGGCTGTGCCCAAACCAATTTGGGCCAAAGGCTGCAGGCGCTGCCCACAGGAAAGCAGGGATGCTCAGGTCAGCTCATCTCACCTCCTGATAAAACCCATTCACCCCATTACTCTCACACAGACCCAACTGCTGGCTTTTGACTCAAACATGCTTTTGAAAGCCATCCAGACCTCCCTCTGCAGAGCATTGCTGACAGGAAACACATGTCAGTGGAATTTCTCCACTAGTGCAAAAGGCACTGCTGGCCCCAGGAAATCCCAGAGCACCTAATGACCCCTGAGCCTCCTGGGAAGGGTCCTCACTCTTCATTATTCCCTAAAATCTGCTACAGGCCACTCTCAGAGCCAGAGAAGGAAAGCAGGACCTTAGATCCAAGCCAGCACGGATGCTCTCTCTGAACTTAGCCAACATGGAACTGACAAGCACAGTAACAGACTAAACTAGAGCCAGCTTAAGGAGTGTTGAGCTAGTTCAAGCCAACAAGTTCATACCTTTGTTGATGACACCTGTGCTCAAGTGAGGGAGTTATCTTCCTGCTCCCTTTTACGGTCTATTGTCATGCCTCCCTGTTGGATTTGGGTACTGAGATCCAACTCATACCCCCATACTCCTGGATGTGAGATGATGTCCTCAATATTTGTCATCCTCCTTGGGAAATGAGTTCTCAACTGAAATAACCAAGAAGGTCTCCCAAGATGGAAGAATGTTGAATGACCAGCTCAAACATCAGTATATCCATTCAACACAACAACCCCTGCTCCACAACAGCAGGCCTCCTCCTCCTCTGCTCACATGACACCTCCCTCCTGGGGCTAGCCATGGTCTGACACAAAAAAGGAATGGATTTTTGTGCCCTCCACAGCCCTGTTCACCATCCATCCCCTCTGCTCAGCCTTGAGGATGTTTGGGATTGTGCTGTAACCTCCCTGCACTGTGCATTCCTGCACTGTGACCTCTAGATTGAATTTCACCTGGACTTCCCAGGGCTTAGACTACAATATTTTCTGTTCCCAGAGGGGTTGGGATCTGGTCCTGAGCATTTGTGAGCTGAGTGAGTACCAGTGGCTACTGCAAGGGTTAGGCTGACGCAAATTCTGTTCTCTCTTCACTCCATTTCTACAACTTGAGATAAGGCACAGAAATCACAGCTACTACAAACACTTCACAAGTCACAGAGATGTTCCTATAAACCAGCTGCAAAGAGCAGTTAGTACCAGAGATTATGAGAGCTGCAAGTGGAGCTGTCTGCCAGGGCACTGGCTGTAATAAAGGAGCAATCTCAATGGACTTTGAACTATTCCAAAGAACAGGGAATTAAGAAATAAGACAAAGAGCTTCAACTGGTGAAAGTTGCACAGGCAGTGGGGCCACCACTCAATGCAGAGGGAACCTTCCCGTGGGCAAGGGGATGCAGGGTGGGACTGGGTGTACTTACAGCACAGGAAGGCTGATGGACACTGTCTGAAATCCGCCAAGGCTCCTCTGGGTCTGGGAAACTCATTTTGTGTGAGCAGAGTGACTCAGGCCAAGTCCCTCCCTCACAGGAAAGAGGCTCCTCTATGTGACCAGTTCCTTGGCCCCCTGAGAACATGGACCAAAACCCCATGGAAACAAATGAATACATCAGTAGTTCTGAGGGGATCAGGGACAAGCCCTGGGTAGGGAGCCACAGGTCTCTGCAAGGGCAACCCTGCTGCTCATGCAGCTGTCCCTGGAAGCATTTTAGGACATTTGCTCCACCAGACCAACTCACCTGAGCCCCTCCTGCACATCCCTTGTCTGGCACCTTTGTGCCATCCTCAGGGGTCCCCACACAAGGGCTGGTGTGCAGAGTCACCCCACAGAGGAAAGTGCTGGAGAAACATCTCCCAGGGCAGAACTGACAGTGGCATCTCTGCCTGGTGTTTGCTGAGCCAGCCTGCCTAGCTCCCATCCAGGTGGATGGGAGGTCCCCCTCCCTCCCCTCACACCATTAACATTTCAGCCCCAACATAAAAGGTTATAAAAAACAATCAAGGTTCATTACATCCCTTAATGCATCATTTGCAAGGGAATGACCTGGAAGCAATGATGGGGAGGGAGTCAGGAGGGGGAAGGGGAAGAGCCTCAGTCTCCCAGCCCCAAACCCACAAAAATACTCTACTATCCACACTAGAGATTTGGCAGCAAGGACAACTGACAGCCAGAGGGGTGGAGCAACAGCAATCAGTGGCTCTGGATCACCTTGTGTCCCAGGAACTGACCCAGAGTCTCCCATGGGATCTGCTTTGTAAAACCCTCCAAGGCCATCAGGGTCAGCCAAGACCAGAGTGGAAGCAGGACACTCCACCCAACCCAAGTTCAACTGGCCTGCAAAAGCCACCACGGGGTGACAAGATGTTCATCTCTGGGCCACCATCAGGTGCCCTACACCTAGCAGTGATGCTGCCTGCACACCCTGGCCCCCTACCACCCTGCCAAGCACCTCCAACTGCAGCCTGGGGGCACTGGCAGAGTGGGGCCACTGGACCAGCAGCTCCCACATGGGGCTCTGGTCATTTATTTTCTCACCAGAAGCAGTTCCACATTTGGGGGGAGAACGTTCCCCCATCACCTGCTTCAGGGAGGGTCTTGGCAGCACTGGTGGAAGGGCAAGCAAGCTCTAGCTCCTGGGGGCTGGAAACAAAGGCCCACTCAGGTGGCCACTCCTGCATCTATCACAAAATGTTGCCTTCCAGCCTAATTGTTTCTAATCCCATTTGCAAACTGATTATTAAAAACCCTCACAATAGCTGCAAACACCATGCCAGGCAGGCGTCCCCAGCAGTAGTGCCACGCTGCACTCCCAGAGTGAAAATCACACCCCCAAACCCCACGCTCTTTTCTTTAACAATCACATGAATGCCCTTACTGTGGCACAAAGAGGGCTGTGGAAATACCCAAGAAATATCAAGGACTCATTTGTTATTATGCCACTGCACAATGAACAGAGCCATTGTTCCTACCTGGGCTAACAATCCGTTTCAGACAACACGAGTGCTTTTCCCAGTGTGTTCTTCAAAAAATGGTAAGACCAAAGCTACCAGCAGATTGGTGAACAGTTCAGAAAATAAAATACAATAAAATAAAATAAAACAGCTAACATTATTCAGAGGATTTTCACACTTGATCTGTAAACACTCTTTTATTAATAAAAATAATCATCCATTATAGCAACTTCTGCTTGTGGTTTGGTTTTGTTTTGTTTTTACATTAAAGCACAATTTATTTGCTTTCCTCACCTCTTGAGGATTCAGTTCTGAAAATGCAAGTGAATGTAAACACTGCTCTCCAAGTCCCAAGATGCATCCGGGGATACTTGGAGTTAATTAGAAAGTCAAATGAGAGAGCAAAATCAACAAAACGCTTCCCAAAAGTAAAAACGTATTTTTAAAGTCTCTTCCTGTGTACCATACAACTCCAGAGAAGGCAAATTCATTTATACATTCAACGTATACAAACTTTGCTTTCTCCAAACCATTTCTGTGACTTGTCAGCATTTGATAAAGCTGTTTTCCTAACATTAAAATACTTGCAGACTCATTTATTTATTGTGATAAATCAAAAGTTTTTCCTATTAATGTTCTCCAGAAATTTATTCATGGCACAAGGATGTTAGATTTGTTCTGTCCATTTTTGTTTTGGGTTTGGTTTTTTTAGCACAAAGAGCTGAAAGCCATTTCAGGAAAGAGTGTAAAAGCAGTATTAACTCTCTCTCCTGCTCCAATCTCACAATATTTACACTTTAATAAAGAAAAAAGAAGAAAAACTTAATTACACTATAAAATAATGGAGAAACTGGAAGTTAAGTTTCCCATTTCAGAGTTTTGCCTTGTATAAGACTGAAAGAGGGATGCTTCCCTATTTCCTAGGAAAGATGGGACTGGCAGGTTAAAAACTGAACTCTTTCTTAATTGAGAAAGATGACCAGCCACTGTGCACAAACCCCTTCCTCTCTGCAGGAAATCCTGCAGAAGTCAAACCATCACAAATCAGCACAGATGAGACAACATGATATGCAGAGCCCTGCTGTTTGCTTTGAAACGTTACGTATTTACAGTTGAGGTGGAGGAAGCAAGTGAGCATCGAACACATTTCAGTGCTGCAGAGTGGTGTAATATCAAACAAGATTAACTCGTGGGGAGCTTGGCAGGGCCCCAAGGCTCACGTTGCAAGGGAGACAGTCTCTGTTGCCTGGGACATCCCCGCCTGCACAGCAAAGCCACCGCTCCGTCGGGCTCTGCTCTCATGAGTAACGAGATGGCAGTTGCCATCTCAGCTGTGTTGTGTCACAGACAACACAGAAATTAAACAGAAACAGGTATGACATAAAAAAATAGCAACAAAAATAGCCAGTCTGGTGAGGTCTGTGATCCGAAGCTTTACAGTCAAAACAACAACAACAACAACAACAACAAAGACAGGAATTTGTGAATTTTGGTAATATTATCAAACTGTCAGGTAGAGGGATGGCTCTAGTTGTTCAGTGGTTTTGAGTGAGGGGCTTTGCAGGGGGTAGGAAAAGAAAGACTTTTAAGGTATCAAAGATAATTAAAGCATTCACAGTTTCAAAGCTGCTTGCCTTACAAAAATTAAGACATTCAAATTCAAGAATACAATACTGTATTTTACAAGGGGGTCCAAATTCATTACATATACAACAGGGGGGAAAAAAAGACACAACAAGATAAAAACAGCCAACACCTCTGGTGTGGCATACTCCCTCTTTGTTGTTCCTCTCGCAGAGCTGCACAATGTTTGCCTTTAAAGAGTCAAAGTGAGCAGTCATGAGAATATCCACTGAGAGATTCTGGCAAAAGGAAAAAAAAAAAAAGAAAAGAAAGAAAAAAAGGACTAACAAAACAAACCAAGCAAGTCAAAGGCCATTCTCCCCTGGCAAGCCAAATGCCATGGCTTGGACCTGCACTTGCCTGCTGCTCCTCACTGCTGCTGCCCAGTGCTCCCACAGGCTCATCTCAGGTTTTAAAGGCTTCCTGCTCACGAGCTGAAGGAAACCATGCCATGCAAGCACAGCCTGAGAGAGACATACTTTACACTCCTACAAAGTCTTGATTAGTCCTGCCGGTAACAAGGGGTCCTTCAAACACTCCTTTTCCTCTCTATCCTGCAGAGGATCCTTTTGAAGGCCCGTCTGAAGTCATGGTTGAAAATGGTATAGATGACGGGGTTCAAGGAGCTATTGCAGTAACCGAACCAGAAGAAGAACTTGAAGAGGGTGTCGGGCACGGAGCAGCTCTCGCAGACGGCCATCAGCGTGTAGGTGAAGAAGAAGGGGAACCAGCAGATGACAAAGACCCCAATCACCACGGCCAGCACAAAGGTGAAGCGTTTCTCCCGGTTCTGCCTGCCTCTCCAGCGGGACCCTTTGGTGTTCCTCTCCTCCTCTGTCTTCCTGGGCAAACTGTCCCCGGGTTTAATTTGGCTCAGCTTAGTCTTGGGCTTTCCTCTTGGTGGTTTCTCTGACTTCTTACACTGGTTGTTCTCCTGGTGCTCGGAGGAAGAGGTCTCCTCCATGTCTATGCCATTGACCTCTCCCTCTTGCCCGCCACTGCCTCCTGCTGCCTTCTCCCCGTTGAGCTGTGCTGTGGCTGGCAGGTCCTCCTTGTCAGTCAAGCCATTCTGCTTCTTCTCAGGGCGCTCTGCCCGCTTGTTCAGCGGGACCCTCGTTCTCCTCTTGGCTATCTGGTAGATGCGCATGTAGACCAGGATCATGATGAGGCAGGGGGCAAAGAAGGAGCCAATGCTAGAAGAGATGATGTACCACTTCTCATCGTTGATCTTGCACCCTGCCACCCCCTGGTCAGCCTGCTGCCCGCTCTTCTTCTCAATGGAGATGAGTGGTGGGAAGGAGATGACAGCCGAGATGACCCAGACGATGAAAATGATGCATTTGATGCGTCGCGGGGTACGCTTGAGGTTGTACTCGATGGCTTGTGTGATGGACCAGTACCGGTCCAGGCTGATGGCACAGAGGTGCACGATGGAGGAGGTGCAGAACAGCACATCCAAGGCCAGGTAGATCTCACACCACACTTTACCGAAGTACCAGTACCCCATCACCTCGTTTGCTAGCGAGAAGGGGATGACCAGCGTGGCCACCAGGATGTCAGCTGAGGCTAAGGAGACCAGGAAGAGATTCTGGGGGGCTTTGAGCGCCCGGCTGGTGAAGACAGCGATGATGACCAGGACGTTGCCAAAGACGGTGAAGAGCATGAGCAAGCCGGCCAGACTGATGAGAGTGATGGTGGTGTGCAGAGGGTACGGCGTGCCCCAGCCCGGCCCGGCCCCGCTGTCGTTGAAAGTCCCATTGGTGCCTGGAGCGGGGTAGCCCTCCTCCTCCTCCAGCTGCCGCTGGTACTCCATGGAGGAGAAGAAGTGGCCCCTCTCCGTGAACGGGCGCTCCAAGTTAAACATCAACCCCAGCTGCGCGGACACCCCCGCCCTTCGCTCCGGCTCCACCCGCGCCGCGCCCGGCTCCGTGCGCGGCTCCTCCGCGTCCTACAGTNNNCGCGGCTGCTCTGCCTCGCTCGCCGCCGAGCAGTTTTATAGCCCCGGATCGGGCCGGGGCTGCCGCGTCAGCCCCACGTGGGGAGCTGCCCCCGGTGCGCGCACACGCACACACAGACACAGAGAGACACACATGGACAGGCAGAGACACACGGACACACACAGACCGACTCGCACAGCGCGCAGCCCCGCACCGGCACGGACACTCGCGTCTCCCGCACGCCCCTCGCTCAGCGCTCACAGCCGCTCCGCGTACACACCGCATCCGCTCGCACTGCCTGTATTTGCACACCCGCTCGCTCGCCGGCACCTCCGCGCACACACCCGCACCCGCTGTCACGCTGTCCCCATCCCACGGTCTCGCCCAGCCTGGCTCTCCGCCCCGCCCGGAGCGAGGGGCGGCCCCGCGGAGCGGCTCCCGCTGTCTCCGGGAATAGGCGTGCGAGGGGCGGCTGGAGGCGACAACCCTGCGGCCGCTGCGCAGCTTCCGCGGGCCGGCCGGGGGTGCACAAAGCCAGTGAAAGCTGCCGCCCCGTTCGGCGTGTGCGCCGCGGAACCGACGAGCTCCACTCCGGCTGTCGGGTGCGCGGTCGTGCTTGCTGGGAGCCCCGAGGGCAGCGCTTTCCCCACGGTCCCGCGTGTCAGCAGCCAGGGAGNCGCCTCACTGCACCCGCCGGGCCCAGCGGCGTCCCCCCGGTGCAGCAGAACTCCCCCGACGGCCGAGGAGAGGACGGGGTGTCTGAGCAGTGGGGATGGGGCGGCCCCGCACTGCCGCACCGACCCCAGCCCGGCTCAGCCCCGCTGCACGGGCACCCGCGGCGGCCCCACGGCACAGGCTCAGCGCCCTCGCTCCTGGCAGCCCAGGCCTGGGGGAGCGGCTGCCCCGCAGGGTGCCCCACACATGGAAAGCGTCCCCAGGCGCTCCCCGACAGCACCGGGGCTGGCATCACCCACCTCCACGGCTGCAGCAGCAGCGTGGGAGCTCTGTAACAGCAAAGGAAGAATAGTGACGCCCCCGGTATCCCACCCAGCCCTGACACTGTCAGCTCTCAGCACATACAGATCACTCACCTGCCTCACAGCCTCCAGCCCCGATCCTCTTGCTCACGGCCTCTTTTCCCTCGTTTTCGGATGATTCTAGTGATGCTCACTCGGTGCTCCAGATTCAGGCTGCTCTCAGTTGCTGTGCTGTGCTCGGGCCAGTGAACCAATTTCCTCTGCAAGAGGAAAGCCTTCAGGGAGGAAGGCCTGTCATCTTTGTCCCTGTGCCACACACCGTGTTATAAGCCAGGCCCAGGAGCAGTGACGCCCAAGAGAGGGAACAGGAGTGGGAGAGACAGGGTCTGGGAGCCAGAGAGCACAGTCTCTGGGGCTGGCACAGGGCTGAGTGAGGGAAAATGAGGGGGGATCCCATTGCCTGAGCAAGTGAGTGCAAGGCCCACTGCACTGGTGTGTCTAGGAAAAGGGCAAAATGCAGAGAGTAACTTAAAACCTGTAAATTGAACCCAAGATGACTGACATTCCCACAGAAAAGATCTCTCTCTGAGCATAAATGTGATGTACAACCACAGACTTCACTGCAAGGATGAGAGGACTAAGTCACCTAAGTCTATGGCAAAGCCAGGTGAGAGGTCAAGGATATGCTGGACTTTGCAAAAACCTCCTGCCTTCTGCTGTTTACAGGGGTCTGCTGTGCTCTGCAGGATTCCTTGTTGTGCCTGGCAAAGGGTCTTCCTTGGATAAGGAGTCTTGGCAGAAGCCTCCTTGGTCACTGCTTGGGTGGGAAGGACCCAGGAGAGGGAAGGGTGCAGGCTGTGCCCTGCCTGCACGATCAACCCCTTCTGTTTGATCCCAGTTCTAACAGCTCACCTTCACTAAGGCCACCAGGGACAATCTGAGACACTTTGCTCAGACTTGGGATGGTGCCTTTCTGGAAACTCCCTGCCTTCCCTCCATGCTCTCTGCATTTCCCAACACAGACAGAATGCCAATTTAAATGACAAAGCATGACCACCTGCCTTGATTTTCTGTCTCTTTTTGTAGTTAGACACCTTCAGTTTGTCTAAAGCTAAACACAGCCAACAAGTTGTTTCTGATCCACTGGATGGCAAAAGCAGCTTTGATCAGTTCAGTTTGCTGGGACAAAGAGCTCGAGGGGAACATGAGGCCAAAGGCCTGAAGAAAAGGATTTGTCCCAGAAACACCACTAGAAAGACAGCTCTCTGCAAGTGGGGAACAGCTGGAATGGCATTGTGTTCATCTCAGAGAGGGAAAAAACCTGCCTCATCAAAGGCACTTTCATTGCCACCATTGTTGTGCGTGTGACATCTCTGTGATTTTATTGACACCAGAAGTGCTCAGTGCTGTCTGCAGAGTGACTCAGTAATGCTAGGTCTCCCTTTGATTTTCTCTGCAGGTTGTCTCATGGCTCTGCCCAATTGTTGAGATGAAGGCTGGTCAGAAATTGCAAGGGCTGGCAAAGTACCCTGAAGATCTCACATGACAACCTGTGGCACACCTTGTCCTATGGGACAGCCATCTTTACAAGTCTATACCATGCTTGATGATAATTTGTAAAATTCATAAAGCTTTAACTCCCAGAGTCCTGAGAAAGAAACTTGAATTTAGGCAAGAAACTTGAATAAGGACTGAGTGGAAGACTGTAGAGAGACATTTCACAGGGACAAAAAACAGCTAGAAAAGAACATTTTTATATCAATTCCCTGCCGTTTGCATCCAGACGCTAAATTTTTGCATGCGTGCTGCTGACAGCGTTAATATGAGTAATAAGACTCTGCAGATCAAACTCAGTCAACAAGTGCCTGACAAGACAGCCCAGGAAACAGCCTGTTCTCTGCAGCATCCCACACCGGAGACCTGCAGGAGCCTGCCCTTTCCCCAGAAAGCAACCTGGTTTCTCAGCAGAGCCCCACGAGGAATGGGGCGCGCCAGACAAGGGGGCATGGCCTGGGAGCGCACTAATGAGCGAGGCTGAAGGCTGTCAAGCCTCCCGTGATGGCTCTCCCTGTGCCAGCTGCCATCCCGGGAGGGCAGCAGTGCCCTTTCCCAGGCTCAGCGGCCGAGTTCGCATTCAGCACGCGCGCCTCGAGTGCGGCCCCCGCAAACAAACTGACCTTTACGGCTGGTTTCAGGTCATTAATTAGGCATGCTGCCTCCATGTTTACACATCTCTTCCACTCCTCGACTCCAGCATCGCTTCCAGCATCGTCTCCATCGTGGGGAACCGGGACCACCCTCCCCTTGTTGCCTCTTGGGGAGAAGGAGCTGAGAAACGTTCATGCGGTCTCGGAGTTGTTCACAGCACGAAGCGAACCACATATGGAGAGAGAATCTCTGGAAAGAATCGCTATGGTAATAAGGCTGCAAAATGTGTGTTTTGAGCAAGCAGCCCCCAGGAATTGTTTATTTCCAGAAAAGCAGTGAGATTCTGGCAGGGGAAAATTTAAAAGATACTGGTGAAGGACCAAGGCTTGCTTTTTAGACAGTTTGGTTCAGGCCTAAAGAAACTGGACAAACCTAAGACTATGTCAAGGCATGGCAGCACAGACTCCTGGGGGGACCACATGAAAGGGGCAGCCATTGGAAAAGGTGCAGAAATTGTTGCTCAGCAGAAGCTTTCAAGAGCAACTTGACACAAGCATAAAAGAGGGAAGCTTTGTAGCTGTGAGTGCTGTGCACCCAGAGGTAAACAGCAGTCACAGTTTGCTTTGCATGAGGTCTGTGATGTGCACTGATCTCAATATTTGCATATCCATGGCAGGAAGCCCTTTTTGTAGCTGTGTATTTTGATCATGCTGCTGGGCTTATCTGAATGTATCAAAGCAGAGTGTCTTTCAGGAGGATTTGCCTTACTAACTGTTCAGTTTGGGAGTAAGGCACTGAAATCCCATGGCTTGTGACAGACACCCTGTGGACTAAGGACTGAGTAGCTCTTCAGCACTGCTTCAGCTTGGTCAGTTTTCCTGCAGGTCCAGGACAAGCCACCAGAGATGCACCCAAGTCACACAAAAAAATGGTTTTCCTTTTTACTGTGTTAACTCCAGGAGGAGAAACAGGAGCTATCAGGGAAGAGGCACAGACATTCTGCAGGCAAACCTGGCTTTGCTGGGTTTATGATGTTGCCACTGCAAAGTAATAAAGCAAGCACACCATCCATTTCCAGGCAGATGTTTCTAATGTTGTGATTCCTATTTTCCTTCTGTTTCTAAATTGAATTCAAAAACTGTCTAGTGTGGCCACCCCTCCAGCTGCTTTGAGACCCCAGGCACTTTTCCTCCTACACATATTCAGAGCCACAGCCCTTCCATTCCCCACCCCTGCTGCATGTGAGTGTTTGGGGTTTGCTCTTTTCACAGATCTCATAGCAATAGCTCCTGCAGAGCCAGGCATGTTTTTCAACAGAGTTTTTCTGAACTCAGCTGCTGGATGTACTTTTCCAAGTTATTTGAATAAATCAGTAGGAAATTGATAGCTGCAGCAATGGTCTGTGCTAGCACCTAATCCCCTTATGAGCAGGGAGGCTGCCATGGTATCAGATGTTCAGAGGGGAAGGAAAGGAGATACCCTGAATATTACCTACAGTGGCAGTTCTTCACTCCCCCCCATCTGCAGACACCTGGCTCAAAACAGCACAGGATGGATGCTGTGTAACCACCTGCTCCTCAGGTGCTTTTTTTGCAAACAACTTAAAAGCTCTGCCTGCCTTTCCTCTGCTGTTCAGGTTGCCTGCCCTGTTCAGCAGGATTTTAACTACCAGATTTGATTGCACAGCCCTAAACCAACAGCCAAGAGAAACATTTCCATGCCACAGATTATAGCGTGGCAGAGTCAGGGATGAGGCTGACATGGGGATTGTGCTCATGCAAGGTTTATTCAGTATTTTCCCTCTTGCTTCTGCCTGGTGTCACAGTGGCCTCTGGAACATAAAAGGCTCGTTTCAGCACTGCAGGAGGAGCGATGCACAAGAAACCTCCCTGGCTGTCTGCATGTCACTGGCTTGTGCCCCTCAGGCACTTCAATGCTTATGGGAGAAGGGAGAGTGAAATATGCATTTTTCTCTCTGCAGTACCCACAAATACACATACAGACACGTACCTCTGTGCCAAGCACAAGGTGAGTGTGTTTTTATGAAGTGTTGTTTTCTTTATTCAGTTCCCTGTTTGGGGCTTCTCCTTCCTCACTGCATCCTGCAACACGGCCAGAGCTAAACACCAGGGGGCCATCCCTCAGTGCTGGGGAGCAGCTCCATTCCCCTCCCCAGGCTCCCCAGCCTGCCAGCTCACAAGATAGATCCCACTGAAATTGGGCAAGAAGAGTGGAAACATAGTAAAAAATAAACCAAACCGTCTATGGAGCATTCCTAATATACTACAGGGACCTTCCATGCTGCTCACTATCTTGCTCAGGGGACTGACTCATTGCCTCTCATAAAACCTTGCATCAGACTACAGTGGGCTTTTTCATACCTAAGGACCACATAGCCAAAGCACAGTGAAAACACAGCCAAATCCTTCCAGCCCCAGGGTAGGTGATACTCCCCAACCTCTGGCCCCACTCCTGCCTGGAGGTTGCCCCCACACAGCCTTGCTCCTGTGGGCACTCCTTGATCTGCTCCTGTGCAAAGACTCCCCTCATCAGCAATGCCCAGAAAGAAATAACCAAGCCAGAAGCACTGCCACACTCCTGGAACCAGGGCAAGCAGGGCAGAGTTCCAGCAGGTCACAAAGTGAATGGCTCTCTGAGCCTGCACTGGAACAGCTCACCCCGAGAGGTGGTAGATGCCCCATTCCTAAAAGTGTTCATGGTCAGGTTGCTTGGGGCACTGAGCAACCTGATCTAGCTGAAGATGTCCCTGCTCATTGCAGGGGAATTGGATTGGATTAGATGACCTTTAAACTGCCTTCCAATCCAAACCATTCTATGACTCTATGAAAAGCAGGTAATGCTGGGCATGCAGAGTGGCACCCAGGCCAATATTCAGAGAGCAGAAATGTTGGGGACCTTATAACCTTCCCTAAATGAAAGCAATAAAGTTTCTGCAGCTCAACAAGCAGAGGCCTGAGCAGAATCAGCCTATGTTTAAGACAGAATTGAGACTGTGTCCCTTTAAAGCATTTAATTTCCCAGCTGGGAGACGCTGGCATTCAGTTACTCAGCTGAGGAGTAACTCATTCCTTCAAGTTCCACTCCCCAGTGCCCAAACGTGTGCACCTGCCCTTTCCCTCCCCGTTCTCCACCATCTACTTCACTACCTCTGGGGCAGGGGCTGCCGTCATCAACATTCATTCAATCCCTCTTGCAAAGGCAGGCGTACCCCAGGGGAGCTGTAACTCTCTGGTCCATCCCCCATCCCCAGCAAACTCCTCCAGCACAGCCAGAGCAAAGCTTCCAGTGAAGCAAACAGCTCTGAAAAGAGATGGCACAACCGAGAGCAGCCACGCAGTGACTGCAATTCCCACCTGCCAAGGTGTGGGTGTCACAGCAGGTTCAGGTCCTCGTGGGGAAGAGGAAGCAGATCATACACCCTCTTCAAAAACCAGACCAAAGACAGCTTTCTGTACATGCCTGCATCAGGCAGGTTTGCCATCTCTGGCTAACGCAGCTTGCCACATCTACATCAGTGCAGGGTGGCAGCACTGGAGTTAAAAAGATCAAAGAGTCAGGGTGGCAGCAGCCGTTCTTGAAGGCTGAGCTGTATAAAATGTCCAGGGAATAATTGCCTGAAATTGCTGGGTTCCCAGAAAGCAGAGCACGTCAGCGTGGCTTCACAGGGAGGGAGGCACAGGGAACACAGCCAGACTTCTTGTGTTTTCCCTGATTCCTTACTTCACCATCTAGTGGCAAAACCAAATAACACCGAGGAGCCACTCGGGAACTGCAGCAGCTCTGGAAGGAGACTGTGCTTTGCACCAGCTCCTCCTGCTTACATCAGCTGCCTCAGCTGGGGACACAGAGCAGGACACAGAGCCCTGCAAGTCCCCCAGTCCTAAATCATGGCCCTGTATAAACACTCCTCTGCACGGGCTGAGTCCCCTCCCAGATGGATCACTGCCCACGCCGTGCCACTGTGTCCCTGCTGTCCTCGTGCCGGCTGTAGCCCACTGGCTTCTGTAATTTCTCCCGTAGGCAGCAGTTCTTCTACCCCACTCCTGCCCCAGCTCCCGAGGGGAGAGTAGGCATAGACAGCCCAGGCCTCCTGGCAATCAAACCCAGCACAGGCTGAGCCAAGCCCCCAGGAAAAATGCCATGGTGAGCAGAGCTTTTCCAAGTTGAGACTTTTCATTCCCCACCTCAGATGAACTGTTAACCAGGGGTGCAGTGAGTAGAGGAAAAAAGGTGGGAAGGGACACATACCTCCAAGGAAAACCTTCACAGTGGACTCAGCTGGGTGTTACAAGTACCTGGGGTGCCGGGAAGATCTTGCCTTCATTAGCTATCCAGAGCTGCTTTCTCCCTGTGCTGCCCCTTTGCCATCAGGCCATGCCAAAGGGGAGAGTTCCACCAAGGCCAGGCCTCCTTTCCACATCCCAGGCACAATCCACCCACTCAGACATGGCAGGAATGCTTGCACACCATCTGCTCTATGAAAGGGTACCTGTCTCTGCAGGGAGACTACCCAGAATGGGGAGGTCACAGTGGGTTCAGCCCCCAGAGCAGGGCCAAGTGCTGCCCCACATTGGAACTCCAGCAGGTCCATGGTCCAACACCTTCCTGGCCTGTGTGGTAATAGCCAGGCAAGTCAAAACCAGAGCAAAACTATCTTCATCTGGTGGGCAGAGGATAAAGAGTTCTTCTCTCCAGGGCCAGGGTTTCCATCCTCACGGTGGTTTGCAGATTCTGCATCCATCATCATTGCTGTGCTCATTGCCACACTGCCCACAAGACAATTACCCCTATGCAGATTGCACAGGGATGGTGCAGATTGCAAGGCACAATCACAGGGATATTGCAAGGCACAGTCACAGGGATATTGCATAGGGATATTTCTGATAGCAAGGTACAACTTGTTTTTTTCCCTGAGAGGCTCAAATAAAGTTTAAACACCAGCTTTTGATGTATTTGCTTATTCAGCACTGTCAGTTGCTTTTCAGCAATACAAACTGGCTCTCTCCCCAGGAAACATTTATCATATCTGGGAATCAAGGGTGGTAATGTGTAATGAGGACAAAGCACTTAGAGAAGGCAGGCTGAGTGAAGCACTATATCTCCACTTGCACTTTTTCAACTCAGATTTTCCTTTTCCCTGGAAGCATCCTAGGTACCAAGGGAAATTCCTGCCATACAAAATTCAAGAGCAAAATAATCCATGTCGTTCCCTGAAGTGTAACAGAAAACTGAGCACATGTCAGTAAGCATTAATC
The DNA here is from genome assembly GCA_013399915.1 of Illadopsis cleaveri. NCBI lineage: Eukaryota > Metazoa > Chordata > Aves > Passeriformes > Timaliidae > Illadopsis > Illadopsis cleaveri. The sequence goes on from VXBB01007088.1 coordinate 719,332, forward strand.
TCTGCTGCTGCAAACTCTTACTTTTTTTTTTTTTTTCTGAGGAGTCATTTTCAACCCTGAACAGAACAACAGCAGATTCTTCTGCCACAACTTTGTCTCTGCACTCTGATGAAGGATACAGCAGGTCAGTGGTCCCATCAACACAGGATGCCATCCCCATTTTCACAAGGCTTGATGTCTTTAACACTCTCTGCCACTCCAAGAAAAACCAATAGGAGCCACAGCTGAGGGAAGGGAAAGGAGCAACCTCTGCTACTTCACATATATTCTGCTGCTCAGCTTGTCAGACCCAGTGAAACACAAGGGCAGGAGGAGCAAGAGGCAAAGCAATCCATGAGAAACACTGGAGCTCCCCAGACAGGGAGCACTGAACCCATCCTGAACTCCTTCTTTCCACTCCTTGAGGCCAAGCCATTTGCTGGGCAACAACCACAATGTGGAAATTGCCATACAGCATCCAAGCACTTCCAGAGGCCCTCAGACACGCACAGGAAAACAGCACAACTGAAATCTCAGCATCCTTTCATTCTAGCTAGGCTAAAAGCATCCCCCAAATCTTCAGAAAGGCAGCTCACTGCTACTGCAACTGGCTTTAACTGACAGCACATCAAAACCATTTTGTTGAGGAGCCCTTCTGATCTACCCACCCAGCTACCAGGCTCACGGGCTTCCTAGGAGGTTTCCCTGTGTCCCTAAGCACTGGGACACCTTGCCAGGCCAGCAAAGTCCTCTGGAGCTGAAGTCAGTAAAGATCACCATTGATTCCTCACTACAATCCAATTTCAGTTTTCCTTAAGCAGAGCAAAAGACAAAAATGGTAAAAAAACAATCGTGTAACAAATACATTTTAAAAATGTAAAGTTTTCAACATTTCTGGGGAATTACATATCTATATGAAATGTCATTTTCTTATTAATACTTCACTAACAATTTAACTGTGGGAGCATGTGGGTTTTCCTAAAGCAGAAGTGATGAATATTATTAAACATTATACATATTTCAGAACTCTTTACCAGACTGTTAAGCATTTTGTGTTACTTCAAAAATTAAACCATCTATCCTTATTCCTAAATGGTTTGAGGCACAGATTGGTCACAGAATTGCCATTTAATCAAAATTCATTCCTTTCTGAGTCTTGACATGTACCCTAAGCTAGATCTTTTATCTGGCAAGTACTCAGACATCCATCCCTTTACAGGGACTCTGAGACACAATGTAAAAACCTGGCTGTGTCCAAGGAGCCAACAGAGAAGCTGTACAGCAATGCACAGCTGTGCCATGTGCAGCTGATCCATCTTTTTTATTTTCCTCTCCCAGCCATCTGTTCCCAAATCCTGTTTTTCTCTTGGTGTTTCCATTCTGCAACAGAACTGGAGAAAAGGGGCCCATAACCAATACAAAGCGAGTTCAGAAGAACTGGCTGCACCAACAGGTACATGGGGCAGAAGTCACTGGTCCTACACCATCTTTTTGCTCTCCCTGCCTTGATCCACTTACTTGAGCTCAGCACAGTGTGGGAGGCACAGGGGTGAGATTCCTGGCTGCTGGCAAGAGTGAAATCTGAAGTAAGAGAGTTGACAGGTAAGAGCACAAGTGGAGAGGCTGAGATCAGAGTTCATAGGAGCTGAAGAGCTCACAGGGGAAAAAGAAGCAATGCTAGAGAAGCCCCTCCTTCTCATGGGGGATTCTGCTACTTCCAGATAAGTTTCTGTTTTAAAGTGACATCAACCCTCCCCAACTATCAAAAGCTTCGTCAGAAAAAGCAGTGGCCTGGCCTCAGGACCATCCATCTGGTGGAGCCACAGACCCAAGAATCTTGGCTGTGCTCTCCTGCCTGCCTGGCTGTGCCTGGAGCTGCAGCCTGGGCTGCTGATGGCATCAATCAGGAGAGGCTGGCAGGGTCCCACCCGCTCTGCACTTGGCTCAATTTGCTTTTAGGGAATTGCCCCCAGTGCCTTTCAGTCTCTCCAGGCAAACCTCTGACTCTCTGGTGCTGCTGGGACTCTCTCCTCAGAACCACATGGCACTGTCTGATGTGGCTTTTTGGGAGGTTGGAAATGCCTGGCAGGCCTAAAAAGAAATGCTTGACTTGGAGATGATTAAAAAGCCCGAAATCAGAGCTGCCTCACTGACCAGAAGCTCCATACCTAGTTAAATCTCTTGCCCACTGCTGCTCTGGCAAGGATAGATAATTCTAAGTTAGTTAGAACTTCCCACTCAGTTAACATTACTTGGCAAAGACCAAAAAAAGATTAAATGCATCCAAAAACCTTGGGCCATAAGGAGAGAAGAGTTTTACTACACTGTCTTTACCACGGCTGTTTTCAAACATCATCTTAATATTTTCAAGGAAAAAAAATGTATTTCCATTAAAACTGACCACATGAAGTTTGGAAATCACTTCGGGCAGTACAGCTGTAATAATGCAGGACAAAATGCAAACCAGCTACTACTAGGTCAAGCCAAGAACCAAACTACAGCAAATTAAGGATTCATTATGAGTCTTAACAAAGAAATACTTTACTAATAGAAAAGAAAGTGGGTGTTGTGGAAAGAGCTTTTAAAAGGGAACACTTGTCTGCAATTTTGCAGATAGCATCTTACTTGGAGGCAGTGGGGTAGATTGATCTCTAAAGACTCTTAAAAGGTTTTGCACAGGGAAAAAATAGTTGCAAGGCACATAGTCAGATCATTAACTGTGCAGCCCAGGCTGCCAGCTGCTCACTCAGAAACTCCAGATGGCTCCTCCTCTAAAACATCATCATTTGATCTTGGTAATCAAATTATCTCCCACTCTTACAATCCAAAGTGAGGCAAGGATTGAACGAAGAGATTATGTATTTTATTTGACTGAGATTGTGAAAATGAAACAAATTAGCTTTCAAGGCACTCAGCCTGTTCCAGTTGTATCAAAGCTAACCATCTCCAGCCCTCTAACACCTTTTTTTCTACCATGGCCATCACAAAGAGTTCAGAGCATCAGGTATGCTCCATAGAGCTGCCCAGTATTCAGATTTTATGCAGTGCACTATGTATACTAAACAACACAGCAGGTATCTAAAATGCTCAGCTCCCACCAGTGGAGAGCAGGACCTGTCCCTGGAGAGCAGTGCTGGGACACTGGGTATCCTGAAGCACTTGGGCTGGATTAATCACACAAACATGTCATCTGTTTGTCTCGCCAGAGACACACAAGACACCGTCTGCATACTTCTGAGGCCTTTTGTACAGCCTTAAGGACATGGGGGGGCAGAAACAAGACACATTCTTCACTTTTCACTCAATTAGAGCCAAACAGCATGGTTCTTGAGGCCAGGCTCATCTGGGGATGCTCACTTCAACCATCTGAACAAAAAGTGGTCACAACCAGCAAGTACCCCCCAGCTCAGGTGGCTGCCAAACTCTGGGTGACACCAATTGTTGGCAGGATGCTCCCTGTCATAAAAGGGTCAGGGAAGATTCCTTTTCTTCTCTCTCTTTTAACTATGTGAATTTCTTATGTAGCTTTCTACAAAGACCTCAAGGAAGAAAATAAAATCCAATCAGTGCAGTCTCCAACTTCTCTTCCAAAAATCAGTAATACCAGAAATTTCCCAGTAGTTTCAGAAAATGTTGGGCTTTGGCAGTTTAAAAAGGTCAGCTGAAATATTCGAAAGTCACATCTTTTGAACAATGAACTCTTACTAGCATGAAGAGAGTATTTTAAATCCTGGAATTATTTAAATCAGCACACTATGAAAAATTTCATATTAATTCTGTTTTTTATACCTAGTTGCAAGAGATGATGGAAGACAATTATAGCTAATCAGAAAAAACAATTAATTACAGCAGAGGGTGGCCTGCATCTGAAGTATAAATCCCAATCTGATCCTTGCCCAATCTGATCCAATAATCCTAGTGGGATTATTCCTCACCAGATCTTAGTACTAAACTTTATCATCAACTCAACTTTAATTTTCATAACAGAACTGTACTTTTATTTCACAAAGCAGAAGTACACAAAGAACAAAAGAGGTTGCTAAAAGCAACAAACTAGGAAAAAAGACTCAGAGCTGGGACTAGAAAACCACAGAGAAAGTCAGCAAGAATTATCAGAGAATGGAACAGGTTTAGTTTGGAGAAAGCTAAAAAACTAGAACTCCATGACTTGGAGAAAAAATGCTGCCACTTATGAAAATAAACCCAAAACCTTCGAAAGTGGTGAAAAGCAGATGAACAGGAAAAAAACTGTTCATAAATTTCTAGTTCTACAAGAACTAGGAGTTACCAAATGAAATAAGGTGGCATGGTTCGAAACAAACAAAAGGAAGTATTTTTTCACCCAGCACATAATTATATTGTAGAATTATTAGACACAGGATGTCGCAGAGGCCAGAAATACACAGAGATGAAAAAATTTAAAAAAAAAAAAAAAAAAAAGGAAAAAAAAAANAAAAAAAAAAAAAAAATTAAACCAAAAAAAAAATTAAAAAAAAAAAAAAAAAAAAAAAAGGAAAAATAAAGTTTCTTCTGTGAATTTGCTTCATCTATCAAGGCTACTAAATGCAGTGATGCAGATGCTGTATCCTTTTTGCAAGCCCTTCAAACTGTGGTTGGTGAGGTCTGGAGTAGTACAGCAGAGGAACTGCACATCCTGTTGTGCACATCTGCACAGCCCTGTCAGACAGGGTGGATGGCAGGTGGTCCAACACCACAGCAGGGACTGTCATGCTGGGGAGGGGACTGGCCTGTTTTCAGATTCAGATCACTTATGGTTACAGGGACTGACTCTCCTCAAAGACCAACATTTAGGTATTTTGATCAGACCCTCTACTGACTTTAATCAGCAGGGATTTGATGAAATGACAGAAGCACTCATTGCACAAGTGACTGCTGCAGACTATGAGAGCTGGTTCCAGCTTTCTAAAGCAACCAGTTACAGTCCTCTTCCTCTTTCCCCATGTCCAAACTCCTGAGGTCTCTCTATTCCGACTTCCAAAGACATTGGCTTTTTGTTTGTTTGTAGGGCTCAATGTAAGCATGACTTGCTTGAAGCAGTCTGTGCAATGAGCTTCACAGACCTGGAAGATATCAGTTTAATCAGTGCCATGGCAGCTTTGCAATATTGTCTTTTATTAAATGCTGGTGTTTTTTAGGCATCACAATTCTATACCTACTTTAATTTTGTTGCTGCTGAAATGCATTTTGCACTAAAATCCAAGATTTATTTTCCCTATGAGTGAGAAAGCTGTGGGATTTTTTTACTACACGCCCTACTAAACCGTAACAAAATGGATATAAAATTTTTTACCAATATTTGCTTTACAGAACATCTCCAGTCTACACGACTCTGAGTAAAGAAGTTACTATCATCCAACTTTTGAAGTTTCCTGTAATTGCTCTACATGAAAATTTGTATTTTGAGATCTTTTGAAGAGTGGTAAGTAAATAATGAGAAAGCAGTTCCTAATAACTTGAGGTGCTGCAAAAGTAGACTTACATCGAGGTTAATGTCAGATTAGAGATACTAGAAAACTTTGAAAAGACTCAGTGGCAGCTTATTTACAAATATACTATTTATAATGAATGCATTGATACAGAATGACTCTTATAAAAAAGCAAGGCAATCTTTTATATAGACAGAACAACATTACAATAATTCAGATTAAAAGTACATTTTTGTAGACTGTTTACACTCTCACTTAGCTTTTAACCACAAAATTAGTGTGGTCTGATATTTTTCCACAGCAAAGGTCCTGTGCAGTCCTGGTTAAGATCTAAATCAGAATAATAATAAACATAATTTTTGATATTTGTTAATGTGAAAACAAACCCACTCATAGATCCTATCATTTGTTTGTAATCGTCCTTACTGTGCCTTGAAGTTTGTGTTGTGCAAATTACTGCCAACTGCACACTTCCAACTAGAAGCTATTCTGGCATGTCTATTTAATACAACTGAGCTGTGACACTGACAGAAAAATTCTCCATTGCATCCAGATAGGAAAAAGCTCCTAATATGGATTTGTGCTGATTCAGAAGTTTGATTTATTTTTGGGTTAAAAAAAGAAAAGGGGAGAAAAAATAATCTCTCAAACTTTTCTAATTGTTAAATAGAAGATATTTCTCAAACTCAGAGGATTGAAGATGACACTTGAATTCCAGGTGACACAATGGGTGTAAGCACTAACCAGAGAGACAATCTAGGTACTAATTGTCTAAATCATGTACATGAACAAACATAACCTTCAAGATGCCTAAACATGCACGTTCCTAAAAATACTAAATCAAAGAGAGGCACTGAAGCAAATATTCTACAATCCAAATCCTTCTAAAGGGGTGCATGAAGGTCAACATTTCCATTGGCATCTGCCAAAATGAAAAGTCCCAATTATGCAACTGTGTGACCCAACTTTACAAGCAGCATTTCCACTGCACTTATACCAGACAATTTTGGTGACAAACTTGAATATGGGACAGTAAGAGACACAACTCTGACAGGCTTATGCTAAAAAACTTTTGCAAAGAATTAACAAACAAATTTCTATTTAGTAAATGAAAATGCAATACGTGACCAATGTGTCACAACAACAACTGTTCCTTCTTTTCATGGTTTAGCAAATCTTTGATCTGCTTTATACCTTTCCAGACTTTCCCAATACTACACAGTCTCTAATAATTTAGCTTGTTAAATCAAAGCATGATTCAGGATAGTGTCTATGGGGCATGAGTATGTTGGTACACAGGCACAGACTCATACAAAATTGATATTTTGGCTATGGACAAGCAATCAAGGTCATGATTTTCACCCCAAGTAAAGATTGTCACATTTTCCAATAACCATTCTAAATTATTTGCTTCAGTATAGCAAGAAGGACAAACATTTAATACAAGTATCTGGGAATCACTTGTTTCTCAATCTTATTTCCAAAAAATGCTCTAAGTAATTTATTTCTCCACCTTGTCTATGATTTCATACATGTATTGATACACAAATACTTTTTTGTATTTATGTATACATACAGTTGTCAGAATGAAGTTCTTTCCTTTCATACTTTAACTGATTAGGGCAAATAAAATTCTTAAACATGTGTAAGCCAGTATATGTGTTCAACTGAATGTCACCAGGCAATAATACCACTTAGAAACTACACCAGTTAACAATCCAGCATCCTGGGAAATGCAGAAGTCTGTTATTTCAGGAAGTAAGATTATTTTGAATTATCAAAATGGGTGGATTTATATGGATCTATGTATAGATCTGGATATAAATCCATGTATTGTACTTATATGGATTTATATGCATGTATTCCCAATCTGTGCCAGATATGTAATACTTAAACTTTCAGATCATTTTAAAGAACTTTTCAAATTCTTCTGACTTGATTTCTCCTGCACCAGAACTTCTCTCACACTGCTCTTATTCAAATCTCCCTTGAGACACTGAAAAAATAAGCATCCACCTCAAAGTGTATAAAATTAAACTCCTAAAACAGGGCTCAGGATTCTCTGGCATTGCAACAACCATACTAGTACAAAGATAGTTTGAAAAAAATATCCTGTTTTTAATATTGTAATGAATTAAAACATAGCTTTATTTATTCCTATAAGTGTACTGAAAAGAATAGCTTGTTTTTAAGTGAGTGTAACAAGCACTATTTTGGTAGCCAACTTCTCCACAGGAATTTATGTGAGAGAGGGTCAGCCCCAATCATACAGTCATTAACCATGTACCTTAACAAGGTGAATAATCAACATATTTACAAACTAAACAAATTCAATCCCTTGAACTCCTATAAAAATGGGATTGAGGAGCAGACAGGGAATGAGACCAAGACGTTTGGAAACACAAGGGGTCGCCACTTTTGCTTTAAAGAACCATATGAATCAAACCAGTTTCCCCCCTAGTGACCTGAGGGCACAAACACAGACTTTGCAGTATATTCAGAATTACAGTCTTGATACTAAGCATTTCAGCATCTTCATATTTTAACACCTTTGTGCTGAGAAAGATTAACTCAGGCAGAACTGTAAGGAACTAGCCTTTTATAAACTAAAGTCTAAACTGAAAAGCTACAGTAGATGTAAAAAAAAAAAAAGGGGGAAGGGGGAACAACAGAGAGAGTGTGAGAAAGAATAGAACATTACTTAGTAAAATCCAGTGACATCTACAATAGTTTTACAGCATGTTTAAGCCCTCTAAGGTTTTATATCTCCACCTGCCTTCCATTTAAAACTTACTCCTTGTTAATGAAAAGACATACAACAAAACAAAATGCAAGTAGGTCAAGGAAATATGTCTAAATAAGCATGCCTGAAAGCCAGAAATAATATTCCCAAACTTCTGCATGTGAAACAGATTTCCCATGGCATCCATTGACTTAATTTTGTGCAAAAGGTACAGTCCTGTAAGTCACACTACCCCAGCAGCAATTCCAGTGAATATAAACTGAACAGTTCTTGGGTAACCATGGAATGTGACTGCCTCAAGTTCTTACCCTCCTGAAAAAGGACAACTGGCCCTGCAAGTGCAGCAATAGTGTAAATCTCCCTGAAGCATCTTCTGCCTTCTAAACAGCCAAGAAATTCATGATAAAACTGAATGTCCACTACTTACAGTGTTTCTCTTGAGCTACCAACATCTCTGCACAAATGAAAAAGGTGCCTCTTTTTTAATAGATCGGTTTAATACTGAAACAGATAGGATGAAGTTAAAAAAGAATAATCAAGATACTGAACTGAATATTTTGAAGCAAGTGCCCCAGCTGTGGGGAAAAGTGCATTTAGTTCAGCAGCAAAACAGCACAGTGTGAAGATATTGTGCTTGGACACAGAAGTTCCATAATGGAAGGAGGTACAAGGCAAGTCAAGATATAAAACCATAGTACATTGTTAACCAACCTTAAAACTTACATATATTGCAGTGTTTAAAAGTAAGACACATTCATTTATTGTACAAGGTCTATAAGGAATCCTTAAAATTGCCTGTTGTAGTTTATGACTCAACATTGTAATAAAAATGTACATATATATTATTTCTTTGTCACTTAACTGTACTGTTAGACCTCATGGACTTGTTACTTCACACAATGAAAACCGCTCTTCACTGAGGATACTCCACATTTTTTACCAATCTGAAAAGGTTTTACTTGTGCTAGAAAAGACCAACTGCAAAAGGCTCAGTTCAGATATGTTATGCCTGCAACTGATAACTCAGGGAAGCAAGACTTAAAAGGAATTCAAGCTTTTTTTTTCTTTTCTTCGTGTTTTGACTGCATCCTTTTCACCTGCCAGTTGTTCTGATGAGTATGTTTTTAGTATACAAACTGGTTGATAAAAATTCATCAGCAGAGGCATATAAACTCTAGATATGATTGATTAAAACAGAGCAAATCAGAATAAAACAAAATCCAGTGATTTACTCTGACTGTAAACAATATAAAAACACCATTTGCTTCAAATCTCAAAATAAGTTAAAAGAAAATCCCAACCTCAGGGCACTTGACCCTTTCAGGTTTTGACACAAAAAAA
>VXBB01007088.1:729260-758780 GCA_013399915.1 Illadopsis cleaveri
CATATATTATATTATATATACATATACAGACAATTACAACATTAATGCAGTTTGTATTTTTGTACAGTGTATTGGACAAGTCGATGAGCATCAGACCATGGCACGATATGGTCCCTGCATTTTTAGGAACTGAATGATGAAGGAGGGTCCTCCTGCAACAATCTGAGGTGGAAGGTGGCTGAGCGGGCAGTTCTCAATACTCATTATTGACAGTTTGCTGCAAAGAGCCAGCTCAAAAGGAAGGCTGTGCAGATTGGGGTTGTCATTCAAATACAGTTCTTCCAGATTCTCCAGTGTACCTGGTTAAAATAAAATAATAAGTAGTAGTAGTATCTTTTTGATTCACGCAGTTTGTAACTTTTTTAGACAGAGGCTCTGGGTCCACTCGAAGACTCTTTCCTATACAGAACCTTGAGTCAGTGAGACTCCTGTTCTCAAGCACAGCAAGTTCTGTTCACCAGTACCTAAGCAAGAGCCAATTTGCTTTAGTTTCTCTGTAAAAATATCCATTAGTGCATCTCCTTTAGATAATAAATGAACTGCAAATACAGAGAATAAGAGAACAGAGACTTCACCATAGCTATGTGAAGAACGATGCAAGTGCAGGCAACACGACCAGCTATCTAGTCAAAAGGACCTTGGAAATACTTATATCATGCAGGATCTGTTCTCTCTTTAAAATACCTATGTCATTCCTTTTATGCAATTAGAATCCATATATTACAGACCTGAAGCCATAACTGTCATGTGTCACAGGAAAAAAGCAGAAGAGTGTGACTTCTCTGCATAGAAAGATTAACTTACAAATTTATTAAATGGAACTAACAAGTGTGAAATTTTTTTCCTGAATTAGAATTTTACAGTTTGCCTCTACTACAGATACTGCAATACAGGTTAACCAGAGCAACTGGAGAACAGAGCAATTTCTTCTTAAGACTTCCATTCCTCCTTTCAAAAACATAACAGTCCTCTCCAAAATATTCCCCACTTTCCAATCTTATATAATTTTGTGGCTTTTACTGATGAGCAGAATAGCTGGCTATTACACGTGCTTTGCCCAGAGACACTGCATCAAACCAGACAACGGGATCTTACCAATTTCCTCAGGAAGGTGTGTGAGAAGGTTCTCTCCGAGCCCAAGGTGTGTCAGATTGGTAAGGTGACCGATTCCTCTGGGAAGGGTGGTCAGCTGATTGTTAGTCAGAACCAATTTCTAAGGGAAAAACACATTTTAACAAATTAACTTAATGATTTTTGCTTGGAATGACAGCAAGTAACAGGATATGTAGCTCACAAGTGAATGAGTTCTAGTCTCCTGAATTTGAACAAGAAAAATTTCAGCCATTCAGCAACATTTCAAATCTCTATTAAGCATCACTGAATCTAAAAATAAAAAGGTGCCTAATAAAACACACGCCTAAACATAGAAGCTTTCATGAGCATGGCTGAAATAATTCCTGGGGTGGTATTGCACTCATGGTACAGCAGTTAAAATCTTTACTTTTTTTTTAAAAAAAAGATGGGGAACAGTTAATGGGGACTAATTGTGGGTGGAGTTACACAAGACTCTTAACTTTTGTTTCTATGTCCAGTCTCAGATAGTTTCCACTCATCCAACAAGCTGCAATTAAATCAGCATGGTGTAAATAAAGGATGTAAGATGTTTATCTCAACTAATTATTGTTTCACCTGCAGATCCTTGAGGTAAGCTATTTCATTTGGCAAGGATTCCAGTTTGTTTTCCTCTAGATCTAACTCTCGAAGTTTCCGCAGATTTCCAATTCCATGGGGAAGTTTCTTTAGAAGATTGTTTGACAAGATAAGAACCTCAAAAAAGAAACAACAACCAAACACAGAATTTCAGCAACACAGTAAGTAAATAACAGATTAAGATACATTTTTTTAATATATTTTCAAGTAATGAAGTCCAATATTAGCCTACATTTACATTAAGGAAGTAGTTGAAAATTTAAAAAAATAAAACAAGTCAGTGATTTAACATAATTTTTTCAAATCTTTAATGATACAAATACATACATTTAGGATATACTTCTTTCAAATATTATTATATTTAATAATAAATGCAAAGCAAAAACAATAGAAACCTGATTTCTTCAAATGACTAAAGAAAAACAATTTCTTCCTGAATTTCCCTATCATTTTGTTATGCTTCCTTATAGCCATCTCATAATCATGTTTTACATTATTTGCTATGCTTGCCAAGTTCTCCTTAAAAAGCTTAGTACTTCCTCTTCTCCCTATGTCCCTTTGGTTAGGAGCAGCAGCAAATAAACACACAGATGGGAGTACCTAAGCAGAACTGGCTTTCCAAAACGGGCTGCCATCACACACCCACACCTACTACAGTGCTGTCCTCTTGTTTTTCTCCTCTTTTCTGAGTTGAATTATAAATACCCCAGGTTCAATAAGTGTATCCTTATTTGCAGGGTCAGTTAACAGAGCTATTCATTATTCCACAGGCAAGTTAACAGAGAAATCCTGCAGTTCTTGGAAGTAATCAAGCCTCATAACAGCACTGTGAATAGTCAGGTAATTAATTACTGATTAAACAATGCTATTATCTAGTTCTTTAAGAAGGCACATTGAAACAGGAGGATGTGAAAGAGCAGCCAGCGTGGACCCTCGTGCCAGCCACACACAACCAGCCAAAGTTGCAAGTGCCTGTCTTCCAGCAATAATCCCATCTCTCACTGGCTTCATGTAATGTGAAAACACCACAGGCAGGAACGAAACAAAGACATGGTGAGAATCAAAGTGAAAATCGAAGTGAAAAAAAAGCCAATGCCTGAGGATGAGCACAAGCAGCATTTCAGTGACCATCCTTTATGCACTACGACATGCACAGAGCAGTGAGAACAGTAATGTTTTAATCACGTAACAAGAAACAAAGGCAGGAACAGACAGTATTACCTACATGCAATGCAGCTGACTTAGCACTGCTGTGGGAACCTTCACTTTTGTGTAAACACCGCCCAAACAGCCCTTTGTATTTGATTTTTTAATTCCAGAGAAACACAGTGGTAATAGGTGAGCAAACCAAGCAGCTCTCCAGCTCCGGCAGCTGACAGACCACCAGCAAACCCAGCTGTTAGAGGTTACTGATTTCTCAATCACATCAACCACAGCCTTAACTTAAAAGAGAACTGGGCAATTAAGTAACTATTACTCTGTCATAATTTTTGCCCCAGACTACAGGAATAATTAAATATTCACAGAAGTCACATTAGACATTCACGATTTCAAATATGCCATTTGTTATAGTTCTTTAACGGGTTTTTCCCATCAGCTCACAGAGCCTACAAAGTCCTCTCAACTGCCCAAACAAGTACCTCTCTATCTCTCTGTCCCTCCAAGGCAATAATTTGTCTCTGCTGATGGTACCCTGAGAAACAGGATGAGGGGACAGAGCAGGTTTAGTTCATGCTTTTAACCTATGAATTCTTCCCCCTCAAAGGCTGAGAATTCCCACCTGGCTGCCTATGAGGTTCACAGAGCTACACACTCAAGCCACCCCTGCTGGCTGTCAAATACTTCATGATGTTTTTCTGATCTCTGTTGCTTCCAGGCTGCTCTCCAGGAACTGAACCAAGTTCAGCAATATTGCATTTACAACACGAATTCCTGTTGAGAAAAAATTTCTTTCTACCTGGCTAAAAATATACCTGTACACAGTGGTTTGTGCACAATCATCGAGAGCCTAAAGAACAACATCCAAAAGCCATTCACAACACCCACAAACAGATGCAACAGGGAATTAAACAGCACAGATTCACGTATTTATTTAGCTTTATTTGACCCAAAAGTAATATTACTTAAACCTGAAGGAGAGAATCTCTTGTTGCAAGTGTTCACTTAGATGTCAACTTATACTCTTCTCACCTCAAGAGAAACAAGCCCAGATACATCCTCAGGGATTTTTGTGAGCTGGTTAGTTGCTAAGTTCAGCTCTACCATACTTGTCCAAGTCCCAAAGTCCAGGGGGAGAGATGTCAGCTGATTGTCCTGTGATTTAACATATCAAACATTTAGGGTCTGCCCTTGCAAGAAGCTGGGAAGGCATCTGACCGATTAAACAAACTGCTAACAGAAATACTCCACAACAACATAGTCGATAATGAAATCAGAAGAATAAAATGTTGGCAATTGGCCAATTTTTTTTCAAATTCCACCAAATATTAGTGTTACCAATCTAGAGTTACAGAATTGACTCTCTGTTACTAATATGAACTGAAGTGGAAAAATTAGAAGCACGTAATTCTCACGATCTCACACAGTGGTTAAAACATTTTTTGTCCTATTTCTGCTGAATACAATGGATGGTGGGTTCAAAAAAAGAACAGAAAGTTCACTGTAACTTACAAACGTGCTATCAGCAAATGTTTGAATCCTAAAAATATATAGAGTTAAAAGAAAATCCAAACAAACCAACAAAGAGAACAAACACCACCACTAAAAAAGCCACCAGAACCCCACTGAGGGCAAAAAACCCAACAAACCCACAAAAAAAAAAAACAAACCACCAAAAAACCATCATATACTTTAATGGCTCAGAGTAAAAGGATCTGAAATTACTCTGAACATGTTACTCCTCAAAATGTTTCTAAAGTATTTGACTTAGACTAGACACCACAAAATCTTTTAAAAAATGGTCATACAAAGTTCTGGTAAACAGGCAAAGTTACAAATGGGTATGTGATAAAAACTGGACTTAATGCAAATTGAGGATTTGTGTCAAAGCGTATTCTAAAACAGTAGCTGAGCTTAGCTACTGCTCAAACATTTCTTGAAATAAATCTATTCATAGAAAAATATCATCTCTTTTCCCTACTTTAACCATATTAGCACACTTAAAAGTTCTCTTGCTGTGCTCTTCAACTATTGCCAAAAGTCTCTAGACTTAGGTTTTGAAAGATTATATTAAAAAAAATTGTTTTATATAATTCTGTTTATAATGTAAACTGTAACCATATCTGAGGGAGAAATAAGCTAATCTACGTGCTTGTGAGATGTCCCATGTGAATATTCAAGAACTTTGCAGGCAGCTTTCTTATTTTCACTGTTCAAATTCAAGCAAATGTGACAAAATCTTAACTAACAAACATAAAGACAAATTAATAATACCTTAATAGCACAATTTTAGACTAATACAGAATTATTTATATACGTGATGGCAGCAGCATCCACTTCAGCATGATAAATTCATTCCTTACATTATTAAGTCTGCCAAAATTCACGGAGCAGCAAACAGTGCTCCTCATTGATTTTACACAGTAGCATGTTTCTGTGCCTCACCTTCATGTTCAGCTTACTTAATACTTTAGCTCTAGAGAAAATTCCAAAGGGGATTTTATTGATGCGGTTGTGCTCCATGTTGAGAGAGTAGATTGTGGAGAACTGGGATGGGCCACCCACAGGATAGGACTGGAAGCAGTTCCTGGCCAATGTTAAACTAGTCAGTTTGACAAGGCTGGATAAAAGACCCTGTAGAAAGAAGAAAACCACCCAAGAACTTAGGACAGATTTATTTGAATGCATCTCTTTTCCCATATGGGTCTAATTAGAAATGTATTTCCCCCCTCAAGTCCATCCCCTGAAGAAGTGTTGCAACACACAAACCACTGTTAAATTTGATAAAACTTCCACCAGCAACAACCTCCGCTCACAGTCATCAGCCACTATCTTATTTCCCCCTTCCTCCCTGCATGCTGACAGATACAAAAAAAGCAAACATACCACATTTAAAAGCACAAGTTTGGGAGGTTTGGTAATTCTTTTCTCCTCTGAAAGCAATTTTTCTAATGACACATTGCTCCAGGAGCACAGGGGCAGTGCGTCCATCCTCAGCAGCTGTTTTGGCTCCAGCAGCTCACCCACATCCAAACAGGACCCAAAGAAATATCAACCTCATAGAATGGCTCCCAAAAGAGGCATTTGATAATTCCAATACAAACCTTTGGTAACTTCATAAAAACCCGTATTGTGATCACAACTTGTCAGTGCCTTGTAATAATACCATAATAGTTTCAGATAATCAGACAGAGAAAAAGAATAGGATGGGTTTGAAAATTCAGTTGTTTTCCCCTTTTTCTAAAATATTCCTAAGTAGTTACTGCTCTATTCCCCCCCTTAAAAAATGAAAAGCAAGAAGTCTGTAGCTAAACTGGACAGCAACAGCTGTTCTTTGAATCCAGAGTTTCATTTCTCTTGACAATCTAATTAGATTCCGAAATCCCAGCAGCCCATATCTCAGTTTATCTGTTAGTTACGTGCCAAACACGTTGCTGGAACTGTGGAGATGAATAATGAGATTTAAATTACAGCTGAAGTGTCACCTTTGCTTATTACTACATCAACTTGAATCCAGCCCTATTTGCTTAAGTATTACAGAAACTGGAGATCTATGCATGGTATTACATACCATAAATAATGCAAGATCTGCAATCAGGAATGAACAGTAACAAGATAATGATTCCAACCATATTCCTAATGTCAGTATTTCTGGATTGCAATTTGAGCTCCATATTCAGTGTAAATGCTTTAAGAACATGGCTTTGCTGTTTCACCAGAAAAGCTCTGGCTACTTTTATAAAGTTTATTAACATTATTGTAAATGAAATAGGATCTAATAGGGACTTATCTACATGCCTTGGCTAAAATTTTAGACACTGGGAGCATCTCGGCAAATATCAGTGAAGCATTTTTCCCCCTGCAGATAAAAAAATGGATCTTCAAATCAGTATCAATCTAACCTAATCATTAATTAGTACAATCTTTGGTTAGGAAACATTGTTTCTACCTATACTTTAATTAACAGATATTAAGTCCTAGGGTTAGGCAGTCCCTGAGCTCTAACACATTTTATTGCTTCAGATAGATCTTGGCATTTCAAAAAGCTGATTTTCAAGTCTGCTTGTATACCAAAAAATATCTAAAATATGTTAGCTAATTCACTCTAATAGCCTAGAGTAATTAAATGCATTTGAAGGGAAGCAAGAGAGCTTTAGCAGTACAAAGAAAACAATGCTCTTACATCTAGGAGAGCTGTGGCAGTGATGCCTTCTTCTAGCCCATCCTTTTAAGATAAAATATTTATTAGGCATTGTGTCAGCAGCTTTAGCTATATTTTGAAATTCAGAAATTTCTTCTACAAATACAGTTCTTTGTCTAATAGCACAGAATGTTTTATTTTAAACAGGTTACACTATAAACTATACACTTCTGCAAACTTAACTGTTAATGCATCATTGGCAAATATACCTGAAGAAGGCAGCACAGTCACAAAGAGGTTTGTATTATGACTGAACGTGTTTTAAAGCAAGTAATCATCCCTCACATTAGCTTTTTGTAATTATACCATTGTTGCTTTTGTAACATGTCTGGGTGGGGTGGGCTATCTTAGCTCTCATCCTAAAAGCAGCCTGGTGGCTTTCACTCTAGCATTTCTTAAATTATAGTCTTGCCCAAACATTTATTAAATTCTCTGTTTCAGTCTATCATTGCTGAGTTCAGAAATTTATCCGTAGAAAATTAGTTACTTACTGCCCTTTGTTACTGTAAATGCTTTGCCTAGTTCCAAGTGCATTTTTTTGTTCTGTTTATAATTTGCTATATACATCTTTAGATAACGTTTTAACTCATACTAGCACTTTAGACAACTTGGGGTTGTGGGGATGATAGCTTAGGAAAGCAGTTTGACCATCATTAAAACTGAAGAGACTATAAACTTTATGTAGTGTCATGAAGTCTTCATCTTAAAAGATTCTAAAGAAATTGAACAAATATCCAAAATATGAAGCAATCACATCAGATTTTTTTTTCTGTCATCTGAGCAATTACTTCCAGGCAGTAATGCTTCATGAAGCAGAAACACTGAGAAACACTCATCTGGTTTGAAGGGTGGGAATCTGGACTCATCATTTAAGGTTTTCTAAAGATACAGGACAGCAAATACAACCACATGAGTTGCTCCCAGTTTTGACTCAAGTTGTATGACATTAGTCCTTCTATACTGATTAAATATACCTAATATTTACACAATTGACATAATTCACATTAATTTTTGGTTAAAACAAAGGGTATTCCTCTGAGTTAAGATGCAAGATGAAATCATTTTCCATGTTCCACTCCCTTTACTGCCCTCCAGCAGCATTGCCTCCCCAGTCCACTCCCTCTGCTCCTCACCTCTGGTAAAGTAGAAATGTTGTTGTTCTCCAAGTTCAGCTCATCAAGTTCACTGCATTTTGCTAAAGACTTGGGAATTGCTGACAGCCTATTGTACCTCAGGCCAAGACGACTTAGACTGGACAGATTTCCTAAGGGTAGAAAACAGGTGTTAATGTACCGTGAGAATCACACAAAGGCACAGAACAAGGTGTGACTTCTGATGCTTCTGTTGTCTCTCATCCTACACTTCAAAATTTCAAATGGTGAAATGGAGCTATCATCCCAAAACAGGAGATACACAGATTTCCAATGCTGAAGTCAACCACGCAGTAGATTGTGCATATTAAGTATTATTCTGAGGTTCTGCATAATATGATAAGCAAGCAAGGCTTATGCCCTATTGTAAAAGTCCTTCTATACTGATCTTTCTATCATACTATCATTTTCCAGATGTCCCCAAAATGACTTTTTAAAATTACAGACAGTATCATTCAATGCCATGACTCATATTACCAGAACCTGGGCATGCATCATACAACTCAGATCCTGGCAAAACAATTTCCTCTGCAGGGAAAAAAAAAAAAAAAAACACAGCTTTACCATTCTCCAAAAGCAAGAAAGCCTTTAATAGGTGGTAAGAAAAACCCCCAAATTTCCAAGTTTTTGAGTGATACTGAAGGAAAAGTCTGAAGGAAGTCTACAAAAATCTGGACAGTAGTGCATGTAAAAATATTTATGAATATTGCTAGGCTGATGGTCCCAGTTGATATGTCTTTCTGTCAGGGAATAAAAATCTTGAGAAACCTGCAACTTGAAAATTTCCTATCTGAAGCTTCCTTGAGCTCCAACCGTTAGCATCTAACAAGTACTAAAGTACCCCACAGTCAGAAAAGGTGTCTGTGCAGGTGTGGACTTTGCACCAGGAGAGCTTGTGAATAGGTTCACACAACCAGTTCCCTGCAAAACATTTGCTGTTTTACACTCGATTTTACAACTGCCCATGACACCTTTGTTCTGCAAATTGAAGTACCAGACAGACCCATTAGAAAGGAAACACCGGATTTAACAAAAGGTAGAATGAATAACCAGAAGTCATTTTAAAAGATGAAGGGGTCCTAATATGTACAGTCTAACTGCTCGTTAAGTGAAGGCTGTATTAGTGTCTATGCACGTGCACTTACACAAAGGTTACTGAGCACAGCAAAAAAAGAAACAAATGTAGAGTATGTCTGCTACAGACAGAGAAAAGCTTGCAACAAAGCAAGCGGCAAAATATCTTTCCTGAACCTGGTCAAAATACACAGTAAAAATGCCTCACATCACCAAATGGGAATGTCGATAATAAAAACTTGAAGCTGGAAACAATGTATGATTCGCTGTAGTTTTTGAAACAGAGAAGTCACAAGAGCAGTGAAAGTAAAACAAAAATAAGCACAAAAAAAGAAGAGAAAACAAAAAATCTTAGCTCCCCCATAAAACTGCAACTGAAAAAAATCCAAAACCCACAAACCCCTTAATATAGAACAAAAATTAACTACATCTTAAAAATCAAGAAAAAAAGAGGATGACTTTTCAGTGCATATCTGATAATTATATAAAAAGCTCGGCAACAAATTTTACTTAGTACCATCAACAACTGAACAAAAGTCAAAACAGGTAGCTACACATCATTGCTTAACTAGCAATATCTTCAACTGGCATTTTGAGTTCTACTTTTTAAAGTGCTGGATTCTAAGCAAGTATAAAATTAATTTTTATAGAAGCAGCAAAGAAAGTCTTCACTTAATCAGAAAAAGGCATTTATAATCCAAGGCTATAAATATTGCACTCCAGTACACAAATCTTCATCTTTTTCTGTTAAATCCTGCCATGCATATGTACACTAAAGAGAATAACTAAGATGTATTCTGATCCTACAGTCCACTAGTATAAAGACATAGATGTGTACAAAAATTAGCTATTTCATGCTGTATTTGTGAGATCAGGCATTTCTGGCTGGATAAAAAACTGGCCTCACTTCACACAAAAAACATTCTATTGCAAGGCTCCAAGATCATTAAGATTTGCCATCCTAGGGATGAACAAAGCACACCCTGACAGTATTTTTCTGAATTGTCATTTAATATTTTACTAAAGAATGAACAACAAACTTTACACTAAATAAGATATAAACCTACTATTCTTTTCACTACCTAAAACATGCACTAGATGCTGATCTGGATTTTTCAGGCGAAAAGGATGAACAGGGAAGTAGACAGCGTGATGCCAACTGTTGCTTAGCAATACAACATTGCTGTGCCAGTTCCAGATTGTGAGCACAGGCTGTATGTATATGGCTCTCTTCCTACCAGCAATGTGGCATTTCAGAAAAATGAAACAAGGCAGCCACTAGAGAGAGTCAAAATGTACCACAAAGAAGAGAATGACACACGTTGGCGATCCTCATGACATTATCAGAAAGCAGGCATAAATAGCAGCTCCCAGTAATTTCTCTTTATCATAAGTAGTATTTCTTAATAGAACTTTATCACTGTTTCTTTACTAGTAATCTTTCTTCTTCATGGGAAAGGCACACAAAGGCATAACAGGAGACACATCCTGTATGTACCACATTCCTTATGATTGTTTTACACACCACAGCGCTAAATACAATTATTCCTGAGGACAAAACCAGTAAGATTTCAGCTGGAGCTGCATTAGTAGCACCTCTCCCACTGCTCCTGGAAGGACTGTCCTGGGCCCAGTTGATCCAGGCAACATGAGTCACTTTCTCATTTCAAGCCACAATTTATTTACAGCCCATTTAAAGCCACTCAGTCTTCTGTCAACAAGGCTCAGGTATCTTTTCATCCTCGAGTGCATAGCACCTCACTGTGAGTGCATCGAAGTGTGAAACCCTTATCAGCTTTTATCTTCACATGCTGGACAAGCCAGATCTTAGTCCCACTTTTACAAAACAAGATGATCCTTACAGCTCTCCCCTCTGCCCACTGTGTTCAAGTTAACTTTTCTTTTTAACAGGAATGCACAACTACAATGTTAACATTTGCCTCCATGGTCCAGGGGCCAGCTAACATGAAAACCAAGTGACAAATTGTTTTACCACAGAAACTGTTATAAGTTGCTCAAGACCACACCTGGTGCACTGAACCATCAAATGATCCCACTTACAGCTCCCTGAGCTCAGGGTTACCCAGCTGATACTCATGTTTACAGTTGCTTTACAGTGCTTGCACTCATGTCCATCACTTCCAGCTCAGCTACTGCTTTCCGAGATGGAACAGCACTAGGTATCTGCTGATGGGCTGTCAGCTTAGGTCGAAGGAATAAGGCAAGGAAGGAAACAACTGATCACGATCAGCTCAGTCACACTGCCATCAGGACCATTTGAAGTTGTACTTTTGTCACTGAAGCCATACCTCAGCAGCTCCTCTGAAACAACCCCTCACAGGTAATGACTCAGAAAACGCTGCAATAGATGTTCATGTACGTGACAGTTTGATAACCACAAGTGAAAAGCAGATACCAGCAGGAAAAGCAACAAGCAAAACCCCTTCCAACTTGTTTTCTTGACAGCCTGTTATGAAAATCCTTGTAAACTTAATTGCCTTATTCATTGGTACATCTAAAAATAAGATTGCAAAGCCTAATTAAGCCCTAAACTCACACCAGGCCTAAGAAAGTCAGTAAAAAACTGCTTTAGTGCAACTTTTGTCAAAAACAATCACTCTTGGGAATCAGGTTCCACAGACACCTTGTCTCAGGTCCATTTTCTCACCAGTACAATATTAACACCCATGAGCAGATCCCAGCTCTCAGGGTTGAAGCAACCTAAGCACAGAATTAATAATCCCTTCACTGGAATGACTTCATGTCTCTCTCAGGATTAGTTGCTTCATTTACACAGAAGCGAATTAAAAATCCTTGGAAGCATGCAAATCCAGAAATATTGAATTAAACTGTTACAATAAAAGGGATCCAAAATAGATGGTTTAAATTAATTCTTTATTAAAGGTTCTTTTAAAATATAAATCAAAGGAAAAAGGTATCTGCCAATCCCAAAACAAAGAGAAGACAGGAAATGAAGCAGGAAATTATGCTAACAAAACAGTATTTTTTATAAAGACCACCTGAAGTGGTCTCTACATCTCTTTTTAAAGTATTTGAAAATCAAGAGAAAAAAGAACTGGTAAGCTGAATAATGTAAAGAAATACAAATTCCTAATTCAAAGTCCTACCAGTACTATTTAAGTGGAGTGATAAATGCTATCTTTTTCTGACATTTACCATACCTCTTCCTTTCCCTCCCTTAGTTAAAATAATCCTTCGAATTCCCTGTCCTTAGATGAAGGGTCATTATAATGTGAAACTTAGTTCATTGAGCTAATCTGGTATTAGGATCAGTTGCTTTCTTTTAAATAAACCAAAAGCATCAGATCAATTTAAAAATCTGTTCACTAGAGAAAACTACTACAGGTAACATTAAAAACACAAATTGGCCTTTAAGGGCTGTGCACACCAAAACCCCATAAGATCATAATCAACAATATACGTGAACTTCAGCACACAATACAAAATTGAAAGAACTTGCTACAAACAACATGGCTCTGTTAAGTATTTCAGATGGTGTAACTTGTATAAATATTCTTAGATTTTGATTTGACTCAGCTTGGCACACAATGAGCAGTCACCTACTAAAGAACATGTTTTACATGGCCACATGTTATTTCATAGAGTGCCATGTGCTTAATTCACTGAGGGATCTTCTCCTAGCAAAGAAAAATTGCTGGTTTGCATACAGAAGATACCAGGTGTCATTTTTAACGAACTGAAAGTAAGAGGTACAGCCAAAATTAATAACACTTTAAAAAAAAAAATCAAACTTGATGTCACTTAAAAAAAAACCCATACATCAATTAAATTTAATACACCATATGGTATTAATCTTACAGTGAGAATAACAAAGATGATAATATGAAATAAATTTCAAATTGTATGGGAGATAGTAGACATGCTAGAGATGGCCAGTTGAGGACAGAGATTAAACACTGCATTCAGATATTTCAACAGTGGCTCGTAGTCTAATAGCCATGAGTCAGAAGATGCCTGTACCACACTTAGTACTTACTATATACTAGTTTTTCCGATGTCAGCCAAATTCTGTGACAACTTTTTAACTGTTAACACATTTTTAGGTGAAAGGAGCTGTTGGTGTGTTTAATCTAATTTCTTATCAGAAAGCAAACCGGTTCCCCTGATAGCTGTAGAGTAAAATGAAAGGCTTCAGATAAAGTGTTTTAACCTTCAGTTGTACTCCACAAGCAGAGAGCAACAGCACAAAGTGGATGGTCCAACAAGACACCCCAAAAGAGATCTTGAGCTTGTTGCAGAGGAAACAAGAACAAAATCATAGTCATTATCCATCTGGTCTGCGGGCACCTTCTTCCTAAACCAAAGCCAGTAGGTTTGTATGAATTTAAACTTGTGTCACCAACCATCAACTGAGAGACAACAAATCCCTTCTACGATCCCTACATCCCTAATGTTCAATATGCTCTGGCTAAAGGCTGATGCCCTAGAAAAATTAGAAATGGGGACAGAAAGGGGATGGGGTGGGAGGGCAACCACTCTTAGCAGAACTGCAGAAGAGAAGAGAATCCCTCCTGATCATTGCTACTAACTAGCACAGCCAAAAAATGAAATGTAATTACTCTGTTCCAAATACAAAAGTATAGTTAAATACAATACAAAGTTTGACTTAATTTTACTGGTTTAACAGTAAAATGACTTTTAGTGCATTAAAATTTTTCTTTTCAGCCACCAATACCTCCTGATACACCAGGCAGGCCAGTGTAGGAGGCAAAATCAAATTCACAAATTACCACAATCAGCAGCGTCCATCATTTTTTGCCCTCTTCAAACCAAAGTGCAGTATCCTCCTTCTCAAAGTCTAGGACTTCTGATAAAGATGTTCTCTCTCAGAAAGCTATTTAACATTAATTTAGAATTAGTCTCTACCATCCCAACGAGTTTAAATGCCATCTGAAGAGAGCAGAATTCTCTCTACTTCCAGTCTAATGGTATCATCCAAAGACAGGTTTTCCCTCATTATACCAATATTAAAACGCTAAATTGTGACCATATCGGCAGTCAGTTATTTTTCCAGCTCTGATTCCAGACTGTAACATTGCTGACTACGTGAAAGATGCACACAAGATACTTGCAAAACCTGAGAAACAGAGGCTCAGGTACCCAACATGCACCACACACAACACCTGCATAAGGCTAGAGAGCACAAACTCTTAGTGACATGTTTCTGAAACTGTCTAAGCAATGAAAATTCAACTTAAAACTCATTTAATATGCGTTCATCAAAATGCATGTAACCCACAGACCTGCTCGTCTCAATTCTGATGTGTTCCTTTGAATCACTCTTCCCTGGTGCCTGCTTCTCACGTAAAGAAAATAAGATTATAGGCTTTTTCTTTCTGCAGTATACTAATCATTCCGAAAATGCTGAGCTGCAGTTATAATACATCCGTACACATTGGTCTCTGCATCTAATTACTGTCTGATGGTACATGCATCCACTAAAATAAACTGTCCCCACTCCAGTCTTACCAGGATGAATATCCAACCAAAATACAAAATATTTTCATAAATACATTGAATCAATAAACTCAGTATTAACTAGCCACTAGAAGCTACTCTAACCTTTAATGAAAGCAGTACGTATGCATTTAACTATATTTGGTTTGCATTGGAAATGTATTAATTAAAACATAAAATGGAAATTATAATTAGCTGAAAATTATACAAAAATACAAAACCACATTGAAACAGAGACAAAAACAACAGCTGGACCTTATTTTGAGCTATGAATGAAAGCATTGCATTTTACTCAATTCACACTACATACAGTAAGACAAAGCAACTGAAATTTATTTAATTTAATTTTTCATTGGTAGATTTTTCTCCCTTTTCAAATGACTGTTTAAAGCCTTACTGGGAAATTAAGGATTTATATAAATGTAAATCATATTGTATGAACAGTTTATACCTAACTGGCAATGCAATAAAAACATTAACCTTTCTTAAGTGAAAGATGCGTTTAATTTTTTAAGTCTGCCCGACTATATAAAACAAACATATAAAATGTACAACACACGAATATATCTTCACAATTTTAGCTAATTAAGCAATGTGAGAATTATTTTATGGGGACCAGGGTTCCACTTTGTATCTTCCCTACAGCTGAATACTGTCCAAAAGCAGATACCGGGAGAAGAACCTACAGAAAGGGGAAAGGACACCCTGAAACTTCCTGAAGACAGAGGGAAGATTCAACAGTGACTTCCCAAACATAGAAGCAACTGTTATGATTTTCTTCTGCATAACTGCCATGTCACACCATGAGCTTTTAGCATCTACATCAATCCAGGCAAACACTGAGAGCCAAATGACCCCTGCCCATGACATCGAGTACTGTCTGATCTTCACTAGTGTGAGGCAACACCTCACAGCCTCATCCCTGCCCTTCTGAACTTCGAGGACAAGATGAGCAAGTCACTTCCCATTTACCCTCCACTTGACATGTTTCAGTCAATTTCGCTACTTTACATTTACTAAGTACAGAATTGAAGGCAACAAGAACCAGAAGTTTTCCTTTATGAGACCACCATGAGAACTAGACAGGGCTTACAGTAATACAAAAATTAGAGTATAAGAGTGGAAGCCACTGCTTTCAATCAGATAAAGAAAAGTCTGAACTTATTGTAATTGCCCAATACTAGCAGAATCCAATTAAAGAAGTTTAATTAACAGCATATTCCAAGTACAAAACCTTGGACAAAACACTGAATGTTGATCAGCTCTCCCAAAGTGAGCCTATGGAAACAGGCTTGATGCCACAAAGCACAGAATGCTCACTGACCAAAGCTTAAATGTTGAGAATACGAATATTGCTCTGAACGCTGGAGTGGAAGCCTCTACACTTGGCTCCATCAGAACAGTGAGTAATTAGTAACATTAAACCCACTGGTCACATCTGAACATTGCCCCTGATCCCTGAGGGAGCTGCAGGTGCTCAGACGTTTCAGAACGAGACTCCTGCTTTTGCTAAACCTACCAAATTTAAAGTAGCATTTTAAAGTAGTTTCACATTTCTTAAGAAATATCTTTACTTCCAGGGACTCAAAGCTCTCAACCACAATTTTGCATAACCTGAGCCGTACCAATTCCGTACATCTGGTTCTGATCAGCGCTTCACGTTTTATCAACCGTAGGTTTAATGAGCACAACAGTCTCAGAGGTACAACGGGGTTAAGCAGGTTAGAAGTGTGGTTTGGAGCACAATTTCAACCAGAAAAATCAATAAATAAATACTATTTAGTTTCATGAAAGCTGTGATTTCAGCTTCTGAGCTATAGTGCCACAGCAAAGGGCAGGAGGGTAGCGCAGAGCTGTAAATACACCTCCCATTTTCCTAACCATCTCTTAGGAACAGTGCTAGTCAGACACTGGAAAGTGTGTCCATTAACAGAATTTTTTGTGCTTTTAAAATATAATTTTGGAACATTTACAACTGGCTATTCTTTTTCTTATTAAAATTTCTGTTGCTTTAGACATCTGTGAATATGGCACATTTGACTATAATCAAACTGCACACGTAAGCACACAAAACTAGAAAATTAGAAAGCAGATGAAGAATCTGGTATTTTTAAAAGCTGTAACTCTGTTTCTATTTCTTTGTCTAATAAGTTTTTTTCTATGATTTTACATATGAAATTGTAAAAGTGAGCACATTTGTACAGAATGCTAAAATTAAAAGTTCAAAGAGGGAACACTCACAATGTGGTATTTGCAGGAAAAATTATCTAAGCTATCTTGTAATCCTAAGAAACAATTTACTCCACCCAAAATTTGTTTTCAGTCTCAAAAGTCCAATTAATAGTTTTAATATAAATGGTATGTTGTTCACCTTCTTCTATATAACTTTTGGATATATTAGCGTGCCAGCTAAGTATACAGAGATAAGACACTGTGTAAATAAAAGTAGCTAACAATTCCACCACCCTCCAAAAGAAAAAAAACAACCCACCAGAGCATGGGGCGGGGGGAGTGCAATCTGCAATGAAAACACTAAACAGCTATGATCCCACTATGATTTTGATTCTGGGCTTGAGACTCTCAGAATGTGCTAACCCATTCCACAAAGCTCATTTTTCTTACAGGAAGTGATCTAATATAAAAAGTACTTTACAATTTTCAATCAACAGAAATACAGATATGAATGTATTAAGCCAATATCTATAAAGCAAGGCATTAGGTCACTTCCTGACAACGAATATCTAAAATCGACATTTGTTACTGCACAAAAGCATGCTTCTACAGCATTAGTTGAGAGAAGAACTTGGTATTTTTACAGAGTGGGTATATTGGCTCAGCTACCTCTGTAATCACTGCTGATGCATAATCCCCTCCCTGCCACTCCCCTGCATGTCACCCTCATGTTCCTTTCTCACAGCTCCAGCACATTTCAGTACATGCTGTTAGTTACCAAACAAGTCCCATTTTTTAAATTGGGCAGATTCTGAAATCTTTCTGTGGTAAAACCAAAACTTGTTTAGATAGTCCAGCAGCTACTTTAAGAGGGCTTTTTGATGGAGAGGAAGGAAAAGGGTCCTTTCTGAGGGGAGGGAGAAATAGAAAGCAAAGGGGGCTGTTTGTTTTTCAAAGCAGCGTGACAAAAAC
Organism: Illadopsis cleaveri; assembly: GCA_013399915.1. Taxonomy (NCBI): domain Eukaryota; kingdom Metazoa; phylum Chordata; class Aves; order Passeriformes; family Timaliidae; genus Illadopsis; species Illadopsis cleaveri. The sequence goes on from VXBB01007088.1 coordinate 747,198, forward strand.
ATCCTTCTCAAGAAAAAATGAGGCCTCCATCAACAGGGTGTCAGTGGGGGAGGAGGGGACAGACCTGGCAGTAATGGAAAGTCTGGTCCATAACAAGAGGCTCATGGGCTCACAGAACATCAAATATTTATAATGTGCTTGATCTGTTTCGGCCCTGGTCTGTAACCTGGAGTTTGACTGAGCTGAGAACCATTAACAGCAGTCATACAGTGAGCGTCCTGACATCTGGAAGCCTGTAAATGTTGCAAGAAAAGCCAGTCGTGGCAAACAGCAGGCAGACACCCAGGAGCAGGGAAGAGACAGAAACTGCAGCGAGAGCTCCAAGGGCCGCCCCGGCCGCGCAGACAGGCGGCCACGCGCCATCGACTCGCCGGGTTTTCCTCCGTGCTCAAAGTTTCTCGCTGAACAATCCCAACCACAAAGCAAGCTGTAATCTAAAAATCATGCCGCAACTTGCTTTAATATGTTGAACCAAAACTGCGATGACTAAGAAACAAAGCCAATGTTGCTGAACTGGCTACGGCTGCCTTGTCTGCAACATGCATAAATGTGGGCCGATCATTATCATTTAAGATGGAGCCTAAAGTTTTTCCCTTCACTATTAAATTCTGTTTGTGAACCACATGAGGCACAAACATGGATTTCTGTTTAAGTTCTTATTTAAATACTACTGTTTTAAACTTACTGTTTACAATAGATTTTTCCAGTGGAGCAAAAACTGAACCAGAGTAAGGTTAATGACATAATGGCTCACTGCTGTCTCCTACCATTATTCAGCTGTCTTTGGTGGTTTCTTGAGCTCTAAAACACTGATATTCAGCTCAGATAAGCATGTAAAGAGACAGCTACCAACATTTAAAAGCAAGTAACTTCTAAACATTATAAAGACAATGCAAGGGGAAAACTAAACAAAGAAAATAGAAATCCAGTCCAACTAGGTATGAACCTGACTCAAAAGAAACCACTTAATCTTACAGAAACTTTCTGAAGAAATAGGTGAGTCTAAACTATCTTGATTGCAGAGTGAGCAATTTCCCATCTATCACAAGTGACTTAACTGCCTAATAACTTTGTGCCTCTCCTACCCAAAGACCCTTCCCACTAAGTACAGTCTTGCAGCATATTACAAGTGAGATTTTTCTGGTCCTTTGAGAAGTTCAGTAACTACCAGTCACTAAACAACTTAAGTAAATCATACTACTACTCTGCACAGGAATTAACAGCATTGATCTATAAGCCTTGAATATGGATATTTCACACTTGCTCAGGGAATTTTTCCCATAATTAACAGTTTATCCAGGGAACTCACTCCCTAAGTGTGACACATACACTACACATAAGTGTTATGTAAAACAATATTCAGCAAGATTTACAAAATAGCAACAAAAATAAAGGCTGTACTTATAAATGGTCTAAGTTAGATGCAAACTCCAGATGGAATGGGATCTCCAGAGTTTAAAAATATCATCAATCCAGGAAGGAAGTTTAGTTTCAGTGGATACATCATCAGTGTAAACTCTGCTCAGGTCAAACTTTCTCAACCAAAAGCCACAGTAACTTCATCCTCAAAAATTAACTGCTAGAAGAAAAGCTGGAGTGCCATTAAATGGTTCATCACTTCACCATGCATTAAAGTACACTAATAAATGCATTTTTTATTTTGTATTACATTGAATACCACTAAACTGATAATGTTCATTCTTCTGAGTATGTTCTGGTGACAGAGCTTAAAATCATGATGGCCTTGTTTTCAGTCTTTTTAAATCACAGCAGCCATATTTTTCTGCCATCTCTTTAAAATCAATTTAATGAGATAGGAAAAATCATATTTTGTTGCTTTATCCTATACGAGATTCTGAAACCAAGCAGGACTGTGTTTATTATCTTAGTCTATTTTTCCCAATGTAAGTTGCAAACTCTCTGTATTCTATTGCATAAGAGCATGATGACCTTGTGGACTTGGGAAATTTTTTACATGTTCTACCGAAGAACATAACATATACATAATTTAAAACACTTATGATTTTAGTTTTATTTTTCTTTAGGCAAAAATATAAGTTAAAATTATCTGCCAAAGTAATGCACTTCAACTATAAGTGAGCCTTTCATTTCTTTATATGCTCAGTTTCATTACAGAATGAACAAACAAACAGCAAACATTTGCTTATAGCCACAGAACACCTTAAGATTTAGAAGTAATGGATTTGGATTTTTTTTAATCATAACGCTAATTCTTGAATTATTTAAGGTAACATTTAAGGCAACAAGCACACCTTGCTTTAAATCCCAAGTGTGAAGCTATGTTGAGCTGAGCACCAGTCATTCTACAGCCACCAACAAATACTCATTCTTAAATTTGTTCCCCTTACTGAACAGTTTGAAAAAGTCATTTTCTCTTCTCCAGCCTCTTCACATACCTATGGTTTCTGGCAGGTCCAGGAGCTCATTGTGCTGCAAGTCAAGGTTGGTGATCTGCGTGCAGCTCCCAATCTCTTCTGGAAGATGTTCAAGCTGATTGTGCGCTACATCCAGCGTTATGAGGTTACACAACTCACCTAAAAGCACACAGAAAAAACAAAACAAAGGACTTTAACACACAGCTCTTGACAATGACCTCCACACAGAGATTAACAGAATCAGATGGATTTTGGCATAAGCTGAAAAAAAGCTACTGCTACCATAAAGTTATACATATAAAATAAGGTATTACAGGATCATAATTTCATCACTGAGATCCAAAGCCTGATTAACAATTTTGAAAAGCTCAGATAAACCTTTAATAAATTCTCCACAGAAATGTTATTTATTGATTGATTTTATTCTGACAGTTCAATCTGTGGAATACAAGTACAAAACTTGCATCTTACACTTGTTTCAGGCTGACCAGAATTTTAAAACATCACTAAATAAATGAATTGTATTAAATTTTGAGAAATTAAGATCTGTTTTCATATCATTAATTACTGTCAGACACAAAATAAACAATTAAGACACAGCAAAATTATTTGGCTGACAAGCTAGACAATCCAAAGTCCTGAATGCTATTTTTCAACATTTTCAGTCATCACAAAAAAGACAACTTATGATAAGTAAAGTGTATGCAAGCAGACCTACAGCAAATAAAAGTTTGAACTAAAAGGCTTATCTGTTAAGCATTAAAAAAGCTTGGATTTGCTTGGAGTTTGGAGCCACTTCACACAGAACTGATTAATTTCTGACTTTTATAAATTAATTTAAAAGCACAGCTAGGCACAACTCTCTGAATAGTAGTTTCACCTATTTTTAAGTCAAACACACTGTGTTCCAAGCAAAAGATTGTTGGGTTTGAAAAAAAGAAAAAATCAACTGTGTGCATGGATACAGGAGTATGTATTCACATTTTTTGCATCTGATGGAGGTGAAATTAATGCACACGATTTGAACAGCTCTCTCCAGTACAGATGAGGTCACTGCATTTGTATATTAGAGCATGACTCAGTGAGAAACAAATTTGGAAGAGTAGCAAATTCCTTTGGAGGAGCAAATGTCTATTTTTAAGCTTCAGCATTGTATCTTTGACACAAGGATTTTCTCAACAGGCCTGCAGGATTATCCTGAGCAAGTTCTGACGTGTAGAGTGTCTACTCATTATGTCAGCAGATAATCATAACTGGTGATTTAATAAATCATAAAATACTATGAATTCAGACTCTGTACAGAGTTCAGATGTCATGTAGCCACAATACTCACCATGTATCATGGAACAATTGCGAAAGGCCAAGAAAAAAGTCAACCTCAAAGTTTCATTATTGTGTTTTTCTTAGATTGTTAACGTATAACTGATATGTTAAGGTATCTTATTTCCTGCACTAACCAACCCTAAATGGGACGTTTTTCTAGAAACTAAGAAGATGGAAATGTAAAGCTGGTGCTCAAGCAGCTACACCATCACTGTGCTTGTCCCCTCTCTTACATCAGCAATTGAGTGTAGTCCAGGCAACCAGAGGAGGCAACAGATAAATGTGCTGTCTCTAGCACTACATAACCCACACACGTCAATGCCACCACCATGCAGAAGAAAGCAAATGTAAGAAAAAAACTGAACTAGAGTTAATGGTCTGTGGAAATGGCAACTTTATTATTCATGGAAAAAGTGGGCAAAGTGTAGAATGCAATAGGAGGAAGAAAAGTTTGAGGAAGACTTAAACATTCCTCCCTTTAAACAAACAAAAAAAGAGCCTCACAAAACTTTACTAAGGTAACTGAAGAACCTTCACACACTTTCGGGCATGATTGCTGTTTTCATTTGTTTTCACTTCAGACCTTAACCAATGATGTCAAATTTGAAATATGGCATAAATTCCATTTCATCGCGCTGAGTTCTCATTTACTTGACTCTTCCCACTCTACATCTGCTGAAGTCAAAGAAATACTTGGGGGTTTTGCAGCAACATGTGCTGCACTTCATTTTTGCACCTGCTGATATCTTTGACAACAGCAAGCTAAAAGTTGGAAACAAACATCTTACTACCTAATCCTGAGGAGGAAAAATAATGAAAAGTAACGCCTATGTCTCTCTAGAAAATTAAGGACAACCAAATTCTTTAGCCATACTTAATATTGTTATATTAAAGATGCAGGCATTATTTTAAAAAGCAACACTGGCAAGCATTTAATAAAAATATTGGATTTTAAAACAGATTGAGGACTGTCCAAGAAATTTTAGGCTTTAGAGCAGGAATCAAAATTAAAGCCCTATCATGAAGCATAGTGACTTAAGGGAAGAAATTCAAGAAACATAGAAATACTCAGTTTTAATTCACATTGCTCAGTAAGGAATCTTATTCTTGGACATAAAGATACTTATAGTTTGACAGCATTCCATAAAAATGGGTTTATTGCACCCTGTAAGGATAGGAGAGGGGAGATGAAATGCTGTTGATGCTAAATTTTTTTCAATACTCTAACCTGAATTACTGAGACACAACAGACAGCATGCAAGTCAACAAAAATCTCTCAAGGTACATTTTTCCTGTTGCTTTCTATGATATATGGCAAAAAAACCTTACATCCAATATGCTTAACAAGGTGAAAAACCTTTGGATTATGTGATAGAGACTCAGATCACAGAAGTGAAGAGCATGAGCCCAGCTTATCAACTTAAACACCCCATTTGAGACAGAAATGAAAGAAAGTCTCAGAACTACTTCATAACCCTAACAGTACACATATAAAGAAGTTAACTCAGAAACTAAAGATCAAGTCCAGCTCTTTAGTGAATGGCCCACAGGGAGACCAAACCCACATCCTTGGGGTCATGCGCACCATGCTCTAATCAACTGAGCTAAATGATTTTTTTACATTTTCACATGCAAAGGCATACAGAGGGCCAGCTGTGGCCTGAGAACTAAAATACTGGGTACCCAAGTACATGTGAGACCCAACATGGTGCATGAATGGAAAGGCTCTTCAGAGCACCTCGCAGACTGAGGGCTGTCACTGCATGTGGGCAGAACACCTACTGTAAGGTAAAAGGAAGAGCAACTAGGGATGGTAAGAGTTGCTAGAGAATCTTCAGGGAACAGGAAAGGGAGGAATCAATGTAGCTTAGAAGGGCAAGTGCAGGAAAACAGAGGAATAAGGAAATAAAAGGGTCCAGTCTCCTACAAACAAATGCTGGTAATGTCCTGTGGCCAACCAGCACCACCTGGCCTGTCTTCTCTTTAAGCTCTATTTTCCTGGTGAGAAGCTCTCTGTTCTGAGGCCTGAGTCCAGCAACAGCACAGGTAATGTGACCAGCACTACTGAACACATCCCAGGCCACGGCACGAGTAGGGCTCTGGGCATGGCAAGCACAGCCACAGAGCAGCAGCCACACACCAGAGGCAGCTCCTTTGAAAATAAGTTGACCACACTGACCTCCCTGTGAATGGCCACGCTGTGCACAGCACTGCTCACAACAGCAGCTCTGTCAGGAGTCACACCAGCACAAACACATGGCATGAGCAGTCAACACAACAAATAATGATCTGCAAATACAAAGAGGCCAAACTGGAGACCATCTGCATAATGCTCTTCCCAGGAGCTGATGTTTCAGTGAGTGAAAGTGTCCGTCCTTATTGTCTAAACAGTGGCAGTTGTACTGAGGAAATGCTTCTCAAAAAAAAAAAAAGTGAAAATAAGTTCCACCAAGATACAACTGAAATCTGGCATTTTAGCTTTGCCAGGGTAAGAAGCATAAATCAAAATCAAAAAAAAGTTTTCCTAAAGCAAAGATCTGTTCAGGTCCAAAAAGAAAAATGTCTAATGATTAAGGAGTTCATGATCTTATTCGCAGTAAAAGAATCAACATTTGCAATTTTTTTATGTACTACATAAAATTTGCTGAAACACGTTTTTATCTTGATTTAACAGAAATAAAAATGTGCTAGAAATGTGCAGCAGATCAAAATCAGCCTTAACCAGAAAGCAATTTCCTGAAGAAAAACCCATTTCTTTTCATCATGTGGACAACTCCTGCATCGCTTCACTAAAATACTGTTCAAACACCCAAAATCCCTACAATAAGGCAAGCACTGCTATAGGGAAATACGAACCACAGGTCAAATGAACTAACTCTTTTTGCCACAAGTAATGCCCAAAACAGATAAGTTCTAAGCTCACAGCAGTGAATAAAGGATTTTCTCTAGACTACTTGCAACTGCATTGAAGGGATAAGTACCCTCACAACAATTAAAAAATAAGCTAGGAAGATGCTAGGGTTTGGAGTTAGTTGTTTTTCGGGGAGAGCTTTTTGCCTTTTTTTCCTTTTTTTTTTCCTGTATTGCATGGTGATTGCAAAGGAAAAAAAAAAAAAACAATTAAAGCTCAAAGTCTGCCAAGAAAGCAGACAGGAATTGCATGTACTAGCTGGCTTGACAATAAAAGATTTTAAAGTAGCAGAAATGTCCATTTGAAAAACATAAAACAGTTTCTCTATAAATAACCTTCACAAAACAGTCAGTTACACCCTAGCATGTAGTTTTTAAAAATGTAAAAAGGCTCTAAAAAAATTCCATCATTCAAATGCATTTTTCAGAGAAGAAAGTTTGTGAAGACTCCAACCACCTTCCATTTAAAAAAAATTGTTAAAAATATAGCTAAGTATTCACCTCAACAATCCTTAAAGGCAGAGTGAGCAATCACCTCACTGCTGTTCTCATACACACAAAGAATAAATGCTATAGTACGACAATGCTAAATATACCTGCTTTAAAAAAAAAAAACGCACAATGCAATGACTAATATTTTCAGCATAATGAAGCAGAATTATAGCCCCATTTCATGGCCAACTTTGAAATCTTATTATGACAAGAGGGCCAGGTTACATGCCCTGACTTACAAAACTCTGAAAGTTCTTTTTGGCCATTTAAAACACAAACTACTGCTTCATCAAAAAACACTGAAGTACACACAAATTAACAGTTGGAGAGAGTATATAGGTCAATAGTAAAGAGGCGTCAGTGTCTCCAATCACTAATTCAGTCGCTGGGCACCACTCTTGGATGGCAAACACAATTTGCAATGTAGCCTGTTTCCACTGGATTAACAACATGCCTGCCATGCTTAAGCAGATTGAACATTATGAAATCTTTCACAACATGATAAATCCTAGGCCAGATGACATAGCAAGAGGATCAAGACTCTTATGGAAAGTAGAAGGAAGAGGAGAATGCAAATATTAGTGGCACTTCAGGCTGGTGTGTCAGAACATTGGTTGTAAGCTAATTTGTAAGTATTAATTATCCAAAATCAGCAATGCTGGGAACAAGTTGCAAAGAGTTCCCATAACTTTCATAGTTATTCATCTTTCACACTTGGCTCTCTGCTGGCAAAGGAAAAAATAAAAAGGAAAAAGAATTTTCAGTCTACAAAAAGTCTTCGGGACAAGTTTCCTGATTTTAGAAAAAAAATTAAAAACAATTTTACAGTTTCAGAATATTTTGCCTCTCTATGAAATCCAAGTACATCACTGTGACAGACAGCCTGAGCTCTTTGTTCTGCATTACCAACGGCCAAAAGAACAGGAAAGCAGTCAGAGCTATTCTGAATTATTACCGCACAACTGTAACTTACACAGAAGAGTTACCGAGGAGAAGGAATGCAATTTTAATATGGTCATGTGTGACTTAGTGACTTAAATATTTTCCCAAAGTTAAAATACTAATGTAAGTAAGAAATAAGCACAGTAATATTATTCGCAATTTGCAGAATGCACACCAGGATCTAGTTGTGGGAACCACTCAAAACCACAGAAGTAAAGCTCAGTTGAAAAGACTCAAAATCAGCTCTAAAACAAGCTTCAACAAGACACAACGGCAGACTTTCTATTTATTGCTTACAACTGAAAGCAACAAACACTAATAAAATTAAAAACATGTTCAAACAAAATCCCAAACATGCAAAATGTAGAAAAATGTCTTAGCAAGGGCTCAAGACAGGATTTGAAGTGGACAGAAGAACCTCATTTGAGTGCCAAGACAAAGGCAAAGTCTTGCACCTAGCAGGGAATAACCCTGTAAAGAGAGACAACCTTGCACCAGGAGGTGAGAAACAGCTGCAGGGAGGGACCAGGGGGTCCTGGTGATGCTGAACCTGGGGTAACATCCGTATCCCATCCATTCTGAGTGTGGAACAAGCTCTCAAATAATAAAGGCTAACCACCTTCCAGGCTGCATTAGCCTGAGGGAAGTGATTTTTTTTCCCTCTGTTCAGTACTTAGGAAAGTATTCAGTTAAAATAATTGCAGCATTGATTAAAAGAAAAAAAAAAAGGAAAAAACCAAAAAACCTGGGCTTCTAACAGGCTGTCAGTATCCACTGGAATTACACTTGGGGCATCATCCCAGTAAGCTCTGCAAGTAGATCAAAAAGGCAGGACTTCTTTATCATTATCCTAAAGCCAATCTGAAGAAGTCTGAAGAAAACGTAATCAGGAGAAATCTGACTAGCTGACAAGACAAAACTGCAACCCCACAAGAGCTTTCACAAGAATCAGAACCCAGATACTAAAGCTGAAGCAGGTCAAAAGGAGATCTTTATTTTTCCTGCAGCTCAAGAAAACCAGCAGAACTGGATCAAATAAGCAGTCATTATCTCTGACTTCTAGAGAGCAGCAAACATGCTTCAATGCCTATATTTATTGCACTCCTGTTCACAACTTCATGCTTCTATCACATTAAAATACAAATAAATAAAAGTATTCTCAACCATTGTTTGCAGACATTACCACACCAATTAAGCCCAGAAACACAATTTTTTTTTCCTTCAAATTGATGAAACACAGGAAGGTGTTCTTAGATACAAATAATGCAAACAAATATTTCTCTACATTGTCAGATCTGCTAAAATTAAAAAAAAAAGGGGAAATGAAATTCAGAGCATCACTGAAAAGCTTTGCAACTAATGAGTCATTTAACAAGGAGGCACCACATTCAGCATGGAGTAAGTAGACCTGAACTAATGTGGCTGCGCACATCTGGTCCACTGTCTATACTACTGAAAACAGAACAGGTGCAAGTGCTATGAAAAAGTTTCGAAGCAGTGAAGAAACCACAAATTATCTAAATATTGGGTAGATGGGGGAAGAAAAGAACAGAAGAGAGTCTCAAAGACATTCCTGGTCTGGTGTAGGCAGATTCCCTGAACTACATTCTAAAAATATTTCCCTTGCAGAACAGCCCTGACCAGATTCTCCCCAGAAAAAGAGTTGCATTCACAGACAGAAAACACAATATTTGAAGTCTCAAGAAACTTGCAAAAACTATGTAAATGTAATTTCAACCACGTTGAAAATATTATTTCTATTTGTGTGTGCTAACACGACAAAAATATTCAAAACTGGTGAGATATGTAACCTTGTCTTTGCAAAGAAAATATTATCGACCTGACTGTGCAAAACAATTCCTTCACCACAACATGGAGGAATGCAATAAAACTCCAAATATAAGAAATTCAGAAGGCTTGCTTAAGTAACAGCCTGCAAACTGAAACATTTGCTTGGCCTCATCCCAAAACAATTCCTCTGGTTTTCATCCTTCTCATGCTGACTGCCTGACTCACCAAAGCATTCACATTTTTCCACTCTAATCTTCCACTTTTTGATCTCAGTGGAATGGACAATTTACCAGATAAGGAGATGAAGCTGGTGTCCACCTTGTGAACTCATCCCCACAGTTATCCCTCCAGATTCTCTTTTGGCAAAATCTTCACATGGAAACCTTTCCGTTAAGGTTTTATTTCATGGATGCCACCAGAAATCGAACAGCCAGGTGAAAAGGTAAGTTCTGCTTTGCACTTGGTGTGGGTGTGTGTGTATACATATATATATTCAACATCTGTGTAACAGTAACCTTTACGGTCAGGAACAAGATTCAAAGCAAACTTGGGGACCTTGCTAAAGATGAAAGGCACTTACAGGAGTTTAAAGGAAAAAAACAACCAAGCTTTTGGAAGAGGAGTGTACTGAAAATTACTAAAGAAACAAGCTGCCCCAAACTCAGGAAATCTGTGATACGAAAATAGCTGGATGTGTGCAAGGAGTCAGGTTAAGCCTCATATATAAACTTATTCTGTCTCTATGCACATTTGCTTAGGGCTAGAGTCAGAATCAGGATACAGAGCAAGATGCACTCTGAAACAATTTACCACCACTGTTAGGTATGACACAATTTTTAAGAAAGGACATGGAGTAGCTTTACTGTCAAGAAACTCCCATCAATGGATCCTCACCACTATACATAAAAGCATTACAAAAAATTGTTTCAGGAAGATGCAGCTCAGCTAATGCTACCACAATTCTAATAAGCTACACCAGGTTCTGTGACACAAGACATGGAAAGCAGCGGGAAAGGGAGAAAAAGATCCTGAAAACGTAATTTGATGGATTTTTAGCAGCTCTCTACTGTTGCAGAGAGCAATCCACTATTCCTCAGAGCACCTGCAGTGTACTTGACATGCTTACATACAACAAGAGCAACCCTACCTGAGAGGCTTCACAGTGAGCTGCAGCGAGCCCAGCTGATCCCACAGCTCAGTGTGGGCCAAGTGTGGTCCTGCTCTCCCTGTTTCCCTTCATGCTCTCCCACTCCTCCTCCCACACCAGTTCCAGGCTGATCTGAAACTACACTGATTTCAACTACCCAAAGTAATAGACAACAAAAGTAGCATCTGGGAAGCTGCCAGGAGGGGAGGTGATACTGCCAATTTCAGTATCATGGAGCTGTTACACATTAGCACATCCATTTCATGAAAACTCCCACTAATTCACCTGCAGAGCTTTTGGCTAAATATGAAAAAAACCCTAAACCAAAACAAAGTATTTAAGTATTTTTACATCTTATTCAAACAAATATATATTTGACAATACCACAATGCATACCAAGATCTTAGCTTACTATGCAGTTGACTGAAATACTTGCAAATTGCATTAAAAATGTAGAAGCAATATGGATGTTGCTAGGAAAGTGTTAAGAGAAGTCTGATAAATACAAGCAGAAATTATTTAGTACATACCTACTTATAATAAAGCTCACATATAATAAAGAAACTGGATGCAATGGAATGA
>VXBB01007088.1:758873-799227 GCA_013399915.1 Illadopsis cleaveri
GGGGGGGGCGGGGAGGAAAGACCTGAAAGACATATATCTGTTTACTAACTATAGATAATAACATTTCCTCTTTCTCACTAAAATGTTTGTTTTAAATGCAAAGCAACATTTCCTCAAGTGTAGTCACCTAATTAAAATTTGTGTTGTTTAACTACTAAAGACAGTTGAAAGTCTTAAGAACCAAACCTCAGCTTATTTCCCAGCAACTCAGAGCTGGCAGGTTCACCTCTTCCAGGTTTTCCACAAAACAACAAACACCTTAAATAGGTCAGTTGTAAAGCAGTTTCCAGGACCACCTGAGAACAAATGTAGTCAACAAAGGGAAAGTGCTACATCTCAGAATGATGGAACTCTATTGGCACAAAAATCAACTCAAAGAGATACTGGGTATTGGAAGAAGGTCTTAATTATCAGAGCACTTAAAAGTCCCTACATTCAATTTATTTCAATGAGAGTAGAAGGAAAATAAACTTTATTTTATAAGGCCGGAGACTAAAGATTCCTAGAAAAGCAATGGGATGATTGCTTCAGGTGACCCTTCATTTTAAAGCAACAAGGTCCTAAAGTTGGAATGCCATTTATTCTTATAAAAAAATGAAAATTTTTGTTTAGTAACTTTGAAAGCCATCACAAGTCTGTAGCACCGGGCTAAGACTTAAAGCCATCCCTCTTTGAGGGAACAATAGCAATATTTTTCAAACTGAAGTCTGGGTCTTTAATTTTCTTTTTTTCAGACCAACCTTTTGTAGCACATGTACTTTCAAAAGACAAAGTAAAGAAAACCCAGGATTCTTTGCACAGTGTGCACCAGATCAGTAACATGAGCACGTCGTAGTTAACTGCTGCAAGACTCTTCCTTGCTGGACAAGTCAGCAGGTTACATAAGCTTCGAATTTTTAAAAATATGAACAAGCACACTAGCATGCCATTGTGAGCTTTAGGCCTCAGAACAATGGGGCATTTTAAAAAAGAATTTGAAATGCTCCACATGATATTGCTTTGCAAAAGATAATGGCTTCATTTTACTTCCCGTTCTGCAGCAACAAAACTTTCTGTGTTATTTACAAGCTGATAATATGAGTGCTTGCTAGTTTATAGTATTTAGATACTGTATTATAAAACATACAAGGGATTAAAAGCATTGAGACTTAAAAGGGAATGGTTTTTTTGAAGTGCCTATGTGAAATGTAGAGAAATAGTAAGTGTTTAAAGAAACAGAAATTCCACTGGAAAGTCAGAAGTACCGTTCTCAATACTTTCATTTTTCAGCTGTGTTTTCAACTCAATTATTTCATCAAAAAAATTAACATGCAAGTGAGTGAGTAGAAATCAATTTCAGAAGCTAAACGACCTTATCTGGTTTTACTGATGAAAAAGATTTTCACGTGCTTATACTATGAGTCTTGGCAGCTTACATAATTTGTGTTACTTAAACACCAATTAATTTTATTTTTCACCTGATTAAATTTCAGGCAATCTAGTCCGAGAAATTTACTTTGAATAAAAAAGGATGCTGTTGAACGTGTTTGTGAAATGATAGTTTCCCTTTGAAATTCCTCATAAGGGTGACAGTTGTCTTGCATTTGTGTTTCTAAAAGGCCTTCCACAATGAGGTGCTGACCCATAAACAAGGAACATGAGCATTATCACAATTCAAATAAAGGCAGGACTAACTGCTGGATACAAAGACAGAAGTAAAGTAGTTAATGTTCTCAAGCTAGGGTTTTACAGAGAACTGGGAACACTGCCTGTATACATATCAAGACAATTAAAAAATTACAAGTCACATATTCATGACACAAGTACCTACTAATTTTCCCATGAAGCAGTTGCACATGATCTCTTTCAAGACTACTGTGAACAAACACATACAGACATTACATACTTTAATGTAAATCATATTCAACAAACAAAAGAAATAAAGAGGTTTCAGCAACAGCAATGTCTGCAGTATCAAACACTAAGAGAAGCTTCTAAAGCACAACACCAAACACTAGGATCTAACACTTCAGTTTTTTCTTCACACACTACTAGTATTACTTTAAATTTATGCAGCACTATCCCCAGTTGAACCTCAGAAGATGGCTCTTTGCTAGATTAACTAATAACTGAGCCACAAACAGAACCAGGTGCAATATTGACAATTGTATAACAGCTAAATTGGCCACGATTTCTTCAATGAATGTAGAAACACGCAGTATGCTGGGTTTTCTGTAAACATCAGCCCCATGGTTTCCAGAATGATTTGTTGATCAGTAAAAAATTCAACGACACTGTTGAACTTAAACTGAAGTGTCAAATTAGGTGAAAATTGTAATTCCGTCATTCTCCCAGGGGAAATTCGAAGGATTGTTGAGATGCTCATGACAACTCAAAAGTCATGCGGATCAGAAAACACACCCCATCGACCATTTCATTTCTGCCTAGCAAAAAGTGTTCCTGTGGCTCCAGCAGAATCCATCCCCAGCAGCTGCCACAGGTGGCCAAAGGCTCAGACCAACAGCTGGCATCACCGCTGCATTTCTTCACTCCTGTTAGCACGGACAGAGCTCTCTACAGTGGGCATTGCTGGTAACTGGATTTGCAGTTTCAGGCACATCCAGGAGTACTGGCCATCACGAAAATGTTATCTTACGTATCTTTCATATCAACGTGCAAGATAAAGAGCAAACACAGCTGGCTTGAGAAAGATCCATCAGGTATACAAACAAGAGCATTTCCCAAGCTTTGCAAAATTAGTGACCATAGGGGCCACTTCAGTAGGAACACACTCACGCACTGGCTTGGACAACAGGACAAAGTCCCACAGCAGCTTTTGGAAACAGGGCATGGGAATTATTACTCACAGTGTTACAAGAGCTTTCACAAGGTTTTTTTTTTCCACACTTGAAGAAAGTCAAAGCAGTTTCTTAATTGCATGAAGTTTATGTTCGCCCATCCCCTAAAAAGGCTAAACTATACTTGCATTTTAAAAATTGGTGATATATAGAAAAAAAACTACTGATTAACAGAATCACACTTTTATAGGGCACACTCATTGTTCAAATATTGCTTGAGAACAGTGTTATAAAGACATCTTTTCCATTAAGCAGAATGTACTAGGAACAGCACAGAAGTTCTTGCTGTACAGCTTGTCCAGCACATTTTGTGTAATAAAACATTTAATAATGCACTTTCATACTAGTTCACCACCTTTCGAACTTATGTAACAATGTTTGGAAAAACAAACACTATTCATTACAGAGTCCTAAGAATCATCAGCCATGTGTACAACATTTGGTCACTTCAGAGTCCGTGTATTAATATATTCATGACCTATAAAAGGCAGACACCTGTACAAATCATTAACCTAGATTATTAACTGTTATAGCACCCAACAGCTTGCTCATGTTAACAGCATATAGCTACCTATTACCTATTCTACCTTGTATAACTGTGGTCACACCCCTCTGTAACATGTCTATAATGTGTTTATAACTTGGAACAGTTCATAAACAATTTATAAAAAATCTTAAAATAAACAATGCCCCTGTATCTCTTTTTTTAAAAACCATCTGGGTTCTCAAGACACAATATGTGAAAGTACAAAGCAAAGACGAAAACAAGATACATCTGACTTTAAGATGACAGATGAAGAAAAAGGGCTTTTGTTGTTTAAAAAAATACATATACAAGGTATTGACTATTCTCAAGCTAACAGTGGAACAGTATGATCAAGACCATCATTTTATGCAGTTTTAAATGAAGTGCAGTTGGAAAAGCGGCAGTTTATGTATAATTAACTGAACTGCAAAGTGAACGTAAAAACAGCATCACACTTTCAGTCAGCATAATCACTTACCAATTTCAGCAGGTAGTTGCTTGATTTTGTTCTCTCGTATGCTAAGCATGGTGAGTTTTGACAAGTTTTTGATATCCTTTTCCACAGTAGTTATACGATTAAAGCGTAGGTACAGAGTGGCGAGGGAGCTTAGCCTGTACACCACCGAGGGGATTTCTCGCAGTTTGTTATGCCGCAGGTCAAGCATGCGCAGTTTCTTCAAGTTATCAAGAGAGTCAGGCAAACTGGTGAGTGAGTTCTCACTCAGAGCCAGTGTCACCAGGTTCACAAGACAGCCCACCTCCGCCGGTAGGCACTGCAGTTTGTTACTGTATAAATAAAGTTCTGTTAACTGTGTTAGCTCTTTGATAGCTGATGGAAGCAAGTGTATAGACCTCTTGGACAAGTCCAAGCGCATGGAATTCTCTTCCCGGCATTTATTTAGCTCTTTGATCACTTCAGCATTGCTGGATTTTTTGCGAGTACCTGTGGCAGGATTAGGTCTTTTTATCGTATTGTCCACTGAAAAAGCTACCCCAGGCTGCGCGCTACTGGAGTCCTTCTTTCCATCTTTGGCATCTTTCCCTTTGGTCTTAGGCTCCTTTTCTTTGCTCTCTTTCCCAAACCCTCCAGAGGCCTTAGCCTCCTTCTCCCTTTCTTTTGACGATTGGACTTTTGGATCCTTCTCTTTACAGTCCTTTTCTTTTCCTAGATTACTACTCATGGTGACTCAACGTTCAGCAAGCACCACATGAAATCTGTTTCTGAAGTCCACAAGAACAATTCAATGCTGAGGCAATAAGGATCCTTAAAACACGCAAGTGTTGAACCCAGGGAGGAGCTTCAGAGGTGTGACACCCATTTGCTACATATTGGTTCTGAAGGCACTCTTTCCTAATCCTACTATCAGGAGATTCAGCTGTAGAGATCAGGTCAAATGCTCTGTATTAGTATTTCTGGAACATAGAGAAGAGAAGCCAAAGTTAGTGTAAATACAAAACTTCCAGTTAAATATTGAGTTTTTCTACATCAAGCCTGTGCTTATTAACTCAGGTTAACGATTTGCTCTTCTGTTCAAATGTCAATGAAAAACCCAAGGCTAAACCAAAAATACTACACATATTGCTCACAAGACCCACTGTGGTACAAGAACTGTACTAATTAGTGTACATGAGGGAAGAAAAATCACAATTCTCAAACATAATACTGCCTTCAGTACTACATTTGAGTCACCATCTTATGTCTTACCTAGTTCTTACAATAACCCCCTGTTCATCAACACATATATTCTCTCTTCCCTCAATGCCCAATCAGCCAATACATACCTGCTATAATTTTAAGTGCCTGTCTCCTCAAACAAACCCGTACAGGCTTATTCTTTCAGCACAAAAGAATCTCAGCTCAATCTACAGTAAAATCTAATATGCTACAGTAACACACTTTGCCTTGAAACCTCTCTTCTGACCAGCTCTGAACTGCAGGTCTCTACTTTTAATGTGGATCAGAAGGTTCTTACCAGCTTCACGCGCTTTGAAGAACCAAGTACAAGGATTTTTAAAATATACCTATAAAAAAGTCATCCAAAAGCCCAGAAGAAATAATATATAATGCTTCAAGATTAGTAAAATTATGAAGGCATTTCTCTTGGGAGCAGGACACAATATGTATCTTTACCATATCTTGAATTTTCCCCCTCAATGACTACAATGCAGCCTAATAAGTGAACAGGTGTCTGAAACCTATAAAGGTCCATTTATATTTTTACAAAATCATCATGCATCAAGGAATGTAGCTTTTCTTCATGTTTCAATTCAAAACACACAACATGCCCAAGCACTTCATGATTCTGAGTAAGGTGGAAAGGTTTTTGAATGTATCTTTGTGGAAGAAAAAGAAATAATCAATGGTAACAATAATTTCATGGCTCCATATTAGTCCACCTTTTAGCTTTGATATGCCGTATCCACTGCTGAAGAAAGGTCCCTTCTTTCCCAGCCACCTCGTTTAAATACTCTTAAAACCTCACAGGAGCTGTATCACTGTCCTGGCATTCCAAACTTCTGCACAAGTTCATAAAGCTTGTAATCAAAATCAATTAAATAATATTTAAGCCATACAAGTATACTTAAGCCATCACAAGTACTATAAATACAAACTTTTTAGCAGAGCTCAAGTAACCATTTTTAACTGTGGTCATGCTGTGTATGCTTACCTTCAAATACAAAAACATACAAGGAGAACACAGAGCTGCACACTTTTGCTCTCTATATATATTCATTCATTTTTTTGAAAAGGTAAAGAAAATCTATTTAAAAATGATCAGAAGGACAAGGCACTTTACCCCAGCTGCAAATCCAGATGTTTAGTAACAATGCTCAAAAGAGAACCTGTCTCAGGAGGTGCCTTCCAGTCCTTCACCCCAATTCATTACTGCTGCAGCATCACCAAGTGTGCTACAAACACTAAGAGCAAAAACAAAGCAAAACAAAAAACAAACAAACCAGACCAAACAAACAAAAAGCCTCCCCCCCTCCCCACAAAAGAAGCCCAAAATTGCCTCCAGTTCCTGTGTTCTGGACAACTCTGTTGTAATGGACCATGGCTGAATACTAGCAGCAGCAAGCAAAAACAGTTTTTAACATGGAAATTTTCTGCACTGTTAAGTTTTCTAAAGCAGCACAAGCCAGTTCTTTACTGTATCCTTAAGATTTCCACACGGCTTTTACACCATCCATTAATTTGACCTCTCCCCAAGATTACTAACCTCACTAGATTATATTTAAAACTTAATATCAGCAATGTATAATCTACACGCTCGTAAAACGCCAATAATAGAAAATGTAATGACTCCCAGTGCAAAAACACAACTGACTAAAGGGTGGGAGCCTGAAAGGCTTGACAACATGTTTTCATTATGAAACAGTAACACAAAGGAAGCAAGAACTCACAGAGTTTCTGAATTCTGATAATGCACAGAAAAGAGACGTGTAGCAGTGCCAGAACAGCTACTGCTCCTCATCGAGTCCCCGAAGTGCAAAATACTCAAAGGGTTGCTGCTCTCTTGAGCTTTCAATTTAATCAAATTTAGGACCCACCAAGAGATTTGTTTCATTTCTTATGTGCACAGCAGCTGGAGGAGGTTTAGAAAGAGCCTCAGAAAGGAAAGGCTGCTGGAGATTAGTGCTGCTGAAAGCAGCTCGGCAGTGCAAGTGCGCCAAATAATCTGCACGCATTTCACCGCCTTTGTTAGCAATAACTTTAATTGTACCTAGAAAGAAATTAAATGCTCAACTTCATGTAAGTTGCTCTACATGATCTCTACTGCAGATCATTCAAACTGATGGGATTACTCACATACATCAAGTTAAACATGTATGTAAACTTTTGGTGGGCATAAGTATAATTACATATACTACAGAGGAAGTTAAATATGTTCCAAAAGGTTATGCATATTTTTCAAGCCCTTTTGGTTAAAGGACAAGAGTCACCATCAATTCTAAAGTACAGTCAAACAAGCATTCATTGTATCTCAAAAGGAGAGCTTCTTTTAGAGATATTTTTAGCAGAAGGAAATCCAGTGAAATTAGCTAGTTCTGCCAACTACTTCCATTTTTCAATGCTGTTCAAACTGACTTCCTGTCAATATTAATTGACATAAAAACATTTAACTATTATGTCCAAGAGAACTTGGAAAATTTAATAAGACTCTTGCTTGGCACAGTATGTGACGGGAAGAAAAACTTTTATAGACGTTAAGGAAAATAATCTCTTCCCTGTTCTGAATATTTTTTTAAGTAAAATATTTGTAAATAGCTATAAATAACCAACTTCAGAGTTTTGATTCACTCCTCCTGATGTCTGATGAACATGAACCAGATGTATTTCATTTTTTCTGTCATCTGTAACTGATAAAACTTCAGAAATAGAAGCAACTTCAGTCTAAACTGTATCACCTTCCTTACTGTCTGGAAAAGAGGAAGACATTTACCTTTATATTTTAATGATTATTTTTTTTTTTAATATGTACAAGTAATTGAAAAAGAGATTTCTGTTTTTCTGAGCAATACAACCTAAAACATTTATGCAATCAATGCTTTATTAAAAGTGTGGTAATATAGGAACATTTTGCAGTTCTAGGAAAAATGCTACTCTGCTACATTGCTAATCACTGCAATTTGGCAGTATAAATACCAATGTTTCCTGGTCACTATCTAACACAATATGAGGCTTGAGATAAAGGATTTCAGCCAACTACTATTCAAGTAAGGCTGTAAAAGCCTTAACTGTCTCCTACCCACTACTGCAAAGTGGTGGGACCCCCAGAACAGGCTGTTCACCACATGAATTACTCTCAGCAGTCCCTCACTTTCCAGAAGATGTGTTCAAGTGTCTTGTGACTTGCAATTATATGAAAGTCTCCTGTGAGTTCACAGAGATGGCTTGAAGAAGAAATTGTTAAATGAAATAAAAGAGTGTCCCACAGCTGAAACATTTCCCTCTCAAGTGACGAGGTTAACCAACAGCAGTCTTCTCTGCCGAAGGAAAATCATCATGGCACGTCATCTTACAGAATGGCCACTTTACAGCACCACTAAACCCTTACTGGCTCCCCTTCTGTGTTTCAGTAGTCAAACCAGGCACTTCAAACCATAAACATTTCTGATATTCTAAGCATGTAATATCTAAGGCATCATTTTCACTCAAGTGTAACACATTACACTCAACTGTAACAGAATTTTACTTCTGTAATGTAGCAAAAGACATACAGGCCTGCATTTGGAAAGAATTTTTTTTACTACACATAGAACTTTTTATCACAATAGGAATGATTTTTCTCTTCACTCTGTGTTTGTACTAAACCTAACCCACAGCACGGCTAGGGCTTTTCAACCTAAATAACAACAGAGGATCATTCCGAATATTAAACAAGTCGAAGAAATAAGGAATCAGCTCATACCTAAGACTCCGGAGTAAGCAGACAACTATTCTACATAATAATAAATAAAATGTTCTGAGATTGCAATTCTGATCTAGGTATTTCTGATTAGTCAGCCCCAAGTGATTCTTAACAACAAGGCAGAGTTCAAATGCTATCTGGTAATTGCAGCAACACCTCTTCACAAACAAACACACACTAAAAAAAAAAAAAATCTACCTTGTTAAAAGTATTTACCTTTTAATTAGAGCAGCATGGGATACATCAAAAACATTTCATATTCCAGTACACCACAAAGATGAACACATCAATAAGCAATGGATGAAATTTAAAGCTTAGCCCAAGTGGCTACAATGAATTTCCATTCTCAATACCACATATGGAAAAAAAAAAAAAAAACCCAACCCAAAAAACCCCAACCACCAGTCACTACTTTCATTTGGAAAACCAAATAGCTTAAGCCAACGAGTCACTTGCAAACAAAGCACATTCTCTCCTACAATTTGCTAGCTTCAAACATCTGACCTACAGAGTTTTCATCTGCTTAAGTACATTTCAGCTTCTGCCACTGCAGCCACCACGGACCAGCTGGGAGCAAACTGCTGAATCAGTCACCGGCGGTTGCACAGCTCCTCTAAACACAAAACCTCATTCAGAGGTATGGAGACAGCAAGGGAACAACCAGCCATCACTCCACTAGAGATCAAAAACTGCCCCATCTATCTCAACAAAAGCACTGCTCCTAAAATATGCCAGCTAGACAGCTTCTCTTCTTTGGGAAGAAACCTGTTATTCCAGAGTACAGGGTGCTCAGTGGCAGCAGGGCAATACTGTCATGGTTCATTGTGCCAGCTACCCTGGTCGGCTTGTTCAATGGAGAAGGCAAACCATTAAATTCATCTCAGTCCTTTAAGTGGATGGCCAGCAGATGGTTGTTCACAGACTACCAATTTAGCCTGATTCCAACACCCCAGGATGTGGCACCCGAATCCCCTCTCACACTGAGGAAGTGGCTTGCTCACTGCAGGCACAGCTTGAGCCCGTAGAGCTAGGTAAAGGAGGAGGCCTGGGCCCTGACAGCCCTCCAAGCCCTTTAAAACATCTTCATCTGCCACAGGACTGCAGCCAAGACCATCCCGACTGTTTGCTGCTTCCAGGCTGCCAAACAGCCGAGCATAACCAGCCTCGCACTGGAGCCAAACCCAGGGGTGGAGGGAATAACTGAACAAACATCAGTCCAAGGGGGCAACAACTCCATTTAGACCATCTCTACAGGCTTCCTTAAACTTCACTTGTGGTGTCTTAAATCTGCAAGCACATCTGTAACTACAAGCACCTAATTACAAGCCTATGTTCAATTACACCTGGAGTTACTAAAAATAAGCAAATGAGTTTCTAAAGATTTTGAAGGTTGATCATTGTGTGCTTGCAGAACCAGGCAGATCTCCCCAGGACATCCCATCCCAGCTTCTGACACAACCGTGCCCTTCCAGGGCAAATGGGCAGGCACATGGACATCACTGCTGGGTTTGAAGCTTTGGGATCCATCTTTTCACTCCCTGGTCACCAGCTTTGCTGCTCTCTGGGAGTACTTCTCTGCACCAAGTGCCACGTCACATGCCAAAGTCCAGAGCAGTGAGGACAGAAAGACTCTACACTTGCAGACAGAAAGTCACCTATGCCTTAAGTTCCTAGGAGGTAGAAATAATCTTTTGTGCCCTGCCTTTGAACTCACCTAGCAAGTACAAAAATATACATACTGTGATTCATTCTGTGTGCTCCAACATTATTTGTACAAAGTACTCTCTCTTTTTCTTTGCAGGAACAAAAACCCAGTAGTTTTTTGGCCAAGTTATAAAATACCATTACATGTTTTTCTAGGAAAGTCTCCAAGAGTAAAGAATTCTGCTAAATCCACGCAGCAACTTATTTTAGTATGTAAAAAGGTACTTTTTGCATGTGTGGCCCCCCAGCATGCACCTTTTGAGCTGCTTGTCTCCATTTCCATGGCAACTTGCCGTATCAGCAGGTTGTGTAATCCTGCATAACAAATGAAGTTTGAAAATCCTAACTTTCTGGATGAAACAGATTTCCAGCATTTAGTGCAGGCTCTAATATCTCTTAAAAGGGTCATTATAAATGGATATATTAGTCTAGGAAAACCCAGTTCTTGTTTTTGTGACCATACAACTTCTCTATCTATAGGGGCATACAACCTTCTGCAAGAACAAGTGCTCCCAACCCACCCAATACCCTCCTTTGAATAAAGATCATCCACTTGTAGCCAAAATTTAATTTCCAATATAGAACAACCTTTCACTATTACCACTACACAGCACCCAGACACAACTATTCAGATCCCTCAACAGCTCCTATAAACAAAGGAAACAACCTGCCACGCACTGTTTTGTTACAAATTTGACAGAAAATGGCACTGGTCCCACCAAAGGTGATGATACAAACTACAAACTAGGATCAAGTATTTTCCCTTCATTCATGATTTCCTCTGAGCAATAAAAACGACTTATCAAAACAAAATCTACTAAAAAGGAGACTAAACATGAATAATGAGCAAGTGAGAAAGCAAACACACAAAGCAACAGCAGAGTAACATATTATCCACTAATTATCTATATTATCAACAAATTAAGTTATGTTGCTTCTACAGAAATTGGGACAAAGCACACAAAACCCCATCACAGCTAAACAAAAAATTGCTCAATTACTATCTAGGGTAGCATCCCACCCTGGCCCATAAAAGCAACACAGAATTACCTACCAAATATCTTATTTATTGTAGCAGTTCTCCAATTATTTATCTCTGAATTTGACCCAGTAAGTTTGTTCACCTTCTTCAACATGCTTTTCTGTAATAATTATGATGATTTCACAAAGTTCAGTGCTGGATGATTCTCAGTCCCTCAAATTTTCTGACCATATTTAGTGACTGTAAGTCGCTGGATTATTTTGTAGAGGAACACCATGCTAAAAAAAAACCTTATCTAAAAAACAACTTCAAATGTGTTTTTAACACAATTCTGTACATGAAAAGGAGCGATGATTCTTTACATTCTATATTCTAGCAGACAAAGCCACAATAACTACATTTTTGCAGCTCAGCACTCAACAATATCTGGTCTCTCTTCAATTTTTTAATTCTTTTTAGCTAAAATTATTTAAAATTATTTGCAGTTCTTGACCTTCAGTTAAGACAACAAAGCCTGGACATACTTGTTTTATTGAACACCTGGTTTAAATATTACTAATGCATTGAAAAGGAAATCTGCAGTAACATTTACTTTTCAACTAACATTGTGAGTTTGGAAGATATAGAGGTGTCTGTCAAAGTCCAAAAAAATACTTTATCCACATGTTTCCAATTACACATCTCCTCACCTTTCAAATCCTTAACATATTTTGAATCTGACCAGTTCTTAGAAAACAACTAGCTCCTTGAACAGATCAGCATTTTTCCCAGAGAAAAGATAACAACCAAATTAGCACCAAATTTTCTCTAAGTGTACATTTCTGCTTCATTACAACTAAATTTAAAAAAATTTACTTGAAAACTGCACAATGATCAGCTAGAGTTGTTTCTTTATGACAGTACATTTTTCCAAAAGTTTACATTATATATTTAAATATTACAGGAAACCAAAACAAATGTAGACTGTTCTGAATGAAAAGTCAAAAAGATCTACACATCTTCCCCCATTACTGCTTAAGCAAAATTCTTTCCAGTGAGGGGTTTTTTTTTTTGTTTGGTTTTGTAATCCAACTCTTTTAGATAAATGCATCTTCCCTGGTGAAAGCAAACTGATTCAGGCCAGGTTTATATATATATATATAATGAGGACAAAGAAATTGCTATGTTTCAGGTAACTAGATGTAAGTTAAAATACTCTCATCTCTTTTCTCCAGCAATCATTTGCCTAAACATGAGGTGACCAACCACTTCAGTCATCCAAACAGTCAGATGCAAGAACTAGAAACTGTCAAAGAGAAACAGTATTTTTCCTGTATTATGTGTGCCCACCCCAGCTGGAGCCTCATTTTTAACTGCTGCATTTCTGAGGTTAATTGCATTCTGCTCACTCAGTTTCAACTGGATTTTGCATTATTCCCTCCCTGTCCTCACCCTCTTACGCTGCATTACTGCACATGGTTAAGCAGATTACCACATTCCAATAGGCACCACGTTCCAGTGGATTCCATGTTCCTGCACAACTGCTTGAAATGATGCTCAGCCACAGCAGGAGAAACCAAAGGAACTCAGAAATACCTCGGGGAACTTTGCAAATTAATGGCACCACAGAAATGTAGGCTCATTACACACCCTGAGGAGGTGACGAAGAACAAAACTGCTCCCAAGCCTCTTTCAAAGCTTTCAACTGCTTTCCCCCATTGAGCATAACAGAATTAAACACAACGACACAAAGCAGTGAAGTATTATTGAAACAAATAGATGCATTCCATAGGTATTCAGGTAGCCCTGTATACAGACAGTGCTCTGTGGCAAATGCTTCTTCACACACATTGACCTGTATAAGGCTTCACTCCCTCAAGTTGACCTTTACCAGCATCTGCCTGCCAGCCCTCAGGGGTTTTTTGGATTGTTTTGGGGTTGGAGAGAGGGGCCTTAAATAAGAACAGAGGGGAAAGGTAAGATATTTTACTTGGTTCAGCTGTTTGCAATACTAACAGCGGTAAAGGCACATTACTTTGTTCAAGTTGAAGGTAATCTTAACACCAATTTCATAACTATGGCATTTTTAGTTGCCATTAAGGACTTCAAATCCGTTTTAATGTCTGGTGCCACAGTGAATTTCACCACATATTCACTCCTGGCCACTCAAAGTCTAATAAGAAAACTACAAGGAGTTCCTGTGGCAACAAAGCTCTGAGCCTGAGCCTGCTTCACCTCCTCAACACCAACCGCTTCTGATACAAGGCATTCCCACAGAGCAAGTCAAACCCAGAGGGGCCAAACAGGCCATTCCTTTCAGCTCAGACACCCTCCTACTGTCCTCCCCACCTTTCTCTGAGTCACAGCAGCCACACAGAGGGAAAAGCTCCTGCTTGGAGCACAGGCAAGCTAAGAAACAGGCAGGAGCTGGAGCAAGAACAAGGATGGGAGGCTGGAAGGCACAGGGGACAGGTAAGAAGCAGCTGATAAGAAATTCTACATAAGAGTATCACAGACATAAAAATACTGAGAAAATAATCAGTCAACAGGCACCACTCCTGCTCCTACGCACTGCATGTTGAGGGGGTCTTGGAGATGGCAAGAGTGCGTAGTGATTGGAGAGGAATTAAACACCCTATGACAAGTATGGTCACCTACACCACTGGATGCCATCTCATTCACACCTCCCTAATTCTGATTGCTTATATTGAAAATTTAGTTTTTATAATTTCTTAAGAGCGTTTTTATTTAGCTTTGTACATGTTTTCTTTCCCACTTAACATTGAATGCATTAGCATTACAAAAAACCCAAAAATTACAGCATTTGAATTTAGTGCAAGTTCATCCACATTCTGACAGACTCCCAAGAGGATCCCAGAGACTTCTTTCCCAGGATAGCAGATAAAATTGAAACAAGGATGAGAAGAAAGCTCTGGTCACCTTCCTGTGAAGAACCATGAAATGTCCAGACCTACCATGAATACTCTTCATTCTCACCCCCACTGCCACAGAGCCTGATGCGCAAAACACCCTCATCCCCTGCACTGAATATGATTCTGCTTGTAACTTTGAGCCTGATTGAGAGATTATTTCACATATACTAACAATTCTGGAAAACACATGATAAATTGGGTCCCTTCACAGGAACAAGATGTTTTCCTTCAAAAGAAAAAAAAGTAAAAAGAAAACCACTATGATCCCTTCCAAGCAGATTCTTCAAAATCTGTTCAGATGAGGCATCCTTTTCTTTTCTTCAAAAAAAAAAAAAAAATCACACCAAAAGGTCTTCAATTATATTTTTCCTAGAAACAGTGAAAACCATGATTTCTGCTTGTCAAAAATCAGCTCAATGATAGACTCTTACCACACTTGAAAGGCTTGTGTACTGCAAAAGTAGAAAGTGGCAGCAGTGCTAACCTGAAAAATGACATGGAAAAAATTTAAATGCAATCTGAATAAAACAACATTGTATAAATATTGTAACAATATCTTTCACCTCACTACTTTCCAAAAAATTGAATAAGATAATGGAAATCCAAAAAAACTGAATAAGCAGGCTAGCTTAGAGCTACACTAAAGTTCATATCGCTATCCTAACAAAATTAATATCAAAATTGTACTATATGCCTATTTATACTGAGTGACATTTTTGCACCTTACTGTCCTTTGTTTCAGACAGAAAACAGATGTCATAAATGTCCACATAATTCAGCAAGAAATTGTCTGTTAGTGAACATTTAAAATGCAACCTTTACAGCAGCTCAGGTATAACAGTGTCTCTCCAGGCCTGCTGGTCTCCAGACATTTGTGCCTTGCAGAATCTGCTCCCATTGAATAAATGGACCAAAGGATTGCACTGAACTTTGCAAGCTGAGAACAGGTGACTCCCTGCATAGGGATTGCCCACATCTCCTCCTCTCTGACCTTCACAGAGGTAAGGATGCTCTCAGCTTCTTGCAGAGTGACCCTGACCCAACCTCCAACAAACAGCTCAACAAAGTGATGGAGCCGTAATTTTTGCACTAATGCACAGGGCAGGAGAGGGCTATTTCAACCACCTAAGTGACATTCACATCAGTTGCACAGGTTGAATCAAGTCAGATTAAAAGACAGTGAGTCCTTTTCAAACCAAGTGTAATCCAAACAGTATTAGACATATGCAGAAAGCACTCAGAAAAAATATACAGCCTCACAAATTGACTTGAAGGACTGAACAAATTTTAGTATGACAATATGCTCCAGAACAATATGTTCAAAATGAGGGTACTATATATATATATGAACAGTATGACAATACTAGGAAAATATCTGAGGATGTGAGAACAGAGCTCCTGAACAGAAAGAATAAGAAGAAACTGAAACACTGTACCTGAAACTCTAAAAACAAATAAAAATCAGTTTAACAAAGAAGCTGATTAACTAATTTTAACTAATACTTGCTACCTGCTTGTTCCTTTTTTACTCAACCATTCTCAAAAGAGTGAGGAAGGCAGAAAAAAAATCACAAGAATGACACTTCCATGGAAAACATAAAGCATGAGAAAAAGAAAGCAAACTTCACTATGGGTAAAAGAGAGATGAAAACCACCAGCACATACCTGAAGTCGGACAGGAGTACAGGCTGCAAGGCACTCTGACAATGTACAGGAATAACCAAAGAGCAGTAGCAGACAGACAGGCAGGACATCAGAACTGGCTAAGTAGGATATGTGGAGCAGGACCTGACTGCTGCAACCCCTGCAACAGGGCACGGCCAAGTGTCACCTTCCTAGCAACGCACAACATGCCAGAGCTATTCCTCCATCCCATCACAAGCCTTGCTGCATCCCTCCCTTTGCTGCAAGGCAAGAAACAGTCCAGTTACATCCAGTCTTTTATTCCAATCTGGGGGCTAAAGGATCAGCACATGTCTGAGTAAACCTCCTCCCCACCAGCCCCCAGCTCCTGTGGTTCTTGGACATAAGGTTGTGCAAACAGGGGCAGCTTCTCTCCCCCACAATTCCTCCTTCCTCCCCTTCTTACATTCTCTGACACTAATTCTTTGAACAGGAGGTGGAGAAGTTGCAATCTGAAAAGCTGAATATCACAGTGTGTACTGCACAAACTCCTACCAAACCAAAAGCTTCTGTAATTCTTACAGAGTAGCATAACTAGTCTGACAACTGTCAGTACTGGCTTAGTATTAAAGCACACTTAAATGCTATAAATATGAATTATCAGTTTTTTAAAAATTAACATATACATAAAATCACTTTATATTAGATCAGCATCCTATGGGGATGAAATTCAGACCTGATGCAAAGATGGAAATTTTAATTTTAAATGACTCTTGCTTTCTAAGGCTAAATTTGATCCGTGCTTGTGAGGCCAGTTGGAAACATGACTGAGAGAAAAAGGTTTCAATCACAGCCTCTGTTTTTGACACTGTATGTTGTCCTCTAACTCCTAAATTCCTCATGTCAGATCAGTGCAGATAATACTACTTCACTGCTCATTTTTCTCACAAGCAACTTTTAGCTTATTTTACCGAGCAAATAACACTACCATTAAATCCAGACCAGATGATCCCTGCCAACACTCAGACTCATCACTGTGGGCTGCATTACAGCATGATCTTACATAGCACCATCTCGTTCCTACTCCTAGCATTTATCAATAAATTATTACTTTGATTCAGGAGCTCTTCATCTCCCTCCAGAAGAATGTGGTATCTTCAAGGGATGCTTCTATGGGTCCAGTTCTTCTCATATTTATAAACACACACGTAACTGCAGGAATCTGCTAGAAAATTGTCTATGTCCTCCATCCTTTAGCCATGCTACCATTATGTCTAGATGGAACTAGAAAGTGCCATCTAAGAAAAAATTCAGTGTTCGAGTATTTATTGCTCAAATAGCCCTCCCACCTGTCCTTTAGAAAAAGAAAGCAAATCACTGCCCTGCAAGGCAGTTCTGGCCTGTGGACTGCTTCCAAGCCATGCTGCCCTGCATGCTCCAACGTATTAGTCATGCCTGCATATACAATAAATGAAGTTACTAACAGAGATACAAAAGACTGAATGTTAAACAAAAAAAGAGAGATAAAGCAAATCCAAATTAGGCTGAAAAAATACTATCTGTTCCAGTTAAAATTTCTTCCTCATCTGTATTATCATCAGGAGCTCTCAATTTGTTATTTATTATTTCTAGGTACTGTTTCAAATATTAGGAGGTTTGCATAAAAGCCACATTACTTAATTCAAGCACCACTAGCTGCCACCAGAAGTACCAAAATAAAGTTGGGAGTGATCCACAGGCAAGTTTGGTAAACTTCACAAAGTGCAAAGTAATTCTCCCACCTTTATATGTGTGTGTGTATATATATATATATATATAAAAATAATGGCATAATAACAACTGTGTCAGCATATCAGAGCACCTTATACTGAAAAAGGACCCTTAAAGCGAATGAAAACTTGACCTAAAAGAATCACTTCCTTGCACTGGCTAATTACTCTGCTTTGTGATCACTTGTTTAAGTTTTCATTTGCCACTGCTATTCAAGCTGGGATATTTTATTTACATTTGGCTGCAAGCACTAAGCAGTGGTAAAAGCTGCACGTTAATAACAATACTAATAATCAAAACCAAAGAGTAGCCTTGAATGAAAGGTGCCCATGATCACAGGAGGTCAGAAAAAAGGCTGTACAACCAGCCTCCCACATCTGACTGACAAGATAACTTACAGTGCTCACTAGCTGATAATTAAGAGTTTTGGCAGCAAGGAAAATGAGAATTCAAATGAATTCTAAATGCTGTGATTCTGGATTAATCATCTCTATAATGCATCAATAAAAACTTTATTTTGACCAGGGTTCTGACAGAGTAAGTACCTGAAAAGTGATCAAAAACTGGTGAAAAGATTATTTTCAGCATAATTAACTCTATTCTATTCTAACAATCAGGTTCTGCCCATTTACTTTTGGAAACTGAAGAGCAGCACATTTGTAGTGGAAGTATAAATACACAGACCTGAAGTACTTATGGAAGATCCATCACAGTGGAACCCCACAAAAGAAAACTTGCTAATTAGTTCCTTAGTTCCTAGCCTCATTTAGTTATAAACCAGGCTATACAACACTGAATTTACACAAAAATCATAACTAAGATATATCCAGAGCTGTTGCCCATCACTACTTGATGAAAGTTGAGAAAGTTGCTTGGACAGGAAAGAAAACTTACTCTTGGAAGGGATTTAAAGAGTCTCAGCAGTAATTTTACACTCTGCACGTAGACAACTTGAAATTTAGTCCATGAAGCTTTTACAGCCACATACAACCCAAGCAGAACTTTTTGCTCTTTTTGCTCACATGCCATACAAGGCATTGTTCTATCACTGGAAAAGTGCATGAGAAAGTTCAAATCATTATTAATTTCTATTTAGAAACAGCAATCTGAAAGTGGCACTCACGTACAAACTTGCCATGCTCCCCCCCTACTTTTATTAAAAAACTTTATCTCTCTAGACTTGCAAACAGAGTAATTCAATGATGGAAGCATGGCAGTTACTTGGAAAAAGCTCAGGCATGCACACATACCTGAATGTGTGCATTAAGATGACTGGAGACAGGACACCTCATGTTACCTCAGGAT
Organism: Illadopsis cleaveri; assembly: GCA_013399915.1. Taxonomy (NCBI): domain Eukaryota; kingdom Metazoa; phylum Chordata; class Aves; order Passeriformes; family Timaliidae; genus Illadopsis; species Illadopsis cleaveri. The sequence continues at coordinate 777,947 of VXBB01007088.1, forward strand.
AAGGGAATACAGACAAGCAGTAGCAATGAGTAGCCTTCATGCTCTGTACACCCTTTTGCCTTGCATCAACTTGTTTCTGTGTCACAAAATAAGGCATTTACAGCCAAGATTAAAAAAAAATTATCCTGGACCATTTCTTTTTGTTGGAAGGTATTCAACTACTAATGTAGGTTCAAAGATGAAGAGGGAGCAAAAATCATGTTGTAAAGGTACAAAGAAATGAGAAAATCAGTAGAATCAGCTATCAAGCATACTTTGATTGATTCAAAGTATGATTGATTCATACTTTGATATCAAACATACAGTTGATTACCATGGTATACAACTGATCAGCTTATATTAAATGCTTCTGAAAGATAGACAGCAAGCTGTCCCAAAGAACTAACAGCGTGCAAACTGTGAAACTCTCCCTGTTAACATAAAGCAGGTTTAAGTGGAAAATACAAAACAAACCAGTTTCAGTAGACACTGAAAATCACAGGACTGAAAGCTGTGACAAACACAGATTTCCCATTCCAAGACTTTACAGGTTGAGAGCAACACAAAGATTTGGCTACCGAGACTGAGGGTGTAGGTCCATAGTTTATATACACCACAAGCTTTGAAGTTAAGATGAGAGCACCTTTTTTTTAGTATTATTAACACAGAGGATCATTTAGAAAAATGAGGTCACCTACAGACTACAACCATTTCAGGATCCTTTCAGGTCAGATGACTACTTGTTACCACATTGTACATTCAAAGATGCAACACGGTACTCTCCGTGGTCCCCACAGCCAACAAAGATCTCACTGAGCCATGGTTTTGTGCTCATTTGCCTTGCTTCACCTTCTACTTGGCTGGGAGGAGTGAGGGGTTTGGGGTTGGGATCCATCTCTGTTCCTCAACCACAGTGAGCCTGGTGTCTCCAAGTGACGTCCTAGGACTGGGTGTCAGCTCCCACTGACACAGGAGGGAAGGCAGAGCTGTCCCACTGCCACTGGTAAAAATCTCCCCTGTAATTTGTAATTAATTTCTCTAATTCAAAAGGGATAGTGCACATCACATATAAAAGCAAGAAAGTTTATTCAAGACTATAAAAGGCTACAAGGTCTTTTTGATACTGCAACAGCAAATTCAGAAATAACTGATTTTCTCAGCACTTCTGAAGCAGAACACTTCACCAAAGGCAAATGCACATCTTGAGATGTGAGCAGTTGCTCCAGAAGAGAAAAACTAGCTCCTTGTTCTCCTCTCCCTCTTTTATTTTTACACAACCTGATTTTGAGAAAAACATTCGGGTGTTGGTTACCACAGGAGGGCAGGAGCATGTAACACTCCTGTCGATTTCTTCTTAGAGACAGCAGAACAAACAGTGGGAGCTGGAATGCAGAAAGAGCCAAGTCAGAGACCCGAGCGTGATGAAAATTCAGTCCTGCCAGCGGAGTTAACTGCTTGTTAATGAAGGCGTATGCATCCCATCTGCTGACTACAGAAGAGCTGGAATGGTTCCAAAAACAGCCCAAGACAGACATACCATCAAATATGTGATGTGAACGTTGTGATCTATACTCAGAAGTTTACCCCACGGATTTTGGCAGGGCCGAGTACAGACCCAGACACACACGGGCACTGAGGCGACAGGGCACGAACCGCGTCCTTGTCATGCGTTAACTGCCACTGCCTGGTGAGAACAGGAATCCTTCCAGTGGAATTTGTTTATTCATTAATTCTGATTTCAGGAGAAAGTTCTGGCTTGCACCCAGCAGCTAATTGGTTCAATAAACAGCATCTCGGTTCAGAAGGAGAAAACATGATACTACAGTGAGAGCATGTAAATGAAACCTCGATATCTGGGTATGACTTAGGGCTTCTCCAAAGAGCTGCACTGCAAAGAGATAAGTTTTAAAAGACAAGACAGGATACAGTCTAAATGCAAGAAACCACCAACATTTATCTGAAGACTTCTTATGGAGAGAATAAAAGAGAAATTACTACTGTAAAAATAGCCCTAATGATGACCTAAAACACAGAAAATAAATTTATGGATGAAATCACAGAGGAAAAAAATCCATCTTGTTATATTTAAATTCTGAATTACAACTCTTAGGTATAATATTTAAACTTTTGTTCCCTCCTAGCTAGGCCTGCCACACACAATGCTATAAAGCAAGCTGCCAAACAATTTTTTAAGTATTCCAGAAAGCAAATATGTAGCCCACCATGAAAAACAAACATGATTACCTGAAATCTGTGATCATCTGCACACTGTTAGAGAGTTCAAAAGACCTGGACAGACATACCAAAACAAAATCTGCTGCACAAGAACAAGCTACCAGGTATTCATTTGTGCTATTTACTAATATGAATTTCCCTTTTCATGAAATCTAGAATTTTAAATTTAATAAAGCTTATGCAACTGCCAGTATTATAAAATTCTCTTTAGTAATATTTTTGATTTTGTAAGTACTGAACAATAGCCATTAGATTTGAAGAACTATTAGAAAAGTAACTGTCACAGATTTAACATATTAACAAGAACATTTGAACTGAGGCTTCCTTTAACCCATACATCTCTTCAATAAGAAATTTGTGCAAATCACTCCAAATTATGCATATTCTATATTCTTGGCTTTAGACCCTTTAATTGTACAATCATTTCTCTACATGAACCATTTTTGAAAGTCATGTACTCTAAGTGCTACATCAGAAGCAACAGCAAAATGGGTTTTCATGGCAAATCTTTCATATTCTGCTATGATCAGCATTTTGCAGGACTACACAGATGAATTCTCTGTTAGCCCTTCGCTTCCTTGTTTAGGAGGTCACTTTTTTGCACCATTTCTTTTTATAAAGATCTCTTTTTCACTGCAGTGGACTTTTGTTTACATATTAAGCCACCTGATGCCTCCAGGAGATAAACAGTTTGCTAGTGAAGTCATTTTCTCTCTGCTACACACAGTGAGTCCGTGTAACTACACGCTTCTAAACAAGAGTTGGTATTTGCAGCAATCTGCAAAAGACTCCTGGCTGTGCAGTTATGCCTTGGAATTAAAAGAAATGCACAGTTCTGCTTTTCTGCAGCGGAGGGGGAAGGGGAATATAACAGAGCACAAAACTCTACCACCACAATTCCAGAAACACAACTTCTCATCTAATGAAGAGAATAATGATCGCTCAATTATTTCTTTTCCTTGGACAGCTGCAGGTTGATTAGGGAGGTGTTGGGAGACAAGCACTGAGAGAGATTACAAGGCAGTTCTTCTTTAATGAGGATGGAATTATGCTAGATTAGGTCTAACACAAACAAAAAAATAAGACTGAAGCTAAGAGTCAGAACCTTTCCATGGCACAATGCACTTCACTCAGCACCTGCAGTTGCACTGTACACAGAGCTTTAGCTAATTATCTACAGATTTACTACAACCTTCACTACTGTGCAATATAAGCTTTAAGCTGTGACACACTGAATAGCTTTCTTTTGTTTAAAAAAGAAAAATCTATGCAACAGTCAAGAAAGAGTAAAAAAAGCACTTTTTTTTTTTGCTCTAAGCATTTTGATACAACATGAGTATTTCCTCCCAGGACAATTCTCAATAACCATGATTAATGCTGTGTATCACAAAATAGATTATAACTTTCAGCATCAAAAAAATATACGACGGTCAGAAATCTTATTATATAGGAGACTGGACAGTTCACGTGCTACAATTACACAGACTACCATTACTGGCAGTCACAGGACAGAAGCCTCATAACAAAGAAAGCAAAACACCCTATTTGCCAAGATTTAAATGGCTGGGGCACAGGCAAGAGAAAGGAAAAGGAAAAGAGAGAAGTCTGACTCCCCATGATCATTGCTGCACCTCGACTACAAACAAATATCGGGCCCTGGTTGTTTTGGCTGCCAGTCAGGTATTTCTTCATAGAAGTCATAAATATACTTACTTTTCTTCCCAGTCAAGACAACGTGCCAGACCAATGAATTGTTCTGACCATTCAAACTGTCATGAAACAGCTCTTCAGTTTTTGATTTAATACTAACTCCTCTTAGGATGGAGACACTGAAAACACAGATCTAAATACAACAGCAAATCCTGAAGTGATTTTGCCATATTTTTTATGTACTAAACCAACATTATCTGTAATATCTAACAGATAATTAAAATCCATATATATCTGTATGTGAAATATAGATACACTACAGCTTAGTGTTCACAGGTACTGGGGTTTCAAGATCATTTTTATGCTTTCACATAACATTATTTAACCTTGCATCTTCATGCCCATCACTACAAACAGTTATTCTAAACTTCTAATAGACAATTTTTTGACAGGATAAGTGTTAAAAGTACTGTATTATAGTAATTCACATGTTGTTTGCAGCACTATGCAGAATACTTCATATATAAGTGATTCATCAATCATCATACAGAAGCCCTAAGTAAATTTAGGATTCCTGCAATATTACCACTTGCTGTTCCAGAAAACAGTTTTTGTAATTTTAATTTTTACAACAAGCTCATTCTGCATATCCTTAACCTGAATAACTCATACTGCTTTAATACGTGCAAACAAGTGGAAGAGTGACAAGCTAGTAACCTCAGATACATTTTAAAAAAACCTAACATACCCTTCTTGCTGCAGTTTTCATACACTAAACCATGTAAAACAGAGTGAACCTTAGGATTAAAATAGATTGGCCAAAAAATATAAATAATAGTTTCGTGTACTACCTTTCCCAAAATTTGACACATTACATTAATAACAAGTCTATAGCCACAAGAAAAGCTGGCATTCTCTGATGATATTAAAAAGTCTCTATGCATCTATTAATCACTAAGATTCAAGTACGTGATACTAATCACGGTTCTGTTTAACAACTCTGTAAAGCAAACTTTTGACAGATAGGTGATGGCAATCTGCCACCAGTTCCCAAAAAGAGTGTCTGCTTTCAGTCACATCCCTGTATCGACACTTTCGATAAGTCAACAAATGTTTCAGCACCAAAACAACCGTGGCACAATGTTTCACATTCCTTATGTAAAAAATATTCTCACAGACATCCATAGGATTCCTGGAAATAACTCAAAAGAAAATCTCAAGCAAACATGTTTTGCAACCCCAAATATAGTTAGTTTAGAAATAGTTGGTGAAAAACTGCTCAAGCTTGAAATTTTTTTGCCTCCAAGTGCCTGTATCAACCTGTGGGCTGAAAGGAGTGGGAGACTAGAACATGGCTAAGTTAAAATTGCACCTCATTACAAACAAGCCTCACTATTTAATAAGGATGCACTTCAGAACCCCTCTCCAAAGCAATACCAACCACGAACAAGATCTGTGCTACAGAAAGAACCTATTTTAAAGCCCAGCAGTCAAAGCAGTGAGTGAATTGAGATGTGCTGCAATATTTATGCAGCCATTATAATGCAAATGCGGAAGGTATTAGAAAGGCTATTTGCATTGGTGCACAGCCCCTTCAGTCTGCGCACAATGCCGAGAGAAAGAACAATTAGGATGCATGCATAACAAAAAGCCTCCGACCACAGGGTAGGCAGGTCCACTGAACCGGATACAATATCTACGGGATCAACAGGGCTCCATGGAAATACTGCCTGCTGGATCGCACCGTACCTCTTGGTCATACTTAGAATATGAAGCGTCCTTGGGCACAAAAGCACGCAGAGGATTAGCACAGCAAAGGTGAGAGCAAGCTACAACCAATTTAATGCGAGCACCAGCCTCATGTCTCACAAGACACCAACTGGGCTGGAGCACAGCTCGGTCCCCAGGGCTGCTCCTCTCGGCAAAACCCCACCACCACTAACACACCGCAGCAAACTTTCAACTGGGTTAAAAAATAATAATAAAAAACGGGTGCATACTTTCCTGTGGCAATAAAAAAAAAAAAATAAAAAAAGAAAAAAAAGGAAAAAAAAAAAGCTCTCCAGCACTGTTGAGACAGCAAGGGAGGCAAGCGTGCAAACCAGGATCTAATGCACATCCACTCTGAGAACAGACTACACTTTTGTAGAGAAAGCAAAAAGCAAACCAACAGACTCTAGTATTTCCTTTTTTTTTTTTCCCAACGCGTACACCTTAATGGTAAAACAATACTAAAAGAACCAACTATACAGGCAAGCCAGATTGTTTTAAAAAATTTCTTTGACCGTGCATCCTAGTATTTATCTACCCCAATTCACAGCCTCTTACTATATCACACCAGTCAGCATGTCTGCAATTATGTGATGGGCTCTGTTCTCTCACTTCTCTTCTAGAGCACTACAGATAAAGTACTTCTTAAACTGTGACAATCTTAAACCAGTCTAAAATCACCACACGGCAGAAACTTATTTCTTTTAAAGAAATTATAAGCTGTCCATAATTTTTATACAAAAGATACACTACCTGGAGGTTAATGGTGGAAAAAAAAAATCTTAGTAAGTAGAATTCCTCTTTCATCCAGAGACCGGGATATGCCTTTATTGAACCAAATTTGATGTTGGAGAATTCCCAGATTTATAATAGTACGTGATGTGTATTTCACAACAGAGTCAAGGCAAAGCAATGCAAAAAAAAAAAAAAAAAGCAAATTAAGGTTAATGGCTAATACTGCAAACATTACCTTGCTTATTATAACAACCTGTTACATTTTATCCCGGTCCATTTTGTAACGCAGCAAGTTCACTGTATCAAACAGACTAGACTATGTCAGCCAATACAGTTTCCACGAAAAGGAGAGTTCTTTTTATCGGTACAATCAGTTGTAACCGGCTTTTTAATCTTCACTACTGCATCCTCCCCAGCCCTCTCACACACACACAAACCTACCAAAAAGAGAGAGGCAGAAATATCTCCTCTGAGATACAGTTGCATGCAGTAAAAATAAATACAAGGTATTACCACGACAGAGCGGAAAACAAGCCTCACTTCAATTAAAAGAGCATCCACTGAAAAATAAGATCAAAAGCAATGAGCCTCAAAGTGCTCTGGGTGGGAAATGCCACTGGCCACGCTGAACGGGAGGGTATGGCAGGCTGGACATGAGGACATGGCACCAGCTTTTCCTGCACCCAGGAACAGCACAGACACCCCAAATCCAGGTGCTGGGGAGAGCTGGGCATCAGGGACAGCCTTTTAGGGGCTGTGGTGGGACACGGGAAGGGACAACGCTGCCTTCCCCTCCCGCGCACAGAAGTTTTCATCTTCCCTCAGACACGAAGGAGAACCTGCTCCTAGAGAGACAGCTCCTTCCTAGCACCCACCCAAATTGTCCACAGTGGTATTTTGGAACCACTGAGGTTTCTTAAGGCAGTTTTATTTCCTTGCTACCATACTAAACCTTCCCAAAACAGAGCTTTGTTACTTACTGGGCTTCCTCAGCCTTGTCAAGCAGGGATCACAGAATGTGATCCTTATTTCAAACATGCAGAAGATGCTTTGACAGCCCTAATTCAATTGCAACGCATGAGCACCGTGCCCACATGCAAGCATCTACATCCACCTATTTCACGGGTGCTCAACACAGGTTGGCAGGTGCCAGCTTGCACGGTGACAAGCCAGGACTGCCACACACACGCTGCTCCAGCAAAAACATGCTTTTCTAGAAAGCCACAGCCAAGTCACAATCAATCCAATGGTTTCCTAAAAGGCACACACACAGCAGTGATCTTCCGAGCAATTAATTTCTGCACCTAGGCTAACAACGCAGGAAGACAGCTGGAGAAAATATTCCTCGTCTGAAGGAATCCCTTCAATCACACAAAATTCCTGGAGGAGAATACACCCGTCAGTGCGATTTAAGTGTCAACATAACAAAGGAACGCCCCTCCCAGCACCTCCTGCCTTACAGATACACCACGCTGGAAAGGAAAAACTACACCGGGAGCAGCAACTGCTCGCAACCAGAACTGTTCATCGACCCTCCCTTGCCATCACCACAAACAAAAAATGCTGGGGATTGTTTCTAGAAAGAGCAGATAGAGGGACGTGGAAGAAGACAGCATCTTCTTTGAGGATCACTCAGTATTCCTCAAAGGAAGGCTGTGGACACAAGGAGAGCTTTGTCTGGAGTCCTCTTTGTGTATTACAAGGTTACATGTAAAATTAGTTTTGCCTAATATACATGCTTTGCCTTGCCACATGCGCAGAAATGCTGATGCCTGACAAACGGCCTAAAATTAAAGGAATACAGCTTCAAATTATTAAAATAATCTCCCATTTTACTAATCCAGAGCAAAGAATTGTTACACAGAAAAACAAAATAGTGAAATCCAAAATATTCAAGGGGAATTAAGATGATAAGGGTGTTACTAAAATTAAAATGTATGCACAGTAGTGTAATAACAAATTCATAAGATACTGTAAGTCTTTCCCAAAACCAGACTAGGTTTATATCAAGATCACCATACAACATATGCCTGAAATATGGCTGTAAATGAGTGTGATTTAATTTGACCACCACCTACTTTAAGCCCTTGATTTTATAAATAGAAGTATATCATAATGACTAGTGTTTTAAAAAACACACATAGTTTAGAAGGCAAAAAGAACAATACATAAACTCAAACATGCAAACAAGAAACAGTGGAAAATTAAGACCCTGAAGGTAATTACCAAAACCATCTTAATTTCTATTCTGGTTGTCAAAAAAAAAACCCCCCACCAAGTACTGCAGCAATAACAATACACACAATTACAACTCCTTGATCATGAATATTCTACCTCAGAAGTCTGCACATGTGCAGAACTCAATGCTTCCACAGTCCCATCTCAAAAACACAACTTAAAAATTACCAGTACTTTTTCAGCGCTGCGCAATTGTTTTCTCACACACTGAGACTTTTTATTCCATGTCCACGCCTGCTCCTAAATTGGATGGATAAGTGAAGCAGCAACACAGTTTCACCAAACTTCAGTTCTGCTGAATTGCTGTGCAGCTCACGCCCAGCCGCAATTTTAGTCAGGGCGGCCGTTCACCTTACTAAGGTTACTACAGCTTTTGAAGCATTTCCTAGAGAAAGACACGAACAACTCGGCGAAGACGCCTTCTACAGCCACAAATATCCGCGGGAAGCTGTCACACCGCTTTTCTCTGTCACACCTCTCTGTTTTAAATACCGGGAAAATCACCTGGCTAGACAGGAAGGCGACGACTTTTGAAACGAGGTTCTGTCTCTGTGGCTCTATCAGAACCGCCACAATAAATACATCGGGTGAAACAGGAAAAGAGCCTCACACGCCTATGCGAGAGGGTGGGGGGCCGCACTGACACGGGCAGAGGCAGCTGTAATCATTACCCGCACGCCGGCAATCATTACCCCGAGCGCCACTGCCACTACACACACGCCAGCTCGCTTCAATTTCTCTGTGCCAGCTCCCAGCACCGAGAGCTGGCGGGGAGGACGAGAGGTGAGGCTGTAAGACGGAGCTTCCTCCTTTCTTTTTGCTGTTATTGTTGTTGTTGTGGCGGTCGCTGCCATCGCCCGGCAGCCCCTCGGCCGAGCCCCGCTGGGGCGATGGCCGCCCCCGGCCCAGNCCCCTGCGCTGTCCCAGCGCCGATCGCGGGGCCCGTGGGTGGGTCCCCGGCCCCGCACACCCCGCTGAAAGCTGCCGTCGAGGCCGCGCTGCCGGGATGTCCCCGGGCGAGGAGCGCAGCCCGTAGCTCGGTCGGTGACCCGCTGCAATTCATTAAAGTGTTACAACAACCAGGAAGTGTTTTCCTGCCATTCCAACAGCTGAACTGGCGAGTTGGTCTCCAGCGCGGCCAAGACCAGGAGTTCTGGTGGGATGGGTTGGTGTGGAGCAGCTCCCCTCAGTGCCGGACGCTCAGGGCACAGCCACCCGCTCTTGCTGCAAAGCGCCTGTAGCTGCTGGGACACCGCCGAAGAAATGGACACGGGGACCGCGACGTTCCCGGGTCTCCTTTTTCGACAAAATCGGGACCATCCCCAGCTGGCAACTACTGTAACCTCGGACCAATGTACTGACTCGCCTTTCTGTAGCAGATATCTCAGGCTAAGCCCAACCAAGCTTGCCTTTGCAAGGGATACGTGGGAGCTGCAAGAAAGGGCAGCACCCGTGCAGAAAGTGACAACCACACCCCTGTGTAGACAAATACACTCAAGTGTCACAGAGCACCTGCCATCAGCCGCCCTTTCATTTAGGATGGGCTTTAAAAGCAAGTTCTTTGACGACTCGTTATAACAGATCTTTCAGTATTTTGCTGAGAAAGGTTTAGCTTTTTAATGCTAAGTTCTCAGATGATTGCAATCAGTTCCCGTTTCAAGCCTAGATTCTGCACTGCAGTAGTATCTCAACTTTATAATTTCTAAAATACGTTCACATTAATAGAAGTCTACTAATTGATCTCAATACTTGCTAGTCTGGACTGGTCCCACAGGTCACGTTCAGCATCTGCTTCAGCAGAATCCAAACCATGAGTAAATTTGGGAGCCATTTCCTACATCAGATAGTCAAATCTGTGTATCTGCTATTTCCATCAGATTTTTTACAACTTTTGGCAATCATCTGGGCTGGTTTCAGTGAAACAAGGCTATTCATATTCAATTATCAAATACCAAAATTGTGCCAATTGCCTTTGTGTGAGTCTTTGGCAAACCAGACAGTTCAGTGTGGTTATGTGGGCTTTTACTAATAAATGCTGGACAGCATTAAAAGCAGAACTGGATTTTTGGCATATTGGATCACAAGACAGAAAGCAGTTGAAATTTCCTAGTGACAATATTTCTTACAATGACTGGATGTTTATTTGCTGTTATTAATCAGTAAAACGTCATTGTGGACAGTGCAGGATCTTCTATAAGACATCAAAATACACACTTTGCCTTGAGAGCTTGGAGCCTGAAAAAAATGGTTTTTGTGTGACTTAATTGAACACAGTCATTTGCATTGAAAGACTGGAGTGTTGTAGGGAGGGTCTGAATGTTTTGTTGGCCCGTGTACCTTTACATTTCTCAGGCCCTTTGTGTGCAAAGTGTCACTGCCCTGTTGCCTTAGCATTGAAATATTTACAAAGGATATGTGCTACATGTACTCTGGTTCTGTTAGAGATTCTACTTCTGTTTCTACTCGCTTTGCTTTAAAAAAAATATTTAAAATCAAAGAAATGTTACTTTATACTCAAAACCCCTGATTTGTTCTGAAAAGCTGATATAAAGCAGAGCAGGACAATTGTCCCAAGAGATAAATCAGCCAAGAAATTTACACTGGTAACTCCACCCTTCTGCTGCAAATCCTTAAATATGTCATATGAGATTAGACTGATACTATGGTAATACTTGTGCCAACAATCAGAACTAACAGACATTTTTGCAAAAGCAGAATTCATGCATGAAAGATTTGTTTTTAATCTGCCCAAATGGAGTAGTTAATTTTATACCCTCCTACTGGATGCTGGAAAGCTCAGCTCCAATCTACTCCCAGTCTCCATCAGCAGTGTTTGTCCCCAGATCTCATTGGCACAGACCTGTCCCAGAGCAGAAGGTGACTATAGGAGTTCACAATCCTTACAAGTATTAGTGAAGGGTCTCTCAGGATCAGGAGACTGTGCTGACAGGCCTGAATTTTGAATCTGTGGTACTGTGACTGAGTACCTCTCCTTAAGAAAAATCCACAGACAGAAGTCAGAGGTTCCTCAGTCTTTGCTCCCCCAGAAACCCCACAGGACTGTACAAGGACCTTGAATTATTGCCATCTACACTGAAACGAACGGGAGGAGAAATATAATTAAAGAGCATTTCATAACCTGCATGGTTCTGAATTAAGGTTTCACTGGCAATTTCGTTTGGACATTGCCTAACTTTTAAAGGCTTGGCTTTGCAACATCCACAATGTTCCTGTAACACCTGTAGCATCTCCTATGGTCCTGAAAAGGACAGCTGTTGGTGCAGGATCACACAGCATCACAGCACCGCCATGGGCCATCAGCTGTGTGTCCCCACCCTTGTGTGTCCAGCACAGACTTCTGCCCCTTTTACTGAAAAAGAAACAGCAGCAGTGGGCTGTTATTCTCCATCCAGACCAACAGCAGAGGAGGATGAGTGTTGGAATTTGGATTATTCAGTGGATTCATAAGACCATTCCTAAGGCTATTTAGTATTTACACAGTTGTTTCAAGCATGTTTCTACAAAACAGTGTGATTTATTAGGAGCTAGCTCTTACACAATGGACTTAAATAAAGCAATTAATTAGTTAAGCTTGCTTAAGGCCACCACAAGATCAATCTAGCAACTTCAGAAGCATCTTTGACCGAATTCAGATACCTCTTATATATAGTCTCACTTGCCTTTTCTTCATTTAGTGGCTGCCAGACTAATGAATTGACCCTTTCTCCCTCAGTCATGTGGCCTTTTCACTACCTCCTCCCAACTGTAGAATTTTTGTCATCCAAGTACCCGAAAGCCTGCTCTCCTCCCCCAGGCAGGCAGCTGCTGCTGCCTCGGCCAAGGACACTCAGCTCCAGTCGTTTCTGTACTGCTGCTGGGGCAGACAGCACAAGAGGCAAATTCTTTGCTGGCTGAGCCAACATGAAGACCAGCCTCAGGGAAGCTCTGTTCTGCTTCCAGCTCTGCAAGTCAGGATGTCCCAGCAAGCACAGCCCCTTTCCACCCACATACCCCTCTGCTCTGCCCCGTGTGGGGCTGCTCCCCACAGCTCTCCCCTGCTGCACTGTGCCCTCCCTGCTGCCTGTGCCCGACCTCCACTCTCAGACTTGGATCACCTGTTCCTTCCCCAGACTGTCCTTCCTTTCCTAATCTCCAACAGGGCCTCCAACTTTGCTTTTCCATGCCAGGTCCTAGTCCAGTCTATTGTCTGGTTCTTCATGTCACTGCCTAGCCCTCTGACTTTCCACTCTCTTCCTTCTTCTTTCTTGTGCTGAAGTTCTGTCCTGTCTTCTGTCTGCCAGTTCCTTTCCAGTCTCAACACAAAACTTTAGTTCCCAGTTGTTTCTTTCTTTCTTTCTGTATCTCAATCTCCCACAATCATGTCTCAAATCTCAAAATTTCATACTGGGTTTTACCTTCCTCTCATCTACACCTCAATCTATCCAGACTTTCCTGTCATATCCTATTCCTTTCCCTTGAACTGTCAGTTTAACAGAATTGTGGCTTCAGTCTCTTGGCCAAGGGTTGCAAGGGGTTTAGTTGTTCTGGGGGAGAGAAGCATGTTTTGAAGGCTGATGGCACAACAAATCCCAGCTAATTTCGTGAGCACCATACCCATCATGGAAACAATGTATGCCTTTGTCATTCTCTTCTGTCTTCCCCTCTAATGGCACCTTGGCTCCACTGCCTTGATTATGAGTGGATAAAAACTGAGAAGGCTGGACCACTTGGCAGAAGGGGAGAGAGGAGGGCACAGAAACCAAACCTGGGGGATGCACATGGAAAGTCAGAGCCCTTGTCAATGTCTAAAAGCTGATAACTCAATGCACTGGCTGACACCAAGCTCTGTCTCTTTGAAACCAGACCCTGACCCCCCCAGAGCAAAAGCTTCTGCTTGAGGCAAGATGCCTTTGCAATACAAAGAAGGATGCAAAGAAGGGGAACCTTAAAATGTGGTTCTCTGTTGAAGGACTACAGTACAGTAAGATGTTGCTATTTTTACTGCCACTTCCTTTTATATATTCAGAGCCAGGTCTGCTTACTTGAGTGGCAAGAAGTTATTTTTGCTTTTTTCTCCAATTGTTTTTACAAAGCAAACATATGATAAAAGGACAAAGTACCTATGTTCTCAAAAACCAGCAGCACAATTTAGGATTTTACAACTACCCTGTACAAACTAATTCTGGTCCCACCAGCTTCTACTTTCAACTCATTAGCCACCAATTCATGTCTGTTGGCATTTTTTAAATAGGCCTCCTAGGCCTTACAAGAGCTCTTCCAGGTGGAAAGACAGGACATATCAGCACTGAAGCAGCACATCCAGAATGTCAAGCATGAAGTTATTTTCTTATTTACCAGTATGAACACAAATTTTTCCAGTATTTGCTGTGTCCTAACTGCCCCAAGGCCAGCAGTTCTTCAGTTTGTTTAGTGCAAGGGAAAACTGCAAATCCAGCAGGCTATCAAGCAAGCTAATCTTCAATTATACAAATGGAGAGTCAATCAGTTCAAACAATCTTTCAAAGTCAACACAACAAACAACAGAAACAAGCAAGAGCTTTTTCATTCACAACAGACAATAAACTGTATTTTTTTAGTGTAGCTATTCTAGACAGGATAGTAACAGCTGTTAGAAACTCCTATTTTTCTCTGCAGTGAAAGACAGGGCAAATTAAAGGCTTCAGTTGCCTGTACTTTGAAAGGGGAGAAAGGCCAGAATGAAAACCCAGTTAAACTGAAACAGATGCTGATTATTCCAGCTCCAGTCAGGACAACCATGAAGAAACCAACTTTTCTTGATTTAATTTTCTTTTCTGGTACTTGCAAATCCATTTCTGACATCCCAGGATAACTCAGAAGGACAAAGCAGGATCCAACAGGACACTCTGTGCTCTGGTAGACGTGCTTTTCTTAGCTCGGTCTGCAGCACCTGAATTTCAGTAGGTAGTGTGCCTTCCAAAGACTAACCACATCCAGGTCTAGTAAAACTCCCACAACTAAGGGGCAAGAGAGGATGAGTATTCTCAACAGTGAATTTAAATCTATAGAGGTTCAGCTTCCTCTGTAGTCAATAAGATAAGCCCTGTGCTAAGGCACTCTGAATCATATTCTGAAGAAATCACTTTTTCCATTGACCTCATACAGACCCTGGGGAGTTGAGCTTTCCAAGGGAAAAGCCACTTCCTCCCCAGGAAAGTGCATTCAAGTCTAAGTGGCCCTGGGTTCACCAGCTTTTCACATGCCTCACGAAACTGCTCCAGTGCTGTAGGTCTGTGCCTGCAGGTGGTACAAGGCATCTTCTACCATTGTACTTGTTTCCCTTGGCTCTCATGGCAGTCTTCTAAAACTGGCTGGCACCAGTTGCTGTGGTGTGGTGTGGCTCAGATTTCATTCACACTGCATGTTGTTTCATGCCTTCAGAGATCCGTGGAGATTAGTACCAGGCTGACTGGAATGGCACGGTGGGTAGGAATGCAAGTGCAGCCCAAGTTTTTCTCTGCTGAACTTCATACAAGGGCATATCCTGACTCCATTCCACATAAAAGAGGGAGCAGGCTTCCACTTCCCCGTTGTCCTCTCTGATCTTCCCGTTCTCAGCAGCCACAACAGAGTGGCAGTGTAGCCCCTCCTTCTGAGACAATGCCTGACCACAACCAGTCCTTAACTGTATCATTTTTAGCTGATAAAGGTGTGAAGCCGAAGGAAGGAGGCACCCGCAGTAACCAAGAAAGGGGAAAGGTCTCTGGGAGTGGTGGCTCCAGGAAGGCAGAACAAGTTTATTACAAGTTTTTTTGAGATTGCTGTAAACAACTCACCTGTGTCCTAAAAATGACTGGGAGTGGCAGCACGTCCATGCTGAGCTGTGTGAAACAGCTGTCCCTGCCCGGGCACGTATCACTGCCAGCAGGTTAATCCAGGCCACAGGCACAGGCAGTTTTCCTTGGGATTACAGCTTGTCACTGCTGCAAGCACTGCTGCCTGAAATGTGGAGGAAGATGAAGATGAGCTGAATAGGAGAGTCTCCAGGAAAACAAACACAACCCTCATTCGCATCCTCACAATCAGAAAAATATTCTTTAGGAGTGACTCAGGAAGGAGAAGCTGAGTTTGAATAAAATATTTGCCTGTTGGTCTTAATAGCTGGAGCTCTGCTATTTTCTCTTCCTCTTTGGAGTGCCAGCAGGGATTGAGTGCTGGAGCCAGGGTTGTATTTCCTGAAAGGTGACAAACAGCAATAAAGCCTAAAGTCAATTCCATACTGAAATTTTTACATCAATTGCTCCTTCCTGAAGAAAAGAGATGGATGAAAAATAAAATCAAAAAGTAGTATGAAATATGTTATCCTGCAGTTCAGTTACAGGAAGTGAAAAGAACAACCCCAAAAATCGGTCAGGGAGCCAGGCATTACGGGGAGTACACCTGTAAAGGAAGGTTTCAGCTGAGGATTTCTAAATGAAACCCTGAAAACTAAATCATCCAGGTGCAGATAGATCTTCCAAAAGGACATCATGAAACTCCTTCTGCCCAGAGCCATGAAAATCAGAGGACAGTGAGTGCCAGCAACCCTAAAATTTATTATTATTGTGGTAGTGCACTAGAGCCTTGATCTTTGTGTGGGGGGCTGTACAAGAAGAGTGTTCTGATTCAGAGGCTGAGAGCCAAGTGTCAGACCAGAAAAATGACACACATTTGTCACAGTCACAGGGAGCATGAGAAAAGAAAAGCAGTCAGAATGCTGCCAGATTTTTTATAGGCCATACAGACAAGGAGAGCGTTGAAGAGAGCTCAGAAAGATTATTTTTCAACACACATTATTAAGAGCCTGGTTGCAAGGATGGGAGGAAGCACAGAGATGTTTGAAATGGCAGCAGGTAGGCAGTGGAACTGGTCATCACAAGCTGATCTCAGGAAAAGAGCTGATACTCCAGTAATACTGTGGAACAGATGAACAGGGATGGGCTAGGGAAAGACAGATCTTGAAGAAGAAGGAGCTACACAGAGCAAAGAACTAAGAACAGTCCTGTATTGTGAGCACAAGAGCTTGGTTATCCAAGAGTTTTCTTTCCCTCTCTTGTTTCTCAGGGGGAGGAGCGGTGTTTCAAGGGAGAATAATACAATCATTTGACTCTGCTGAGAGATTTATGGTTTGACTTTACCATGTGTTAAAATATTGATTCTCTTTCTAACATATGCTTGAGATATTGACAGTAGTTTTTTTTCCATAAAGAAGACTGACTTCTGCAAACAAAAGGTGGGACTTCATGGTAGGATGCGGCGAGGATGGGTAAAAACAAAGTGATGTAAGAGAAGCACAGGTCTCGAATTTCTTCCACTCAATTAAATAAAGATAGCAAGAGAGACACTGAGCAGTGTGTGGCGGTGAGAAGCTGGAATAATTAAACAATAATCTGACAGACGGTGCACTTACGGGCAATTACAGCAAGCCTCTGCTGGCACTCCAGGGCACAGGGCCAAAGACTTGAGCGAGTCAAA
Source organism: Illadopsis cleaveri (assembly GCA_013399915.1). Classification (NCBI taxonomy): domain Eukaryota; kingdom Metazoa; phylum Chordata; class Aves; order Passeriformes; family Timaliidae; genus Illadopsis; species Illadopsis cleaveri. The sequence continues at coordinate 795,047 of VXBB01007088.1, forward strand.
CCACACAAGTAGAGCAGTAACCTCCTAGAAATGCCAGTGTAGAGCATTTGGCTTAGGAGCCCAGAATGGCATTACATGGAGCCAGGTCTCTGCATTTACCAGGTGTTAGCAAGGAGAGCAGCAGCCTGTCAAAAAGCTGCTTCTGTGTCCCTTGGATAATGCATTTCCAGGCACGTCTCCTTGCCTTTTGCATACAGCTTGAGGATCTCATTGCATCAAACAACAAACTTAAGTATATTCAGAAAGCTCAACTGAAAAAAAATCATTTGTCTGTCAACTCCTTTTCAAAAACAAGGAGTGGGTTAAACACCAAGATATCAAGCTTCAGGCTCTGAGGCATTTGGGATTCCCTCAGGGAGCCACACCAGGCTTTCTGTTCCTTGCCTTACCCCCACCAAGTAAACCCAAACCACCTTCCTTCTCCTGTCTCTGAAGCTGAGTTCTGTGTCCCATGGTACCATTCAGCAGCTTCAGGGACAATAGCATGAAATCTGCAGGTGTATTTCTGAAAGCACTGGGATGCATCGTTCACCAAATACTGCCACACTACATTTCTGATCTCATCAGCACACAGGGAGGTGAAACAAGCTCTAGAATTTCAGAAAAGAAGGAAAAAGAAAGCGATCCAAGTGGAAAGCAAACACAGATCAGATGCTGTGAAAAGCTTCTTAAACTGTCAACAAAGTATTTACTTAAACTCAGAACAGAAAGTCACCTTCAATATGGGTAGTTCTCATCAAAGTGGCTTTATTTTTAAACACTCCATATCTGGAGCTACTTGATTATACAGGACTCTGAACCAAATTTTTGCTTTTTAAAGTAAGGACTTGATTCCAGACTTTCTTGTCATATGGAAAACATGAACTTGAAAGGCTTAAAAAGCAGAAGGAAAATAAAAAGCATTTAAAATGTATAAAGACAAAACCCAAGCCTCACAAACAAATGGGACTGGCAACATTGCTTCACCTAAATGCTTTTTTCTTCTGCTTCATAGGAGATGTTTCCCAAGACGTGAAATAAGTGTTGTTTTGTATCTGCAGGGCTTTCAGCAAGCAGTTGCCAAATTATGAAACCCTCTGGATTCCAGCAATGCACATCTCTGCTGTCTGCTGCACTCAGAGTATCTGGGAACAGGAGGAGGAAAACAAGCTCATCATTTATAAAATTATTGCTGGTTTTGTGGTTGTGAGGCTCTCTGCAGTGCACAAGAGTATCTTGTTTGTGACATCAATAAAATGAGGATGTGCAACCTAGAGCATGTTGTCCTCTCCATGGATCCCACGCTTACACTTTCTCAAATAACTCTGGGTTTCATCCCAAGGTCAAGTCTCAGGACTCTGGGAAGCTTCATGCCATGGGGACACAACGTGGGCACAAGGACAGTCTTGTTCTAACTTCTTCAGCCCTGTCAAATGACACCAAGGTGATGCACTGACTCAGCACAGTCCCATTGCAAGTGCACGGTGCTTTCCCCAGATGGCAAACAGCTTCCTACCTATTCCTGGCAACTGGAAAGGCCCGTGAGAGAAATGAATGGGTGCTTGAGCCCATGTCAACCCCAAAGGTCAAAAAATGGGGTATAACTATGCTTTCTTTAGCAGAAGAGATTGGATCCTTCATCTGTAACTGGAAAATTCATTTTTTCTTCTTGTTTCTCTGCTAACAAAACAAGGGGAATTAGGTCCTCTATGAAATGCTTTCCCCCTCCTCTTAACTATAGCCAACACCATTCTAGTGAATAAATATCAGTCTTACTCAAAACTAAAGCCAGTCTTGTTTTTAAGGCACTTTGAAAAGTACGATATTAAGCTGCATGCCCATGCATCCCTCCTGTCTGTCATCCAGAGCTCCCAGTCACGAAGGTGGTAACTATGATTTTTTTTTTCCTAAGAAAGGAAAAAAAGGAAGGAGGTGTCTTAAAAACAGACTTACTAGAAACTGTTGAAAACAACCTCCACAATCACGCCTGTCCCAGCGCTATCAGCTTCCTAGACAGGCTGCCAAGCTGGCATTTGAGTAGCTAAGAAAATGGATCTAGTACAGGATACCAGACTCCTCAGTCACCGAAATGCTCAAGTAACAAACTGAGTTGACCATTGTTTCTTATCACCAAGCAAACAAACCCTGTTGGCAGGAAAACTGCTTTTGGAAAGTGATTCCCTGCTCGACTGAGATGGGCTCCAAATGCAAGTGTTCACATAATGCTGGACTCCAGGTGGCCATTTGCACTGTGAAGGACACTGGCAAAAAACCTGGCCTACAATTTGATTTCAACATCTTGCTTTCAGCTCATTTCTGTTGCTCTGCAAGCCATATTTGTTACCACAGGAATAACTCCTGCTTTCACAGTGCAAAATTTTCAGTCATAACTGGGTATCTTTTATGTTCATTTTTAGCCATAGCCATATCTAAGATGCTGGATCAGTTCTTAAAAACAAACTGACAAGCAACTACAAAATACTGATATGCAAATTGCATGTAATGTTTAAAATGCCGTGGTCTAAAAACATCCATCATAAAACAGTGCCTTGTCCTTTCCCTTCTAGTCAGCACAAACTACTGATTGGCACATGGAAAAGCACATCAAAGGAGCTTTTCCACTGAAATCAGTGGGAATACTGAGCACTTCAAAGGGTAGAGAAGGATGTCCCCAGCAAGTGGATCCATTTTACAGCCTCATCAACGCCAATCTTCTGACCTGAAACTGGAATATATGAGCAAGGACAAAAAGGGCCCATGTCTGTGCTGCCCGGGACCAGCCCAGGAGTGTTATCTTTGGCCAGCTCCACAAAAGGCAGGAAGAGGAGCCCTGCTCTCACTCTCTGTGGGTTCTGCTGGCCTCCAACCCGGCACCAGGAGAGGCTTCCAGTGAGGTGGAACCAGGCTACCTGAGGGATTGTCAGCTTCCTACTCTAGGTTGCGTAGAGGAAAAAGGAAATAGTTCTGGAACAATGCAAACAGAGGCTTTAAATAACTATCAGAGAGGTGCCGCTTACTGGAAGTTAAAAGATTTATCACTACTCTCCCAGCAAACCTTGGATCCCACAGCTGACAGGCCCCACCTGAGTTAGCAGAGGGAAGCATGCAGATAGTCACCACCAAGGCAGAATGGAAAATAATTATTAGCAAATATCATTTTCTCCCTCATTTTACTCATCCACGGTCACTCCCTGTGCATAGCAAGAAACCAGAGCTCAATCCCAGAACGCTGAAAGGAGCCGTGCCCGCCTGCCAAGGCCAGGTTAGCAGGATTACCAGCCTGAGCTGCCAATCCCCGGGCATACAGGGTGTGCAGGGCGCACAGGCAAGCTCATTAGCAAACTCTAAAATTACAACACATCCCGGAATCGGTGCTTGCTGGGGCACGGCCAAGGCATAGGACAGGTGAATCCCTCTCCGCCCATGCCGGGTCACACGCGGCTCCCCGCGGGGGTTTCCCAGGGAAGCTGCTCCCGGTGGCAAAGATCCTCCAGAAGACGGACCCCTGTAGAGGATCCCGGTGCACTGGCCCATCAGGTTCGGCGACATCCAAGCTCTCAGCGTTTAGAAAGACAGCGGCTTTTACTGCTGTTTACATGTCAAACAGCAGCATGATTCACATCGCGAATCCCGAGGCGCTGCCTGGAAACGAAAACCGGGACGCGTACGCCCTGGCCACGCCCGTCTGCTGGACGGTGTCTGCTGGGGATTTTATTTACAGAAGCAGAAAATAAACCATAAAAGCGCCTCAAAGCCGGAGTTCCGCGGCGGGCCCCGGCGGGCAGGCAGGCAGCGGCTCGCTGGGGCCGGGCAGGCCCGCGCAGGTGGGAAGGCTCCGCCCCAGAGCAGAGCCTAGCGCAGCTGAGGCGGGGAGCGGCATCCCGGAATCCCGGGACCGGGACAGCCCCGGGGGAGCCGCTCCCGCCGCGCCCGGGGCTCCCCCGGCGCAACGCCACGCCAAGGACTACAATTCCCATCGCGCATTGGGGCAGCCGGAGCCACCCCCCCCTTAGGCCTACCACTCCCAGCACGCACCGGGGGCACGACCGGGGTACGTGGGCGTGGCGCCGCGCAGTGTAAGCTGGAAGCTGTAGTTGTCCCCGGGGGTGGTGCCGTGCCGAGCCGCCATGCCGGAGGGGACGGGAGCGCTCCGGGAGGTGCTGCCCAAGCAAGGTACCGGCGGCGAGCACCGCCCGCCTCTG